>CM076582.1:119138509-119495869 GCA_034641835.2 Pinus albicaulis | reverse complement strand
AAGATATTTATTCGGAGCTTGGTTATGCGTCATTGCTGACGCGTTAGTTCGGCCGAACTCTTAAACAAAGTTCGGCCGAATTGTTTTTTGCACCGACTGACCATCCAGTCTAATGATATAAAAGTTCGACTGAATTTTTTATAAAAGTTCGGCCGAAATTTTACCCAATTTTCCTTCGGCCATAAAATACCACGAAGCCCCTCCAAAAAAACATTTTGCGGCAATATAAATTGCCGCAAAAGAATTCATTATTTTCGCATATTTTTGCACATTTGGTATGATTTTACAAAGGTCTTAGTTTGATTTTGCAAAGAATTGTTTTGGGTTTAAGGACTTTTTCAAAGAACATTTTTGCAAAAAAATGTTTTGGGTTTAAGGAATTTTCTTGGAGGAACATTCAAAGGACATTCTTGGAGGTATGTGATACATATTTTGGATGTTTTTTGGGCTTCATTTTTTTTGAAAGTATGGATTTGGGCTTAATTTTCATTGTTTTTGAAGGTGTGGATTTGGGCTTAATTTCGAAAGAACTCTTTTTAGGCTTAATATTCAAAGGACATTTTTTGGAAGTATTTTTTAAAGTGATATTTTTTTAGAGGTTTTTTTGAAGTATTTTTTAAAGTGGCATTTTTTAAGAAGTTGGAATTAATTTTCAATGGATATTTTTTGGAGACATTTTTTGAAGTGACATTTTTTTAGAGTATGTGTTTTGGGTTGAAGTAAATCTTTTATAATGATTTTTTAAAATGAGTTTTTGTCTAACTTTTTAAGTGAATTTTTTTGTAGGACTTGGAAGGAAATATTTTGAGCTTCGTTTCATTTTTATAAGACATTTTTTTCTCAGATTTTTTGAAGTAACTGTTTTGGATTGAAGTATGTATTTTTTGCAAAATTTTTAAAATGAGTCTTTTTTTTTTTTTTCAAATTAAATCTTTTGTGATGTTTTTTTTTAATTGAGTTTTTGTCTACATTTTTGAAGGAAATTTTTTGAACTTCATACTCTATTATCATGGGAAATCGAAGGAATTGTACGAGAAAATATGATCGAAAAAGAGACCCCGAGGATTGTAAAGAAGAGACGAGACAATCTCACAAAATAAAGATAGAAGCACTCTCAAATATTGAAGGGGAAAATCAACCTCAACTAGAAGTTGAAGCAGGTATGTAAATGTAAATATTATGAGTTTGATATATTTAAAATTTTCCTAGTGTAAAATGTGAAGCTTAATTTTTACTTGATAAAATAATTTGAAAAATATTTTGCAATGTAAACAGATAGAGATATTCCTCAAAACATTGATGATAAGATACAAAATTTTGAAAGAGAAAGTGAAAGAGATATTGAACCAATGATTGAAGATAGTGAAAATGTTGAAAGAAATTCAAGTGAAGAAATTGAATCACAAGGTATATATATATATATATATATATATGTTGAACACATGCACGTATCATTGAAATTATACATATATTTATTAATTTAGTTATTTATTGAATATGTAAACTTATTATGTACTATTCATTCGAATATGTACAGATGAAATCAGTGTCGATGATGAGATGTTAGAAAATGTTGACACTCATACATATGGAGATAAAAGAGTTGACCATTATATACAATATCATGTTAACCACATTTTTGATACGTACTTCATAAAGGAGAATGTGACAGTTCAATTCCAAATGTTGAAAGGTCTTCTATCATTAAGGAAATTAAATAAGCTACGACTTTATTGGGTATTCGAAAATCAACCAAAGATAAAAAAAAAATGAAGGAAAATGTGATACAAAATATAGATAATTCTATAAATTCAATTAGAAGATCTAGACAGGAAAATGTTTCAGTTGTACGTAGAGAAATACATATGGCAGTGGTTTCATCAAATACTAAAGAGAATCGTTTGGTAAAATCTATGGCAGGAGCATTATGAACGTCATGAATTTTTTTTCACAAACATCAGAAATTTCAGTTGCAAATAGATGTAAATGATGAAATCGCTTGTTGGAGAGCTATTTGTAGGCAACCATACAAAGATAGACTTGGAGAA
This sequence comes from Pinus albicaulis, assembly GCA_034641835.2. Classification (NCBI taxonomy): domain Eukaryota; kingdom Viridiplantae; phylum Streptophyta; class Pinopsida; order Pinales; family Pinaceae; genus Pinus; species Pinus albicaulis. The sequence goes on along the minus strand of CM076582.1, from coordinate 119,493,821 downwards.
CATGTTAAAAAAATAATATATGAATATTGGAAGAAAAATTCACGTGTTTCGCCAAATGCAAGGGATGTGATGCGAAGAAGAATAGCACGAAATCAGTATGAACAACATGAAGAACATTTCTTGGAAACCACTCACATAGAGTTGTTCAACAAGTTCAAAGAAAAGAATTGTGAAATTCGTGTGTCAATCAGTGCTTTTTTTCAACAAAAACCATGGTATGTAAAACCTATCACCGTACGCCACACTTATTGTTGTCGTTATTATGTGGAATTTGAGTTATATTATGACACATTCCTTAATTTTGGTAGGATTCACCTCCTCCTTCCACTATCCATGATTTCATATCTCAAATTCTATGTGAAAGACAAAGCGATGAACTATTTTACGAAAAGAAATGTGTCGGTGGTAAAAAATGCGATGATTGTGGAAATTTGACTAAATTTAAAAAAAATAGTGTATTGATATAAATGGTCAATAATTTTACACCATGAAAGTGAAATGGAAGAGATATGAATATATCCATACATCGATTCAAGGTGCAAAAGGTGCTAAAATAATTGAACTACGAGAAGAAGAAATTTTTGTGATAGAATTTTTGAGAAAGTTTGAGACAAAAATTTATAAACACACCAAGTATTCCCATAGAGCTTGATGGAAAGACTTGCAATTCAAAAAATCTTGTGAATTTTTTCCACCAGGGACCATTTTGTCAGTAATTGATTTTGCAGAAAACTACACATTTGTTCCACAAAAATAAATTCAGAGTGAATACTATCATTCTGACCAAGTCTCCATGCTCGTCCATATTCTATATAGACATGTTGAACAAAATGTCGATCATATAGAAAGCACCAGTGAAAATCAACATGTTATTAAAGAATATCACTTTTATATCAGTGATGATCGTACACATGATACATATTTTGTACAACACTGTTTTGGAAAGATTTATGACGCCTTGAAAAGTTGTGGAATAACATTCAATGAAAATTGGATATGGTTAGATGGATGTGCAGTTCAATTCAAATATGCATGATCATTCTTTTGGTTGTGTTTTCTTCACAAGGAAACCTGCATTAAACATTATTGGAATTTCTTCGAGTCTGGTCATTGAAAAGGAGAACATGATGGTGTAGGGGCATGCATAAAACGAACACTTCGAAGATATCAAATGAATCCCTCTACGAGCCGACTTGTGGACGCTAAAGAAGTTGTTCAATGGTGTATCGCTTCTCTAAGCCATGAGACTAACCGATTAAGGGAAGTGCGAAGGCACATTCAATTTAATTTTTATTGGATATCTAATTTTAAATAATGTACATTTATCACAATTTGATTATATATTATTGATTATCTTTGATTGTATTTTGATATCATATTTACATTCTTCTTTGAATTTTCCATATAAAGGTTTTTTGACATATTGGGATTGAAAAAGTAGATAGATCAATTCAAAATGACGTTGAAACAATAAAAGGGACTCGAAAATTGCATTCAATTAAAACAAAGTTGTCCATAAATGTGTTTTCATTGGATAAAAGAAAATATTCTTTTTGTTGTCATGTTTGCATAGACAACACAAAATCTAATGATGTTTGTGAAAACAAAATGTATGTAAAAGATTGGAAACATACAAAGCTAAATACAAAGGGAAAAATTTCCATTGCAATGTTTGAAGAAATTCAATCAGAGGAGACTACAATATCATCCGATGGTGATCAAGTTTCTGATCTTGTTAGAGAATGTAACATTTGAATTGCTTTCAAATGATAAAGATCTAGAAATAAATTTAAATACATAAGTTTGTTAAGTTTGTTTTGTTGTGTGGGAGATGTTTTTGCTGTAATTGCACTTACTGACAACGATGAAAATGTGAAGTATTATTTGATGTGTTGCACTGAACGAAAAATGAAATCATTAGAAAACCATAATGATCATGGGTTTCCATATGAAAGAGGATCTATTATACTGAAAGGTTATTTTTCAGACAAACTAATCAAAGTGGGGATTTTGTTTACTTTGAAGACTATGAACCTGATGTCATAAGTTGTCAATATAGTCACTTGGTGTGTGCAACACGCATAAATTTGATAGAGGTTCAATCAAAGAAAAAAAGGAAAATTAATAAATGGAAAATGTCAAAATCTGATCATGAACTGATCATTGAAGATGGCATTCCATTGGAATTTTTTTGATTGAACTGCCCAACATTTTATTCTCTTTGGATTATGTTTTAGAACTTCTAGAACTAAACTAAAATTTGAGCTGCCTTGTTATGTTATTTGTGCAAGTGTTTGCACATGTACAAATTGTTTTGGTACATGCACACTAGGATCAACTGAAAGTATATTTTCTATACATGCATTGATGAAAAATGTTGCATATATATATATATATATATATATATATATATATATATATGTTCTAGAATGCAATTAACTGAAAGTAGCTTTTCTATGTGCATTGATGAAAATGTTGCACGTACTGGATATATATACGGACTGAATGTGACCTGTTTTTCTCGTGGGATTTTCTGGTAAAAAGTATGGAATGTAAATAAATCATTCACAATATAGTTTTGTACAAAGATTCATTTCAGACAAGAGACTCAGAGCACTTCTCCGAATTTTGGTGGGATTTGACCCACATCTCTATTCCTGATAGAAAATCTAGTACAAAATATGTTTGTCCAATGGTCGGATATGTTATAGGAAATTAATTGAAAGTAGCTTTTCTATGTGCATTGATGAAAAATGTTGCACGTATTGGATATATATATGTTCTAGAATGCAATTAATTGTTCAAGTAGTTTTCCCATGTGCATTGATGAAAAATGTTTCGCGCATTGAAAATATATGTTCTAGAATGAAATTAAATAAAAGTAGCTAAATTCTATAGCCAATGATGAAAAGTAGCTTAATTCTATTGACATTGATGAAAAATGTTGAAGTACTGGATATATATGTTCTAGAAAGAAATTAACTATTCAAATAGATTTTCTATGTGCATTGATGAAAATTTTTGTACAGATATATATGTTCTAGAATGGAATTAACTGAAAGTATTTTTTCTATACATGTGCATTGATGAAAAATAATGGACATATATGTACATCGTAGATTGCATTTTTAAAATTTTATGATTGTTTTCAAAACATCTAACAAGACCTAAAATATTATAATTGTTTATATATATATATATATGTATGTATTGTACTTCACAACATTACTTCACATGCCAAATGTACTTCAACCATCCAAAACTTGAGTTTTAAAAACTTTTTGATTATATCACAACATTACTTCACATGCCAAATGTACTTCAACCATCCAAAACTTAAGTTTTAAAAACAAAACAAATTATAACACAACATTACTTCATATGCCAAATGTAGTTCAAAAGCAAAACATTAATTTATAGATCACAACATTACTAGTAGTTCAACTATCCAAAACTTAAGTTTTAAAAACCAAACAAATTATAACACAACATTAATTCACATGCCAAATGTACTTCAACCATCCAAAACTTAAGTTTTAAAAACAAAACAAATTATAACACAAAATTACTTCACATGCCAAATGTAGTTCAAAAGAAAATTATTAATTTGTAGATCACAACATTACTAGTAGTTCAACTATCCAAATGTAGTTCACATAAAATACTTCCAAAATTTGTAGATCTCACTAGTATCAAGTATCAAGTTATATATATGACTGCATCTATATAATATATAAAAAAGTAAATCTAAGACTAGAAATCTAAATCAAATATAGAAATCATCCATCAAATACAGATGGATGTAGTATATTTCCCATCAAAGTCTCAATCCACGAGCTATCCTGCGAAGCATGGGGAACTTGTACACAATGCATGTACAAACATTAAAATTTGATGTTTTAAAATTGAGTGAGAATATATATAACTTCATGTAAAAAACAAAATATAAAAAAAATCATGCAATACCTCATGCGGTTCCCTCTCCATTTGTTGCTCGTCAGCTACAACTTCCCCTATGGGAACATCTCCAACAGTAAACTGTACAATATACATGTGCAATTATATATATATATATTTTCAATTGAAAATGCATATATATATATATATATATATATATATATATATATATATATATATATATATTCAATTGAAAATGCATATATATATATTTTCAATTGAAAATGCATATATATATTAAAAAAAAATAGACAACTTGTTCAAATGGTTGAAATGCTGTGGATGTTCCTATCTCCATCGCTAAAGTCAGTGGAGAAAAGAAATCCTCTATAGAAACCTAAAATTAAACAAATTAATTTAAGTATAAAATAACTCAAGATCAAGATCTCAGTTTATAATAAAACTTTTAAACTTCAATTTATAAATTATAAATTAAAAACATATATATTTAAAGATGAAAAATTGAATACTTCTGCAGGTGGATTTGGCACATCTCCTAAGAGAGGATCCAAAAGAAAATCTCCAAAAACCTAAAATTCAAAAAATTTAAAATAACTCAAGATATAGATATATCTCATTTTTTAATGGAAATTTTTGAGGTGGAATATATATAACTTAAAAACATATAAATTTTAAAAGTGAAAAATTTTCCATACTTTTTGTGAACCTGGCACATCTCCTAAGGAAGTATAAGGTACATCTCCTAAGGAAGAAGAAGGTACTGCCATCCCAAAAACATCGGACGGAATCAGAATCTGTTAAAACATTTTATTATATATACATGAAAAATGTACATGTGTGCACAATTATTTATTTTAAAAATATCAAGTTTAAAAAACACTAACATTTGCCAACATATCTTGATGGTGAGACCCATCTTGATTGTTTGAACTTAAGGCTCTGAACGTGACATTAACATTTTTTTTCATTCATCAAGCGTGACAACTGGAAATGGTGTTAACATATAATAATAAATTTTTGTTAGATTAATGTACATACAAATAAATGTATATATATATATATATGTATATTAAAAATTATATGTATGTGTTAAAATGATTGAATCCTAACTAGTTGACCTTTTTTCGTGCATGAGACAAAAAATCGATCCGAATAGACTGTTGCAAAAAAGACTCTACTGTATGCGTCGAACAGAACAGAGACTACGTGCAAGCAGCCATGGCTTCGGGTGGGGGCGCTGAGGTCACTCCCCCCATGCCAGACCTCGTGGCATTCAAAAAATTAACCGCAGGAGCAAACAAAAGAATGCTGACAGAGATGCAGCAGAAGTTTGTAAAAAACCTAGATTGCATGCCTTCAGTCGAGCTACCAATCGAAGAAACCTGTAGATCTGCCCTCAATCTTGCAGACAGAGGGCTTATTGGTCAATTTACAGGCCTCTGGCCCTCCCCTAAAGCAGTATAAGAATGGGTTCAGAGGAACTGGTCTTCACTAATCTCCGAAGGGATCAAAAGCCATGTTGTTGGGAAAGGCTTCTTTGTCTTTGTATTCGAAAGTGCAGAAGACAAAAATCTCATTTTCAGGAATGGACCATATTTCATGGGGCCTCAAGGGTTGTATCTAAACAAATGGGCCCCTGATTTCGACCTGGCTCAGGATGTGCCGTTGGCTGTTCCAGTTTGGGTTCGCCTCCCTCATCTTCCGTCGCATTATTGGAATAAAAAATAACAGCAAACCATAGGCAACTCGTTGGGAAAATACATAGATCAAGCAGTGAGGAAAGACTAGTATTCCTGCGCACAGATCTGCGTGGAGGTAGATCTGGAAGTAGGGCTTCCTAAAGCAATAAAATTAACTGTCACAGATTGGACGCACATCCAGGAGTTAGAATATGAGAAGTTACCATTCAAATGATGTTACTGCCACGGCTATGGCCACTTTGCAAGGTATTGCAAGAGAAAGACCACAGAGGAACAGGAAAATGCAAAAGCGGATCAATGGACAAAAGTGTAGAAAGCAGGATCAACAAAAAATCGAGGTAAGGGCAATGCAAAAGAAAACAAAGCTCCGCTAGATTCCCAGGCTCCTAGATCTGGGACCTCCAATCCCACATCAACAACATGTATACAGATCATAGATCCTAACAAGGAAGTAGAAACAGAAGGGCCGAACAATGACAACAGGGAACAAGATCAGACATCCCCCAGTGGTAAAAGCAAACAGGTGTAAGGGCAGCACCCAGAAATTACCCCTTCTCCCTCATATGCAGATATAGCTAGGAAGAAAATCATAGATCCACTCAGCTCCTTAGAGGAAGAGATCTTGGAGAGGCTTGCTAAAAGAGCAGGAAGGAAGTCGCGCAGAGAAGCAAGGGAGGAAGAGGCAGAGAGACAAAAAAACTCAAGGAAGCCAGGCCACAATAAAAATTTCAATTGGAAGAAGCACAAGAACAAGGCATCCAAAAGGAGGAGTAAGCACCACTCCCAATAGTAAGTAATGAGAATCGTCTCTTGGAGCTGTAGAGGATTGGGGAACCCATCAAAAGTCGAAGTAGTTAAAGATCTTATGAAAACGGAACCAACAGAGATCCTATTGCTCCAAGAGACAAAAATCGAAGGGGATACCCTTCTAGAAATCAACAAAAAGAAATGGCAAAAGAATTCAGGGAAAAAAGTAAGCGTAAGGGGTTCCGCAGGTGGAATAGCTACCCTATGGAAGGAAGACCAATTCAATCTAGTCAACACACACAGTAATCAGCACTGGATCTTCATTGGGCTGAAGCACATAGCAAGTAAGTTAACTATTTCCCTATTCATTCTTTATGTTGCGGTTACCTATGCAGAAAAAAAAAAATTGTTGGCAATCTTTAAATGAATTTTTGGAACTCCACACACCAAAAAATATAATCATAGCCAGAGATCTCAACATAGTGATGAAAAGAAAAGAAAAAAGAGGTGGCAGAAGTAGCAGGGATCAAATGCTACACGTGGTAGAAGACATAATACTACAATGGGAGTTACTGGATATCAAACCAAAGAAAGGGCCATATACTTGGACAAATAACAGGACAAGTGCAGACAATATCTTAGCAAGACTTGACAGATTCCTAGTACAAAGCACCTTACTGCTGGAAGGAAGGATCATCTCCTCAGATATCCTCCCAAAACTTAACTCTGATCACAAACCCATCCTTCTCTCATTGGAGGAGGAAGAAAATTTGGGCCCAATTCCATTCAGATTCAGTCCACTTTGGAGAGAAAGAAGTGGATTCCTAGAGACAGTCCAGAAAGCTTGGTCACCCTCAGTCATAGGCTCTCCTAGCTATGTATGGGAACAAATTTTAAAGAAAACCAAGAAGGATTTGAAAGAATGGAGCAAGATTCCCACATGCACCCCCAGCAGTCAAAGAAAGGAAGCAATGCAACAATTGGGAAATCTGCAAAGAAAAATTGACTCTATAGACATAACAACAGCAGAACTGGACAAAGAGCAGGCTGTCGAATGCAACACCTTTCACTCCTTTAGGATAGAAGAATACTATTGGAGATTAAAGTGCCACAACCTATGGTTGGAATCTGGGGATAGGAACACCTCTTATTTCCTTCGGCAATGTAGAGCTCGCCTTTCCCGAAACCACATATCTGAAATTTCAACTTCTGATGGGATGCTTTGCTAGGGGATAGATCAAATTAAAGCGGCTGCAGTGTCGCACTTCCAAAATATATATAGCAAAGGGAATGAAGGCAACAAAGAATAAAATGAAGAGTTCCTCAACAACGTTCCATCCTTGGTAACTAAGGAGGATAATACAACTCTTCTGAAGTAGGTCACCGAGGAAGAAATCAACAAAATAATCTGGGCCATGGAACAGGAAAAAGCGCCTGGCCTAGATGGATTCTCAATCCACTTTTATAGAATATGCTAGGATATAATAAAATCATATTTAGTTAGAACGATCAAAGGATTTTTGTAGAAAGCAAAGATGGGAGGCAACATAAACTCAACCTTCCTAGCACTAACACCGAAAGAAACCAACCCCAGAACTTTCGAAAAGGTATAGGCCTATTTCTTTATGTAATGCATCATACAAGATAATAGCAAAGATTATCGCTAACAGAATGAAGCCCCTGCTAGGCAATATCATCTCCCCCTCACAGGGGGGTTTTGTCAAAGGAAGACACATTTTGGAAAATGTCATTCCAGCAACTTAAGAAAAGAGAAGGGAATGCTGGTCAAGCTGGATATGGCCAATGCATTCGACAGAGTCAACTTGTCATTCCTTTATAAAGTTCTTCAGACTTTCGGTTTCTCGCAAGAGTTTGTAGAATTGATTAAAGCATGCACCAGTAGGCCTTGGATAGCCCCAATGGTAAATGGGAGGCCAGCCTGCTTTTTTCAAGCCTTGAGAGGTCTAAGGCAAGGATGCCCCCTCTCTCCCTTTCTGTATATACTACTGGCAGATACACTAAGCAGAAAGTTTGAGTTGGACAAAGCAAATGGAAATGATCCTGGATTGCATATAAGGAAAGATTTGGAGCCTATCAATCACACTCTTTTCGCTAATGATTCACTCATGCTGGATGGGGATTCTTGAATAATAGCCTCTACTTACAAGTCCTCCCTACAAGCATACTGCAAAGTCTCAGGGGCCTTGATAAATGAACGAAAAAGCACAGTCTACAGTTGGAATGTTGAAGAAATAGAAATTCAAAAAGTAGCCTGCATACTGGGGTTTAAAGGACATTCAAAATGGGATAAAATTAATTATCTTGGGCTGCCACTTACCCTGGGAATAAACAAGTGTGCACTATGGGAGGGAGTTCTGAGAAAAATTAAGTCAAAAATTGAATTATGGGGTGGGCAGTGGCTCACACACAGAGGCAAACTCATACTGATAAAAACTGTGCTCTCCTCACTCCCAATTTACCAGGCCTCGTTGTTGCTGGCCCCAAAATCAATCATTGGACAGTTAAACAAAATCCTGAGAGACTTCTTATGGCATTGAGGCAGGGGAAATCAACGAAAAATTCACTTGGTTAAGTGGGACACAGTAAAACGAATGCTCAGAGACGGAGGGCTGCAAATCAGAGACCCCGAGCAAGTGAAAATAGCTCTTGGCTGCAAGATACTTTGGCACATGTTCATTGATCCTAACCATCTAGCCTGTAGAATTCTAAGATTCAAGTATCTGCATGAAGCGTCGCTAAGAAATCTAGAAAACGTAGTCAGAAAATGTGGAACCCAGTTGTGGGATTTGTGTAAAAGGAGCATACTAGTCTTCATTAAACACCTCTATCAAATTCCTGGGAGCGGTAAAAAGGTAAAGCTTTGGAAGGAAAGGATTATGGGGAACGATCCACTTGAAAACAACATAGAGTTTTCTGAACTGCACAATCTGTTAAAAGAAATAGGAATAAAGAGACTCTCAAAAATCTCTGAATGGGACGAATGAGGCAACTGGCAGGTCTAGAGCCTCAACGATATTCCAAATCATCTAAGTCAACAAACAGTCAGCCTTAAAGCCGATTTGAAATACGCAGCCACTGTGCATCAGAATGCCGAGGATACATGGGGATGGGGGTCATCAGGTAATTACACCTCCACTAAAAGATTCGAAGCTCAGCAATCTAAGCATGAGTGTGAGCAACCTTCAGATTTCTGGAAGCAGGTGTGGGATGCGATGGCGCTCCCAAAAATCAATTTCTTTTTTTGGACAGTCATGCAGAATTTTTTTTTGACAGGAGACAACCTCATGAAGAGGAACTTCACAGGGCCACATAGATGCGCCCTATGCAAACAACATGCTGAAACAATTGATCACCTGTTTGTAGCATGCCCTTTCGCAGCCAAGGTATGGGAACTCACTCTCCATGTACTGAATAGTGCGACTCCATCAAATTTGACAATAGTTGATCTCTTCACGACATGGAAAGAACACTATCCTTCGAACATCAACAACAAGTCTCTATGGGCCAGGGTATGGATCACCATTCCAAAGTATGTGTGCTGGAAATTGTGGTTAGCTAGGAATGAACAAATATTTAATAATGTATATTGGACTCCAACCACAGTGGCAGCCAAAGCTAAAGGCCTACTTCTTGAAACCTTGAGCAACCAACCTCTAAAAGATGAATCCACGCTATTGCCGGTCGAAAAGAAATGGCTTGGGACCTTTGTTTTTCAAAATATAAATCAAAGTGCTGTAATACCTCTTCAAAATCCAGAATGGAGATTAAGAGAAAAAGATGAAGAAATTCAGAGTTGGTGGCGAAAGCAAGGAACAATGACAATCTTCTTTGACGAAGCATCTAAAGGTAACCTCGGTACAACAGGTGCTGGAGGTCTTATCCTCTCTCAGGATGGATTGTCCAAAGAGACCTACAGCTGGGGCTTAGGACAACGAACCGACAATCAAGCCGAAATCCTGAGTTTGTTAAAAGCTTGTGAAATCGCCAAAGAAAGAGGAATTAGAGAAATCCAAGCATTCAGAGACTCTAAAATGTTGATCAAAAAAATCCATATGAAAAATAAGTTCAATGACGCTGTCCTAAATAAGAGCCTCCAAAGGCTTCGAAACATAATCCAAGAGTTTACCGTCTTCAATTGCTACCATATTCTTAGAGAATCGAATAAGGAAGCTGAAAAATATGCCAATCAAGGCTGCACACTAGCTCAGGGAGAACTCAGCATAAACAATGAAGCTCCAGTTCAAACATGTATCCCATGAAAAGAACTAGAGATTGTAAGAGAAACAGTAAGAAGAAATGTAATGAAGGCTGCTCGGGCTTCGGCCCAACCTGATCTCATCTATAAATAAAAAAAACTATTCGTTTCAGTTAAAAAAAAAATGATTGAATCCTAACCATTAACACATACTGTTCCCATGCCCTCTTCCTCATGAACAATTAGGTCATGCCAACCATTGCGACAATTCTTTTCATATGTTTTCAGATCTTCAACACTCATGTTGTCAATCTCTTCATCTGTATAATACACAAAATTGGCACGTGCATTCTCACGTGCTCTTTGTCGATTCAGACAAACATCAACTCCACCTAATCCACTGTGAACATTGTCGATGATGGCATCCCTTGCTTCTCGACTAATTTGAGAAGTGGCTTCCATCTCTGACTGCAAAGTTTTGACACGAAAAGGTCGACTAACCTATGGTGGCTCAGGACAAGGCAACTCAGCATCATGCCTAGCGCCCCTATGGTCACACAATCGACCTTTCCCAGGACCAAAAAATTCAGAGGGAAGGTCATTGTAATTGGGTTTCATTTCCAAAAAGAATTCTGCATAAAATAATTTTGCAAAATAAATTAGAACCTCGTCGTTCCATGGTAGTCTTCCATAAGCTGCATGGTGTCTATCATACAAATAGTGAGCTATATCAGGGTGCTTGAAATATTGCACCTTTAGCATCTTTCTTTTCGACCCTTCTTTAAAATTAAACATAGACTTTGCCATTGTTGTTGTCACTCTTTATTTAACAACCTCCCATTTATCGGGTACCATCACTGTTTCCTTTCTTTTTCTCATGAAATCCATAAAAGTACCTGTGGTTGGCCCAAGCTTCTGGTACACATATACTAGTTGGCCTAAAGAATGTGTAACTATTTCCAAGATTTGTCGACTCTCAGCAGGTAGAGTCAAAGACATGAGATCTCTTTGCAATTTTGCATGAAGATGTTGACACCTTTCTAAGGTGCATTGCTGCATGTTTCTTTCCCACGGTATATCGAAAATTTCATCCAGATATGTCGTGGTGGGTGGAAAACCTTCTTCTTGAATAAAAAATTATGCCCTATGTATATTTTGACCAAAATTTGGAGCATTTTCAGCCTCTGCATCAATATATAAAATTTTATATATTAGAAAAAACACATGTAAACAAATTTGTACAAATTGAATGAAAAAAATATTTAAATTGATGGCAACCTCGATGTGGTTGGCTAGCATCTTCCCCACCCTCAAAATGTTGAGAACCAGAATGACCCTGCCGAGAACCAACACCACCAGCCATTGATTGGCCTCCAGGGGAATAAATATCACCACCTTCATGCAACCTGCTAGCACTTATTGATGGCACTCTAAGGGGATTTGAACCACCACCAACCTCTCGAGACGAGAGAAAAGCTTCATAAACAAATACGAATTTATAATCAGTTGAAAAATACATTCATACATATAAATACACGTACATATTCATTGATTAAATTGTGTCAACCATACTACAACTAGGTGAATCATAGGCATGCTCCATGGATGGAGTAGAGACCCTTCTCCTCTTATCTCCTAAAAAAAAAAAAAAGAAACTTATTAACAACTAATTTAACTCACAAAGTCGATAAAAAAACAATTCCATATGTACACACATGTATGGAGATTTAAGATTATATTTAAATACCATGAACATCCCTCGATCCCTGATCCCCCTCTCTCGTAAAGATATGAGATTCTGTTGATCTTCGTCGTTCATCCTCCATGATATATATATCTACAGTGGACATTTACAATTATTTTTTTAAATGACTAGAATTTAAAATAAATTCAAAATAAATTTCAGAAAATCAATGTAATTTATCGTACACAAATGATGTAAAACACAACTTTCAAAGCACTAATTGGTGTGTGAAACTCAATTTAAGCATCAAAAATTATAAAAATGATAAGTTCACCAAATTGCGCTTTACATGGTGGAAGCACACTTGGTATAAAATTGAAAAAAACAGATTGCCATTAAAAAAGAAGTGAAACTCCATTTAAACAATTTTTTTTTGAAGTCCACGCATTTTAATTTTATAAAAATGTGAAGTTCAACACTTGTTGCAAATGTGAAGTTCACCAAGTTGCACTTTACATGGTGTGGTGGGAGCACACTTGCTATATAATGTAAAAAAGCATATGGTCATTAAAAAAAACACATTTATAAGTGCAAAACACACACATATCCAAGATATGTTACAATGTCCATCAATAAATTTTAAAGGATAGATTCTCAACACTAATTCATCTTTGAGAGATGAATCTTGAATTTTTGAAGAAGAGCGTCTCAAAACTAATTCATCTTTGAGAGATAGATCTTGAATTTTTGAAGAAGAACATTTCAAAACTAATTCATCTTTGAGAGATGAATCTTGCATTGGCATTGCCCCGTATAATTCTAATTCATCTATTAATTCATCTTTGATAGATGAATCCTGAATTGGCATTGCCCTACACACTAGACCAACATACATCTTATTCACATTTGAACAATGTCTTATACTAAAAAATTGAAATTGGCTAAAAATATTGCTTGCTATTCCATGCAGTTCTTTTAGCCTCTCCTTCTTAACTTGGTACACACCATTCATCTGGTTGCACACGAGTTCAGAATTGGTGAAAACTACAATTCCATTTGATCCATAATCCATAGCTGTTTCTAAGCCTTCTATCAATCCAATATAATATGCCTCGTTGTTTGTTGTTCTTCCCGATATATTCATTTTTCTTTGGACGACTGTGCTAGTTGCAATATTGGAAAGCACATATGTAATCACTGCTTTCCATGGATTAGGATAGCAAGAAACTTCTATGCATAATTTCCATTTTTCAACCATATTTAATGGTTTTCTTATCCCTAAAAAAAAAAACAAATTCAATAAAAATATATATTAAATTGACATTTATTGCAAATGCATGGGAGAAATGACACATGATCATGAGATAAATGACATGTGCATGGTTTATCTTAAATTTTGAGTTAAAAAGTTTATGGTAGAATTCACATCTAGAATTAATGGGAGGAAGCCTTTAGTTTGTGGGAGAAATAAATTTTATGCACTTACTAAAACAACTAGTTATGTCAAAAGTCACACCTTTATGAGTTTGTGCGAGAAATGAAATAGAAATGACACATGCCTTAAAGTTTGCCTAAAATTTTATGGGAGAAGGGAGAAATGACACATGTACAAGGTTTTCCTTAGAGTGGTAGTGGTTTATGGATATGAAAATGAAAAACTTCTATTTAGATCTGTTACAAAGATTGACTATAGGGGCATTTACTAGATATGTCACCTTTGAGAAAAGAGAAATGACACATGTAAAAGGTTTGCCTTAGAGTGGTAGTGGTTTATGGATATGAAAATGAAAAACTTCTATTTAGATCTGTTACAAAGATTGACTGTAGGGGCATTTACTGGATATGTCACCTTTGATAAAAGATGAGATCTAGAAGCTACCTGGCCCTTTACAGACTCCGCCTTTAGAACTTGTAGAAGTTAACACTCAACAGACAGACTAAAATCCTATGGAAGTTCAAAATTATATGAGAGTTCAGCCACTTTACGTTCAATTTTTAGGCCTTAAATCTTGAGAGAAATGACATTTACATGCTTTGCAAAATAATTTTATGCACTTACAAAAAACATGCTTTAAAGTTAATGGGAGAAAGCCAACATGACATGTACATGCTTTAAAATTTTTTCCTAAGAATTTATGGGAGAAATGACACATGTACAAAGTTTGCCTTAAAGTGGTTGAGGTTTATGGATATTAAAATGAAGAGCTTCTATTCAAAAATCCGTTACAGAGATTGACTATAGGGGCATTTACTGGATATGTCACCTTTGAGAAAAGATGAGATCCGGAGGCTAACTGGCCCTTTACAAACTTTGCCTTTAGAACTTGTAGAAGTTAACACTCAACAGATAGACTAAAATCCTATGGAAGTTCAAAATTCTATGAGAGTTCAGCCACTTTAGGTTCAATTTTTAGGCCTTAAAGCTTGAGAGAAATGAAATTTACATGCTTTGCAAAATTATTTTATGCACTTAAAAAAACATGCTTTAAAGTTAATGGGAGAAAGCCAACATGACATGTACATGGTTTAGAAAAATTTGCCTAAGAATTTATGGGAGAAATGACACATGTACATAGTTTGCCTTAAAGTGGTTGAGGTTTATAGATATTAAAATGAAGGACTTCCATTTAGATCTGTTACAGAGATTGACTGTAGGGGCATTTACTAGATATGTCAGCTTTGAGAAAAGATGAGATCCAGAGGCTACCTGGCCCTTTACAAACTTTGCCTATAGAACTTGTAGAAGTTAACACTACCTGTCCCAATTATACCCTATGAAGGGTGTAGAGGACCCGTGGAATCACTCACACTACTTTACGTAGACATAAGGGTGTATAAGAATGCATGTGTTTTACATTGAATATTTTTCATTTTAAATTAAGAATCTATAATTTGAAACAATTACCTATATAAGGTTAAAACCTATGTTTTGTATCAAATCACTTTTGGTTTCAATGGGAAACTTTTATGGCTAATGTGTTTTTTCTCGAAATGTGATACACCCCATTAAAATGGGATATATATCGAAATGATTTCTATGGTGTAATAAAATAGTTTCAAGTAGTTTAAAAATATAGATGCATAAATTCAATGCGCATAGTTTTGAGATATAAAAGTCCAAAATGGAAGAGTTGTTTGTGAACAAATATCAGTGGATCACTATGGATATATCTACTTCATTAAAAGGGATTTTTCTAGAAGGATGTCCACTAAGTTGGAAAGAAGGGAAAATATCACAATTATATGTTAATGCATGTGTTTTACATTGAATAATTTTCATTTAAAATTAAGAATCTATTTGAAACAATTACCTATATAAGGTTAAAACCTATGTTTTGTATCAAATCACTTTTGGTTTCAATGGGAAACTTTTATGGCTATTGTGTTTTTTCTTGAACTGTGATACACCCCATTAAAATGGGAGACATATCGAAATAATTCCTATGGTGAAATAAAATAGTTTCAAGTAGTTTAAAGATATAGATGCATAAATTCAATGAGCATAGTTTTCAGATATATAAGTCCAAAATGGAACAGTTGTTGGTGAACAAATATCAATGGGCCACTATGGATATATTTGCTTCATTAAAAGGGACATTTCTAGAAGGATGGACTAGTTGGAAAGAAGGGAAAATATCACAATTATATGTTAATGTGCATGTGTTTTACATTGAATATTTTTCATTTTATTAAGAATATATTTTCAAAAAAATTAACTATATAAGGTTAAAACCTATGTTTTGTATCAAATTACTTTTTGTTTCTAAATACTATGTGTTTTACATTGAATATTTTTCATTTGATTAAAAATCTATTTGAAACAATTAAACTATATAAGGTTAAACCTAAGTTTTGTATCAAATCACTTTTGGTTTCAATGGGAAACTTTTATGGCTAATGTGTTTTTCTCGAAATGTGATACACCCCATTAAAATGGGAGATATATCGAAATGATTCCTATGGTGTAATAAAAAAGTTCGAAGTAGTCTAAAAATATAGATGCATAAATTCAATGAGCATCGTTTTGAGATATAAAAGTCCAAAATGGAATAGATGTTTGTGAACAAATATCAGTGGATTACTATGGATATATCTGCTTCATTAAAAGGGATTTTTCTAGAAGGATGTCCACTAAGTTGGAAAGAAGCGAAAATATCACAATTATATGTTAATCTGCATGTGTTTTACATTGAATATTTTTCATTTTATTAAAAATCTATTTGAAACAATCAACTATAAAAGGTTAAAACCTATGTTTTGTATCAAATCACTTTTGGTTTCAATGGGAAACTTTTATGGCTAATGTGTTTTTCTCAAAATGTGATAGGTCCCATTAAAATGGGAGATATATTGAAATAATTCTTATGGTGTAATAAAATAGTTGAGTAGTTTAAAGATATAGATGCATAAATTCAATGAGCATAGTTTTCAAATATATAAGTCCAAAATGGAATAGTTGTTGGTGAACAAATATCAGTGGATCACTATGGATATATCTGCCTCATTAAAAGGGATTTTTCTAGAAGGATGGACTAAGTTGGAAAGAAGGGAAAATATCAGAATTATATGTTAATGCATATGTTTTACATTGAATATAAAATGTTTTTTTCTCTCTCTCATTGTTTGAGTCCTGATCTTATAAAAGGTTTCCACTAAATCCATCCTTATTACTTTTCATGTGAACCACATTCCCAAACCCACCCATCTATGTACCTAAGAGCCAAGGCAAGTGTAAAAAGGGCTTATTTCATATTGTACTTTAACAAATATGTCATTAATTATCATTATAATTTATACGGTAGAAATAAGTATAAAGACTAATCCTTAGTATAGATCTATTTTGACTTTAAGGAATAAAGGGAAGCTTTTTAGAAAGTTTATCTTAGGAGATAGAACTAAACCGTCTATAACCCACAAAAGAAACCATGGCAGGTGAGCATCACATGCAAACACACGTTACTCCCATGTTTGAAACACCACCTCACACCATCATAAGGGTTGGAAACCACTAAGCAACCCATACTAAGTTCCCTAGAAGGGACGACTATCATATTTAATGATTGAGTTTATCTCAAAGGTCAAAAGGAAAAGCAAATTTAGGAAAGGGAATTAGAATAGAAATTAAGGTAAGCCCGTGACCGTTTACCCAATATTGAATGAAGGTGAGCAACCATAGATATCATGAAGGAAGTTCAAGAAATATTATGATAAGAAATATTATCTTTTTTGCAAGCAACCATAGATATCATGAAGGAAGTTCAAGAAATATTATGATAAGAAATATTATCTTTTTTTGGAGAGGCTTAAACTCTAATATAATAAGAAATATTATCTTTTTTGAAGGAAGTTTTGGTATGATAAGAGATATTATCTTTTTTTTTCATATGCTTAAATTCATGAAAAGATCATGAAAAGGTGGAATATTTATTCTGTGCAAACCTGTCGGAGATCATGACAACCACTCTGTCATTTCTAGGGATGATCAACTCATCAAATTATGATATGATAAGTATTCTCTTTTTTGAAGGAAGTTATGATATGATAATAAATATCATGATATTATCTTTTTTTTTGCATATGCTTAAATTCATGAAAATATCATGAAAAGGTGGAATATTTATTCTGTGTAAAATATTCAGAGATCATGACCGCCACCCTGTCTTTTCTAGGGATGATCAACTCATGAAATTCTGATATGATAAGAAATATTATCATTTTTAAAGGAAGTTATGATATGATAAGAAATATTATCTTTTTTGCAAAGGATTAAATTCATGAAAATATCATGGAAAGGTGGAATATTTATTCTGTGCAAAACAGTCGGAGATCATGACAGCCACAGAAATGTGCACCCCAAGTTATAAAAAACTCCAGAAAACCATAGTGTAATAGACAAAATTACTAAACAAAGTGGAAAACACCTATTTTACAGGAATTATTCCATTGTAAAATTCTTATTCCCTTTCAAATTTTACAGGAATTATTCCCTTTCAAATTTTATAGCAATTACTCCCTTTCAAATTTTACAAGAATTAGTCTGGCATCTGTTGGCATCTATCTATAGGAATTGATGAGGTGGAGGAACTATAAGTTGAATAGGTGGCCATGCAAGGTGAGAAGGGAACCAAACATGACCAACAAATAGGTGGCGACGAGCTACAAGTCGG
Organism: Pinus albicaulis; assembly: GCA_034641835.2. NCBI lineage: Eukaryota > Viridiplantae > Streptophyta > Pinopsida > Pinales > Pinaceae > Pinus > Pinus albicaulis. The sequence continues at coordinate 119,475,389 of CM076582.1, read as the reverse complement.
AGAAACAACTTTACACCATACATTATTTAGCCCAATAAATTCGATCCAGTAAATGAGAAAAACACCTATATTACAGGAATTATTCCGTTGTAAAATTCTTATTCCCTTTCAAATTTTACAGGAATTATTCCCTTTCAAATTTTACAGAAATTACTCCCTTTCAAATTTTACAGGAATCAGTCTGGCATCTGTTGGCATCTGTCTATAGGAATTGATGAGGTGGAGGCACTGTAAGTTGAGTAGATGGCCATGCAAGGTGAGAAAGGGACCAAACATGACCAAAAAACAGGTGGCGATGACCTGCAGGTCGGAGAAATAACTTTACACCATACATTAGTTATCCCAATAAATTCGATCCAGTAAATGAGAAAATTATAATATAAATTTTATAAATTTAGATTTTTTTTATGCACATAAAAAATAAACAATAAAAAAAATGGATAAATAGAATTATGTTTTATGTTTTCAGAAATAAAAAAAATAGAATTACACGAACATTGAGAACTTAAGGGGGAAAAGGGACAAAATGCAGAGAAACAATTAAAAAAAATGAATACACAGAATTATATTTTCATTCAGAAATTCAGGGAAGTGCAAACCTAAAAAAAAATGAATACACAGAATTATATTTCCATTTAGAAATTTAGGGAAGTAGAAACCTAGGTATATATCTATATCCAGTGTAAAATGAAATAAAAAATAGAAGTATACGAACATTCAAACATTAAAAACTTGAGGGAGAACTTGAGGGAGAAATGGGAGAAAATTCACAGAAACAATAAATAAAATGAATACACACAATTAAACTAAACACTTACCTGAAAATTTGCAGAAAGTCGTCGTTGAGGGAGAACTTGAGGGAGAAACTCCAGAGTAGCAATTCAACAGAGCTCACCACAACGCAACAGAGCAACAGTGCCATAGAAAATCAGAAAATAAACATGCAAAAAAGATGTGAAACCTATAATAGTTTGCGGGCAATATATTTATAAAATATAAGTTCGGCCGAACTAATAGTCCGATCGAATTTTTTTTTCTAGTTTTCCCATCTCTGGCCAAAAATCTGTTTTCCCACGCCGTCAGTATGCCATCAATCTAAACGGCAGAACGAGTTTTTCCGAACTAATTTTTAAAGTTCGACCAAACTCTCTAATAGTTCGGCTAAAATTTTAAGAACGTTCGACCGAAATATTGAGGAAAAAAGTTTTCCGCCCCTGATTCTCAAACAAGTGTAACCCAAATTCACATTTTCACCCATAACTGACTAAAATTTGTTTGAAAAATTGTTAATTACTAATTAAATTTAATTGAGATCACTAGAGGAAGGGACAACCTACAAATTGAAGTTCTGAGGGTCATTGCTTGGTTTGATTACACACCTTGAATAACCACACCTTGCTGAATTAAAAGCTAGAACCAACCGCAACCGAGAACAAGCATTCCCTGACAAAATTTTAATGTGATGTGATTGGATCAAACTAGATTTGGAAGAATAACCAACATCTCATTAATGAGAATGTGTATTGGTATGGGGGTGCCCATTCTAATTCTTCCCTACGCAGATCGAGGAGAAAACCATGGAGGAAAAGGGACAAAGAAACCAAGGTGGTGCTCTCTCTTAGCTGTGTGAAGGGACATTGGTAAAATCCTACATATATGCATAAGAACAACAAAATGGGGTCGGTTCAAGAGTTTGATTCATTTCGGGTGTTCACTACTGTGACTGTATTTGAGGCCACTGAAATACCTGTGTGAGCCGATGTTTCCAGTGTGTTATTTAAGGATTGAAATTCAACCACTAAGTGGTTTCACAGACTATTTGTGAAACCACTTAGTGCTTGATAAATTGATGTTAAACCACCTACCTAATGGGTGCTTGTTGTTGGCTATGAAACCACTAAGCGCTTGCTGTTGTCTGTGAAACCACTTAGTGTTTTCCAATTTGTTGTGAATCCACCTACATAGTGGATTCAATCCTAAGAAACTGAGCAACACATCTATTCATTTAATTTGGGTGCTACCCTGTGTTTGAATCTTAGAGTGTAAGCGAGTCACTAAGGTGCTTATTACCAAAGAGTAGTTGATGAACAACCTAGACAGTGGGTCCCATCTCCCAAGTTTTTGACCTATCTAATGGTGTGAATTTACCCTTGTGCAAGCATTTACTCATACTTTGGATATGGCTAGGGTGTGGTTAGTTGTAAGAAAAGTTATAATGTATTTGGTGTATGGTTGGGTGGAGATCCCCTTTCCAGTTTCTAGCTGATTTAACTTACTTAGATAAGTATAATGGTCTGTTTATGGCTGATGTTATAATAAAATGATAAATTCTTCTATATGAATCAAGAATGAGTGCCTAAAATCAATGTATATCTAAGTTTGAAGTTACTATGTTTGTCTATGGTTACATGAATATCTAGTATTTTTAATTAGGTTGTAGAGCTGAAAAATTATAGACTATGTCACGCTAGTACAAATGGGGCCAAAATTTGATGGCTATTTGTCGGATATGTGACTTATTGTAGTCGTCTATTCGACACATTGGAGTTGAGAAAATAGTCACTAGCATTGTGTCAAATAGTAGACACTTTATTAAACATCAGATATTTGACAGTACAAACATTGATTATTTGACATAAAAAATGGCCAAAATTGTCATTAAAAATCCGACGCTTTGAAGTTTGTTTTGCAATGCTCACATCCATCATATTTCTGATGCAAAAAATGTCATTAGAGATGCCCACATGCATCGAATATCCGATGGGAATGCCCAACGGTGTGGTGTCAGATAATTGACAGTAGAACAATATTGTGTGATAGGTGTGTTATCTCTCTGACGCTTCCTTCCGTCGGTACGGAGAAGCAAGTTTGATGTTTTAGCGTCGGATAATCGATGTTATATTAAATTAGTTTGACATGAGTTTTATATCTCAGATGCGTAGTTCTATTGGTATGGAGTAGCAAGTCCAATGGTTTAGCGTCAGATATTCAATGGGATAACAATTTTGTCCGACACTTTCTTCCATCGGTCTTGCTTCAATCATTCGACAGTTTTCCCATAAGATAAGAGTTGGATATGTGACAATTTTCATATAAAATCAAATATTCGATAGGTGTGCATTAAAAAAAAATAATTTTATGACTTTACATGAGATTTATTGCTTTCTCCGTGGCTCCATCATATTCATCCCAAAGGTGAAAGTCTAACACCTCTATTCAATAAATCGAACACTATGATCAATAATCCATAAATCAAAATTATTCACAATACATAGAAATGCAATTTTTGTGTTATTACTATTGGAGTGAAAGAGAACGATATCTCATCATTTTTTAGATTTTCACCTCAAAGCCAACTTTTGAATTGAAAAACAATGATAAATCTCTTATGACTCGTCCCTATATCATAATTGTTATATATCTAAAATTATACATAACACACTCACACAAACAAAAAAGTTCACAAAAATGAGGTGATCTCTTGTATTGATACCCTCAAAAGAATTTTAGTCACTTTGAGTAAGTTTGGATAGTCATCAAACACAAAGTTTCAAGTGATTAAGAAATGTTATAGATCTAAAAATTTAGAAACTTTTTACTAGATTTCTAAAGTGGTTTGAAAACAAAGAGTTGAAATGGCCTCTATAACACAAATTGAAAAGCCTTCCTCTGCAATACAATCCTAATTCTTAATTAGGTATGCAATTCATTACTCATATTTTGTCCATGATACCTACCTACATAATTTTTTCTTGTACTATTCTTCATAATTTTCTCTATATAATTAGAGTTATGAGCTTCTCTAAGGCACATAAGTAGTTTGCATGTCTAATAGATGCATTAATATACCTCGAGGATAAGTCTTATATGTAAAATATGATGTTTAGAGTTTTTTTTAATGATTGGTAGGTGAAAAGATGATATGCCATTTAATAAGATGGAATTTGTTTCAAATTAACACTCTCTTACTTTTGTATTTAAGAGTTTGGGAAGTGATTCATATTAACCTTTCAATAATAAGCACATAGGTTCCTAATAAATGTGAGTATAAGTGTAAGTATTGTAATGCTAATATTATAGTGAGAGAAGATAATATCGCATAACTTACATACCTATGTGCTAAATCAAACCTACAGTCTATAATAAACTTAAATTGAAAAAAGTTTCTGATGTATGCTTTGTTAGGCCAAAACAAACTACAATATGTGATGCTTTATTGCTTGATACCATAAAAGATTTAGGAGAGGGGAAGTTATTAATTTATGATGTAGGGATTATTAATATGGAAATAATACCAACACCTAGAAGGTCAATTTAAAATTAAAAAACCTTTTTGTGTGTGCTTCACTATCTCAAAACATTCCTGAATATGTAAAGCATGGATATTTAATATCACCAAATGGGTAGGCACATGCTGTTGTGATAAGATAATTTTCAACATCACATAAACATTGAACATAACTAAAAAACAACTTATATTGTTGTGTTAAGATAGTTTGCAACATCACATAAACACTAACCATAACCCAAAAACATCTCACAACATATACATAAAAAATATTAACAATGTTAATGTTAATATTAAAACTAACATTACCATTCAATTATAAGTTTAAAAATATATCAATCTAATAAAACTATCGACAATGTTACTAAAACTAATATAACTTCAAACAACCATATATATGAAGTTTAATGGTTAGTAAAGAAACATTAGGAGGCCTAGGGGGAGTGGGTGTCTAATAATGTAGGATTCTAATAAATAGATAGCCACCCATACATCAAAATGGCTTATAACATATAGTTTTGAAATATTTATATTGTTAAATTTAAATATAAATATAAATTATGAAGCTTAATGGTTAGTAAAGACAGATTAGGAGGCTTGGGGGATTGGGTGTCTAATAATGTAGGATTCTAATAATAGATATCCACCCATAGATAAAAATGACTTATACCATATAGTATTGTGATATTTATATTGCTAAATATAAATATAAATTTAAAAGACAGATTATATAAAATCTATTTCAATCCTATCAAATAATATTTTTAAGAGCAATTTATTAAGCCACATTGTAAATAAATAAAGGATTTACATATATTCTTTGACCAAATTGAATTACTAAGGATGCTATGGGGATGAATATGGTATCTAAGGGTGTGAAGAATGTTTTGGATTTATTTCAAAATGAGTTTCATGACATCGATGCTAATGAGTGTTTCCAACAATTTTTGTGCATACAAGAAACCCATAGTTGTGAATTCGATTTAAGGGTATGGAAAATCAGTGGCGTGTGATGCTATCATCACCAAGGAAGTTGTTAGCAAGGCACTGAAGACAAATTTTCTAGTTGTTTTTGAAGTTGAACTAGCTCATGAACATAACTGGATCTGCACTAGCTAGTGCAATGGGAGGCTTCAATGCTCACACCCAATATTTTATACTATATTGATTGCAACTAATATATATATTGGTTGCATTTTCTAATCTATATTAGTCTAACAAAATTGTAACATATATTAGTTTCCAATTCACAATAGTTTGTGATTATGAAGAAAATTTAAGTAAATATGAATGTAATGTCCATGATGAGATGTATGAATTGTATTTCCCACATTTCCCATCAATTATTATAACCTTGAATGGGATAGCAATGATCCATCTTCATCATCTCAAAATGACCCGACAGATGAAAATTTACCATATCGGTCATCATCACTTCACACTATCTCATATATGACCCATTCTACAAATTATATGCACGGATTTCTGGTAGGCTATCCCCTCTACCTAGCCCATGATTTCTTGTGACAATAGGCGAATAAAGGAAATGTTATAAGTAGGGGACCTTGTCAAAAAAGATTCATCAATTGTTATTTATTCACTTTCTGTCATGATCAATCATAGGATAGGTAGAGGGGATGGATTTCCACAAATTCATGCATATAATCTGTAGAAAGGGTCATCTATGAGATAGTGTGAAGTGACGATGACAAAAATTGTAAATTTTCATCTGTCGAGTCATTTTGACATGATGAGATAGACCAGTGCTAGCCCATTCAAGGTTATAATCATTAACATGAAATGTGGGGAGGACAATTCATACGTCCCATCATGGACATTACACACATATGTACTTAAATTGTCATCATAATCACAAATTTTTGTGATTAGGCATTGAAGCAGGAGTAGATAGCACTTAAATGAGGAGTGTGGTAGTGTATGGTGGAGTGGGATAGGGATACAAAGTAGTAGTTGATTGACTTATCATGGGCACAAATTGTGTAAAGGCTGATTTTAACACAAGAATATGATTATAGTCCCTTGGTGTTCCTAACAAAGTTAATTGACCTATACCACAAATGTATCAAATATATGGTATTCTACACCCTCCTTGTATTTCAGGTTAGTGAATAAGGGTTATCAAGACCATGTGGGATAGCATTTCCCTAGTGTATAGCCTAAAACTACTTGTCTCTTTATTTGTATTGACCAAAGTGATTATCTACCAGACTATATTTGCTAGACAAGGGATCATCCAATGGATCTGTGATGATTGTATAATGTTGGGTACGTGTTATATTATTTCCATGATTAGTCGAACGTGTGGGGGGGGGGGGGGGGGGGGGCGGGGCGGGGATCTCCCCTCCCTGTATGTTGCACTGGGCACAACAGTGGGAGCGATGTTGCCCTGAGAAAATTTTTTTGGACCCTATTTTTCGGTGGGCGGACCCGCCCATGGTTTTGTGCATGGGTTTGCACATGGTTTTGGGGCATGATGGGTTTCAACCCCTAGTATTTTGTAGATCCGGTCAAGGGAACTATGGTTATGTTCTAATCCAAGGTTAATGGATTGGGGTTTATGAATGCTTTGACATGTATATATATGTTGTGTAACACTAAAAGGACAATAATGAAAAATCAAGCTGGTAGTCAGGATTTGGGATCCAGGGGAAAATCTTTGTGTATGTCTGTTTTATGTTTTATTCTCTCACTATTGCTTATTTTCTATTTTTAAGATTATTTTGTAGATAATTTCTGTACAGGGTTAAAACCTACATTTGGTATAAGAGATGTTTCGGCTTCAAGGGGACGCCTTTGCTACTGAGGGGTTTTTTTGCTCGGGCATGTGGTAGACCTTGTTTAGTGGGAGATCTGTGGGATCGATTCTTGCGGTGAAAGAAGATGGTGAGCAGTGGAAAGATAGAGATTCAGAAATTTAATGGTCAGAGTTTTGAGTTGTGGAAGCTCAAGATGGAGGATCTGCTGGTGGATAAAGATCAATGGATCGCGGTAGATTTAGGTACTAAACCAACGACAATGTCAGATAAAGACTGGAATAAGTTGGATCAGAAGGAAAAGAGCACAATACAGTTGTGTATCTTAGATTCGATATTGTTGAATGTATCTAGGAAAGCTACGGTGAAGACTTTGTGGGACAAGCTAGGGAATTTGTACCAATATAAGTTTATGGTGAATAAATTGTTCATGCGGAAAAAATTATATACCCTGAGGATGAAGGATGGAGACTCAGTGACATTGCATCTAAATGCCTTCAATACTGTGGTAAGTTAGTTGTCATCTATTGATATTAAAATCTTAGATGAAGATAAGTGCATATTTTTCTGTGTTCTCTACCAGATTCATGGGGCAGTCTGGTTATTGCAATAGGTAGAAATACAACTACCTTGAATTTTGATGAAATTATCTCATCCTTTCTGTCGGATGAAATGAGACAGAGAAATATGGAGGTCTAGAAAGGAGATTCCTTATCTGTATGAGGAAGGTACGAAAATAGAAACAAAAATAAGTTTTCGAATGGGAGATCTAATTCTAGAGGGAGATCTAAATCTCCAGGAAAGTTTGTAAAGGTTTGCTAGAAATTCGGAAAGGAAGGGCACTACAAAAAGGACTGCATATCTAAAGCTCATGAGAAAGGAAAGGGATCTGATGATGCTCCTTCTGCAAAGGAAAAAACCACCTTAGATGAAGGTGGGGATGTGTATTTGGCTTCTTCTTAAAATACACATGTAGATCATGAGGCATGGTTGATTGACTCAGGTGCATTCTTTCACTTCACTCCCCAAAGGGAGTGGTTTTGCGAGTATGAGAAGTATGATAGTGGTTGTTATCACCCAAAAATTTTCAAAACATCATTGTGTCAACTCTTTTTTTGATCATGGTCTCAAAATGGGTTTGAAAGTCATTTTACGATTTGGTTAAGGGTAGGTTAGATTTTTTATAAGTTTTAAGGTCATCATTGAATTCAAATAAGGTTTTTTAAAGGTCCATTCTGTTAGCCACCTATAAAATTTGTCATATCAAATGGTGGCTAAATCGTTTTTTGAGCCTTCAAGAAATAGGTTTTATTGCCAAAATTGTTATCTCTTGAAGACTCATGAAGACATGATACCCTTTGTTTAATTCTTCACTACTGTTTACCTCTTAATTATGAAAATCTATTGTTTTCATGATGAAAAGACTGCTGCTAATGTCCCCAATTTCCCCTCATTTTAACCCTCTTCTCACTGCAATTAACCTCCATTTTTACCCCTTTATTCCCCATAAAATTCCTTCATTTTTCATGTTTTCCCTCCTTCTCCTTCATAAAGACCCCTTTATAAGGTTTAAAACTCACTTTTGAACCTTACCGAAACCCCCAAATCCATGTAAAAACCTTGAAAAATTCGCAAAAAATAAGTTTTTTGACTATAGGCTTAAGCCCCTTTGGGATAAGTCCTAACCACTTCCCCACCATATGCCCACGCATTGGAACCAGGCGCTAACCCAGTCAGGCGCTTATCTCATCGAAACAAATCAGAGAGTGCATTTGTTTGTGTTAACAAAGAGTTTCGATGCGATTCGCCTCTGTTTATAAGCCCTGAGCCTTTTTTCGCTTCATAAAACCCAAGATGCCCGCAATCGGGTGCTTAAAATGTTTATATAAACCATCCCGATCATATTTTTCCCTTTGTTAATTCATAAAACCCCTTTTTCCTATGTTTTTAACTAAACCCGCCGGTGCAATGTTCTGAATGATAAGAATCGTCGATCCAAAAGGCCGATCGATGATCAACATGATCTCGCATCGGAGATATTTTAAATAGGTAGATTGAAAAGCCACCCCTTCCTCCCGATTTCGATTGGCCCTTATACATATAAGCCCTGGACCTTTGCTTTTCATATAAACCACAGGCCCCGCAAATGGGCACCAAACCTCATATATATAACCTTCCTCAAACCATTAAACCTTTGTATTTAATAAAATTTTGCCTTTTTTATATTATAAAGGGGCCCACCATTCATTGGTTCAACCCTTTTCTCTGCCGTGGATCTTGGGCCAATCAAATGGCTTGCGCAATCTCGCATCGGGAAATTCTCATTGGGCGCATTAATATTTTATTTTCACCACCTCCGATTGGCGGTCCCCCGATCCATCCTCCACCATTGATCTGATCTGCAGATCGATGACCCACAGTAAATCTCTTCGGCGCTCCCATGTCCATTGCCCCACTGATAGCGAAGCTCCGATTACATCTGGGCTGTCCACGTGTCCAGATATTTCCTCCAGAACTTGGCTAAAATTCATGCGCCCCGCTTCATAATATTTTTAGCCAATCTCAGCCGTTGATCTCTGTAGATCAACGGCCCATATTAACCCTTTCTCTGCTTTGTTTATTTTTTCATTCAACCCAAAGATTAGATCTGAGCCGTTCATTCCTTGATCCAACGGCCCAGATTTATCCTGACAGGCCCAACTCCTGTGGGTCCTGCCTTCCCTCCAGATTTAATCTCAGCCATCCAATCTTTGATCCGATGGCCCATATTGAAACCACCCTACCTGCTATCTGCCCGCACATCTTTCCGATATCGCGCTCGCTCCCCACCATCTGATCTTAGACCTAAGATCCAACGACCAACGCACATTTTAACGCAGATTCAAGCATGACCGTTAATTCTCAGAGGGCTACGCGATATGGGCAGTTTTCAAATTCCACGTGTCACCTTCTAACACATATTGCGTTCAAAAAGGTGAAACCAACTTTCTCCCTTTTTGCCTCGCGATACTGCCAGTTTTCTCTCCCGAAACTGCTTTCCCCCTTTTGCATTATGATTTATCGTGTGCACTCCCTGCCGTTGATCTCTATAGATCAACGACTCAAATTCAGTCTGGCCTTTCAATATTGCCCTCTGCCTTTTCCAAGGGCCTTCAACACGCAATCTCCGCCGTTGATCTCTGGGCCCAATCTGACATCCAACGGCCATGCTCCAAACCCGAAACTTCCAAAGCAGTTTTACCAAATATGCAGGATTTTATAAAGTTTTTGTGTATTTTGCAGGTTTTAAATAGTTTTTCCATTATATCAAAGGAAAACCAAAGGCCAGGGATGACGATTCCCCACGCCTTTGTGCATAAAGAAAAATCATTCCAGAGGGTTCAACTTCACGTTTCGTTAATGCATCATGAGCATTGATGCCATATGGACCCTTTGTATACCTGCACATCAACAAGACACAATAAAATTCAAAAGAGTATCAGTGTTGAAGACCTAACCACAACAGAACTGAAGATTGAAGATTGTTTTCACAATTTTGGTGGATTACGGCTAAGATTGAAAATCGAAAGCCTAATACACTAAATTAAACACAGTTAAAGGAAAATAAAAAATATCTATCAAGCAGAGGATGCCTCCACTGCCACATAAGAGGCTAATTGATTCCTCTCAGCTACCAGATTGCCACCTGTAGCCTCAAAGCATTCAACAGAGGGTCGAGTTATGATCAGAGCAGAAGATATTTTCCCAATACAGCCGAACAATTAATTCAGCAAAAAGGATTAATTACAAAAATATCAGCTGAGTTATTACAACAATGAAACAGAGCCTTAAAGTCAGAAAAAGCTCCCACCGAGCTTACTTCTTAATGTGAAACAATTAATATAGAGAAAATATCTATAAAGTTCTCCATTGAGCCCATCAAAGGCCGAGAAGTATTGATCTATATTAATTGAACATTGGGGATTTTTTATCCCATCCCACCTCCTCATTCTTCTATAAATACTTCTCTAGTTGTAATAATGAAACTCTCTGAAATAATACATAGTCTGTAGAAGTAGAAGAATAAATTGAAGTCTTGGAAGCCCTGATGATGTTGTTGCATGCTTGTTCTTGAGAAGGCTCTATCATTGGATCCATGAGCTTGGCTGTTGGTGAAGTATTTTGAATTGTTTAATGTTTTCCCCTGTTTTTATTTTTTTCCATAAATTCTTACTACAGTAGGATGAAAGTTTTAGGCTAAGAAATGACTCTTGGAAGCACCTTAGACCTGTTTATCCTTCACTGTTTTATGTTTTCTTTTACTGAGGTATTTTAGAGTCTTTAATCTCTCTCTTTAGTCCTCATGCTTGTTTATTTCTCTAATAGTTCGAATAGTTGGTTTCAGCATGATTTATGGTTCTCCCTACTTGTCTGCTGCCACTTAAAGGCTATTATTGAAGTCTCCCTTTGAAGTATATTTGTTTACAGTGAGACAAGGAGGTCTGTTCTAATCATGCCCTTTGTTATTGCTTGAACAATTGTCTTAAAGGTCTTTATAGTTGTGATCATAGATGTATTTAGGTGTTCCCTCTTCTATGACCATAATTATCAGTGAATATTTTATGTTTTCTAAGTCATTTGAAACAAAATATTTGAGGAAATAGGGTGTTCCCCGAATCTTAGATTTCATTTTAAAAGTTGTTTTGAAGTCGTTATTTGCTTAAAGTGTGGTTTGTAGAATTCATGGTTAGCCCTATATATCAAATACCTCTTTATGGTTCAAGTCATGTTTTCAAATTCCCTTTGTTGAGAATTAAACTTCTCTTTTCCAAACCATTAATGTCGATCTCATTCAAAAACTAAAGGATCTCGTGGCCAAGTTGGATTTGCCCTTTGATATCCCATATCCACTTATGAGCCTGTTACCAACTTCATCTTGACTCCATTTCCCAATGAATCAGATATTTCCTCTTTCTATCTATCCTTCTTAGACCTTTCATGTTCTGTAGTACCAATTCAACCAAACAAACAAACAATCACTTGCACTTAATAACTATTCTAAAATCCATACTAAATAGCAAACAAGACAAACCTTTGCAAAACAAATAAATTTGAGAGATCCCTCTCTGAGAATAGGAGAACTAGATCCTGGAACTCTAAAGATTGGTTTGATGTTGCCTTGTCTTTTGATTTGCCAATCTATCAAAACACGGGGGACCAACATAATGGTGATCACGGTGGGACCCTGAGTTCATAGTTGCCTAACAAGCTCTTATAAACTCATTAGTCTTTCAAAAAACCATAGAAACTCAGAAAAACCCAAAACTATTTCAGATTGGCTTCATAATGAACATGGTGGCGGAACCATAAATTTTTTTACCTTAACAAAAGCTAAAAATTTTCCACTTGGTGACTCCACTGGCCTCCATAAGGCCTATTACCCTTCCAGTCTTTGTAAAATCCTTTGGGAATGCATTGAGCAAACCAAATCATGCTAAAGGTGGACAACAAAGTTCAAAATCTTCCACCTGGTGACTCCTCACCTTCCAAAAGACCTAATGACTCCACTGGTAAAGGACTCTGAACTGGTTAGAAAGATACAATGACCTCTTTATTACAAACATGGATCCAAGTATGGACAGAGAAGCTAAAATAAACGCATTATTGAACCTAATTGGGAAAATAGTGTACATACGTGATAAAGATTGGAAAGGCATGAGGATGATATAGATGTTGATTATCCAGAGAAACCTATGCTTTTCCCAGATCAAACACAAACTCAACCATTACAAGACCTAGACAATGAGCAATATATAGATGATGATCAAGACTTTATAGAGGAAGGTGAGCAAGATTATAGATAAAACAATAAAGAAAAATTATTGATCATGATGGAGAAGATGGTTTACATGCTTGGGAAAAGAATTGAAAGGAATGAGGCTAATTTAAACATTGATGATCTAGAGAAGCCCATGATCCTTTCAAATCAAGAACAAACCCAAACTCTACAAGATATGTATGATGAAAAAGATTACAAAGAAAGCAATAAAAAAGGTTGTCAAGAAATTCCTGATTACCTACCTATATCTTGTACAATGCTATTAAGAGAACTTCATGACCAAATTGCAAAAACTAATAGTGAGTAGTGCCTTGAGGAAAACATAAGCCATTTTGAACCCACAAAATCTGAAATAGGAGAAGAGACGACACAACCAGAGTTTCTGCCTTTATGTCATGACTCATTTCAGATTATTAAAGAAGAATGGCATCCTGATAATCTATTAGAAACAACTCCCGAATCCCATATTCTAAATAACTGCCACAAAAATCATGAGGAGTTGTTTAAAACCGAGGTAGACCAGGAAAAACAAGAGAATCCTCAAGTTTCCCCTGAAAACACAAATAAAGGTCCCTTAGAAGAGGCTCAAGAAGACATCAGGCCTGAAAATTAGCCAACACAAGAGAAAGAAGACTGCTATACATCTATCCTAAGCAAAAAGAAAATTCCTTCTCTCTTAATAGAAGAAGAGATTAATCTAATATTGAACAGACAACCAGCCTCCAAACCTTCATTCGAACAAAACACTTCTGCTCATCTACTCACTATACCTTGTTGTCTTGAATCAGAAAATATGATTATGGAAAAGCTCAAAGAGAAACAAACTGATAACCCAATATGCTTGATTGGTGAAATTGTGTATACTAATGATTTTTCAACTTCTGACCAATCTAATGATGATGATGAGCTCCCAACAGAAACTAATCATGCAGGGAAACCAGTAGTGGATTGGTGTCATGAATTTCATTATCATCAGCTTGAAAGTAGCAATCAACCAATCCAATCCATCAGAAATAGCTTTCACATAATTGGGAATCAACAATCTATTAGTTGTAAGTTTGAGATTAAAAATCGAGAGGAATTTCTTGAGCAGGATGAAGATAAAGAGCCTTCTCCTGAAAGGATGGAGGTAATAAAGGATACCCCTGCTCAAGAATATGATGATCTCTTTACAGAGTATAGTCCATTAAATCATAACATATCAGGACTACAAGAGGGCAACACTGCAATATATGATGAAACCTCTAGTTCTGATAATGATGAAGATGAAGAAGAGTTTCTTTCTCAAGAGAATATTTGCCTTGATCCAGTGGAGAAAAACGAGATAATCCTGGTTGAAACACATCTTCCAAATACTCTTAACTAGGCACTATTTCAAGATCCCTATGCTCACTTCTTGAAGGCATTTGAAGAAAGGATCAAGGTCATTAGGTGATCTGAAATTGTGAGAACAAAGTATTTCTCATACAGAGATTGACAGTAAGGGGCTTTTACTGGTTATTTCACCTTTACTAGAAAGGATGAAACCAGAGGCTACCTGGCCCACAAACTGGCTCTGCCTAAAGAAATAAAATGTAATCATTGTAATAGATCCGATCAATGAAAGTATTTGTTTATGTGCAAAGTATTCATTAATCCAACTTTGATGTGTGAATAGGCAAGTTTACTTATTCTGCAAATGAAGTAAAGTGATTTGAAGATGAACTAATAAGTTTTGTTCACTATATAATCCTGATTGGGAAAAATGTACTTATGAAAAGTTACTATTTAAAGTAGCAGAATCTGAAATAATGCAGAAAAAATATACAGTATGATAGTAGCAATTGTTTAAGCAGTTCACCCCTCTCTTGGGCTACCTCTGCTGGGTCCAAAAGCCTCTAATTAGGCTTTTCCCTCTTTCATTAAATGCTAAAAATGTGAATTAAACTATATAGAAAACCTCAAAAGGAAAAATAAGCTGCATATTCAGATACAGAAGGCTGAAATCAGTATAAAACGACTATTCAATCACCTCCATTGGATGAGGATAGTCCAAAACAGCTAATCTTTCCTTAGGCCCTGGTGGCTCCACGACCAAAATCGCTTGAAAATTCACTGATAGAATGCCTTGATGGCTTTGAAAACACCCCCAACAGCTCCAGAATGTTTCAATACCCCAAAATAAAAAAAAAATTCGTCCCAAATGGACTTCCCTAGCCAAAGTTATGGCTAATTGAAGTTTGCCTAGATTCACACCAGCTAAGTCTGGCTAACTGCCAGATAACTCCGAAAAATCTGGAGGTCGGCGTAAAATTAGAGGAACCGCCAGTCTAACCACCAGTCGAGGGGGGCTTAATTTAAGGACCTTATCCATAAGACCACGTTCTAGGCGCTATTTGTGGCGTAAACCTTGGAATCATGGAGTGTAAACTTTAATATATAACCATATTATTAATGAACTCCGCTCCACGTGACCAGAAGCTCCGAAACAAACGCGCCGCGCCCACATTCAAGCTTTGAATATGATTTTGATCTGTCAATGAACAAGAACTATTTGTGTGGCCCAACGGTTAATACACACCGTTTGTGCCCACCCGACCCGGGGTCGATTCCAGCTGCGGCTCAAAATTTTTTAACACGCCATTTGGTTTGGTTTTAATTCCGCCCCACCACATTGCACGTTTTTTAAAACCCACGTGACTTTCCATGAAGCCATACGTAACGTGCCACGTTACAACACTAACACCACGTACCATTTCTCATTTAACACCACATGAACCTTCCCATACGTATCATTCACATTTAAACTTTGAACATATGGGTTTTGAAACATATTACATTTTTCAAATTTTTATTAACATATGTGTGGTATAATTTTTAAATTTTAATAAGGTTTAATTAAATTTTTTTTAATAATTAATTAAAACATATAATTAATAATATAATATATGATTTAATGAAAAACCATATAAAATATTAAAACTATATAATTTAATTAATTTATTAAACCTTAATAAAAAATAAAATTATCCAAACACATATATTAAAAAATTTCTTTCAAAATTGAAAGTTATTGGGCGATTTCAAAATGAAATATCTCCTCCATACAGTAACGGATTTGAGTGCCGTTCATGGCTACATGATCGTTTTGGCGGGCTCTTTCTTGTCGTTCTAGTTCGGACCAATTCTGAGCAACTTCATTTTTGAGCATTTTTCTACAAGAGACTGGATCTCCTGATCATTAGGAGCAGTGTATTACCAAAAGAAAGAAGATTATTTAGCACTACTGCTAAAAAGCAAAAGGAATGGGAGTGGCCTTGTTGTCCAGCCTGCACAAAGAGATGAAAAAGGACCAATCATGGAATCATTTACTGGATTGGTTGTACTGGAAAAGAGAGTTCATCAGCTAAACATGTAAATATTCCAAGTTAGATTAGGTTGGATAGGAATTTCAATAAATCTCAGCCTTTGAGCATTTAGTTAGTTGTTGATTTTTTTCGTGAAGGAAAAAGAAAAATAGCAAAAACAATAGAAAGAGGAAAGAGGGTAGATTGTAAAATAAGAAAGGTACAACCCCATACCAAAAAAGAGAAATAAAGTCTAAAAGTGTGCAAGCTTAAATGCCACTCCTAAGAAACACACTCCTAGTTAGTCATACAACTTAATCATGACTAACTATTTTTTCAATTTACTGCTGATAGGTTAGTGAATCAGATTTGCCAAACAACTTAATCTTGGCTTATCAGTTAGGAGGATTAGGATAGAAATTAAAGGTTCAAACAAGCTCAAAATCTGAACCTAAGTGTCCAAAAGAAGAATGACTCAAATCTGTTTTAAATCATGAGTCAAAAACATAGGAAAATTGGTTCTAATTAGCTTAAAATCTGAACCAGATAACAAGGAGAGAACAACTCAAACAGAAGTAAAAACAGAGCCGAAAAAAGATAAGGCCGTGCTTTGAACTTTCAGATCTCAAGCCTTCCATTTTGATTTAATTTTCTGCAAAATAATGTCTATGTGCAGCTTTTTTTTTATGCCATAGATCAACGACAAGTTATACTATTCAATCCTGACTTGTATGCTTTTAAATTTCCGTTTTAGAAATTAGTGAATAAAAATCTGTTAGACTGTTTAATCCTAATAGATAGTAGATTAGGTAGAGAAACTTGTGTACTCAACTGTTTAATCTGAGTTCATGGAGACATAAGAAGTAGAATTAGATTAGTTTCTTGCTTTCAAAATAATAAAATGTTGTAAGAGAGTTTGCCAATCCAAGTGCACTCTAAAGAAGAAAAAATGTTAGATCAGTAGGATTGGATAGGTAGAAAGCTTGTGTTGATGAAGTTCCATTGTTTATTCATGGTTGCTAATATTTTCAGAGTAAAAGAAGATCATCCAAGGAAAGAAAGTTGCAGCCCAATGGATAAGGCATTGATTAGCCTCCCAGAGAATGCAAGTCTGAAGTTCTTGGTGCCTTCAAGAAGGCACCATCCCCAAGTGGAGCCACTGTTAGCCACCTATAAAGTTTGTCACATCAAATGGTGGCTAAATCGTTTTTTGAGCCTTTAAGAAACAGGTTTTATTGCCAAAATTGTTATCTCTTGAAGACTCATGAAGACATCATACCCTTTGTTTAATTATTCATTGCTGCTTCCCTCTTAATTATGAAAATATGCTGTTTTCATGATGAAAAGACTGCTGCTAATGTCCCCATTTTCCCCTCATTTTAACCCTCTTCTCACTGCAATTAACCTCCATTTTTACCCCTTTATTCCCCACAAAATTCCTTCATTTTTCATGTTTTCCCTTCTCCTTCATAAAGACCCCTCTATAAGGTTTAAAACTCATTTTTGAACCTTACCAAAACCCCCAAATCCATGTAAAAACCTTGAAAAATTTGCAAAAAATAAGTTTTTTGACTATAGGCTTAAGCCCCTTTGGGCCAAGTCCTAACCACTTCCCCACCATATGCCCACGCCTTGGAACCAGGCGCTAACCCAGTCGGGCGCTTATCGCATCGGAACAAATCAGAGAGCGCATTTTTTTGTGTTAACAAAGAGTTTCGATGCGATTGGCCTTTGTTTATAAGCCCCGAGCCTTTTTTCGCTTCATAAAACCCAAGACGCCCGCAATCGGGCTCTTAAAATGTTTATATAAACCACCCCGATCATATTTTTCCCTTTGTTAATTCATAAGACCCCTTTTTCCTATGTTTTTAATTAAACCCGCCAGTGCAATGTTATGAATGATAAAAACAGTTGATCCAAAAGGCCAATCGATGGTCAACATGATCTCGCATCGGAGATGTTTTAAATAGGTAGATTGAAAAGCTGCCCCTTCCTCCTGATTCCGATTGGCCCTTATACATATAAGCCCTGGGCCTTTGCTTTTCATATAAACCACAGGCCCCGCAGACGAGCACCAAACCTCATATATATAACCCACCCCAAACCATTAAACCTTTGTATTTAATAAAATTCTGCCTTTTTTATATTATAAAGGGGCCCACCGTTCATTAGTTCAACCCTTTTATTTGCCATGGATCTTGGGCCAATCAAACGGCCTGTGCAATCTCGCATCGGGAAATTCTCATTGGGTGGGTTAATATTTTATTTTCACCACCTCCGATTGGCAGTCCCTCGATCCATTCTCCACCATCGATTTGATCTGCAGATCGATGACCCACAGTCAATCGCTTCGGCGCTCCCATGTCCATTTCCTCGTCGATCGCGAAGCTCCGATTACATCTGGGCCATCCACGTGTCCAGATCGAACGATCTAGATCTTTCCTCCCGACCTTGGCTAAAATTCATGCGCCCCGCTTCATAATGTTTTTAGCCAATCTCAGTCGTTGATCTCTGCAGATCAACGGCCCATATTAACCCTTTCTCCGCTTTGTTTATTTTTTCATTCAGCCCAAATATTAGAGCAAAGCCGTTCATTCCTTGATCCAACGACCCAGATTTATCCCGACAGGCCCAAATCCTGTGGGTCCTGCCTTCCCTCCAGATTTGATCTCAGCCGTCCAATATTTGATCTAATGGCCCATATTGAAACCACCATACCTGCTATCTGCTCGCGCATCTTGCCGATATCGTGCTCACTCCCCACCGTTCGATCTTAGACCTCAGATCAAACAGCGAGCGCGCATTTTTGCGCAGATTCAAGCAGGAATGTTAATTCTCAGAGGGCTACACGATATGTGCGATTTTCAAATTCCACCTGTCACCTTCTAATGCATATCACGTTCAAAAATGTGAAACCACCTTTCTCCCATTTTGCCTCGCGATACTGCCAGTTTTCCCTCCCGAAACCGCTTTCCCCCTTTTGCATTATGATTTATCGCGTGCACTCCCTGCCATTGATCTCTGCAGATCAATGGCTCAGATTCAGTCTGGCCTTTCAATATCGCCCTCTGCCTTTTCCAAGGGGCTTCAACGTGCAATCTTCGCCGTTGATCTCTAGGCCCAATCTGACATCCAACGACCATGCTCCAAACCCGAAACTTCCAGAGCAGTTTTACCAAATACGCAGGATTTTATAAAGTTTTTATGTATTTTGCAGGTTTTAAATAGTTTTTCCATTATATTAAAGGAAAACCAAAGGCCAGGGATGACGATCCCCCACGCCTTTGTGCATAAATAAAAATCATTCCACAGGGTTCAACTTCACGTTTCGTTAATGCATCATGAGCATTGATTCCATATGGACCCTTTGTATAGCTACACATCAACAAGAAACAGTAAAATTCAAAAGAGTATCAGTGTTGAAGATGTAACCACAACAGAACTGAAGATTGAAGATTTTTTTCACAATTTTGGTGGATTACGGCTAAGATCGAAAATCAAAAGCCTAATCCACTAAATTAAACACAGTTAAAGGCAAATAAAAAATATCTATCAGGCAGAGGATGCCTCCATTGCCACATAAGAGGCTAATTGATTCCTCTCAGCTACCAGATTTCCACCTGTAGCCTCAAAGCATTCAACAGAGGGCCGAGTTATGATCAGAGCAGAAGATATTTGCCCAATACAACCGAATAGTTAATTCAGCCAAAAGGATTAATTACAAAAATATTAGCTGAGTTATTACAGCAATGACACAGAGCCTTAAAGTCAACAAAATCCCCCATCGAGCTTACTTCTTAATGTGAAACAATTAATATAGAGAAAATATCTGTAAAATTCTCCATTGAGCCCCTTAAAGGCCGAAAGTATTAATCTGTATTAATTGAACCTTAGGGATATTTTATCCCATCCCACCTCCTCATTCTTCTATAAATACTTCTAATAGAAGATGAAACAATTTTGGTTGATCACTAGTTGTAATAATGAAACTCTCTGAAATAATACATAGTATGTAGAAGTCGAAGAAGAAATTGAAGTCTTGGAAGCCCTGATGATGTTGTTGCATGCTTGTTCTTGAGAAGGCTCTATCATTGGATCCATGAGCTTGGCTGTTGGTGAAGTATTCTGAACTATTTAATGTTTTCCCCTAGTTTCATTTTGTTCCATAAATTCTTACTACAGTACAATGAAATTTTTAGGCTAAGAAATGCCTCTAGGAAGCACCTTAGACCTATTTATCCTTCATTGTTTTATGTTTTCTTCTGCTGAGGTATTTTAGAGTCTTAATATCTCTCTTTATTCCTCATGCTTGTTTATTTCTCTAATAGTTCGAATAGTTGGTTTCAACATGATTTATGGTTCTCCCTGCTTGTCTGTTGCCACTTAAAGGCTGTTATTGAAGTCTCCCTTTGAAGTATCTTTGTTTACAGTGAGCCAAGGAGGTCTGTTCTGATCACGCCCTTTGTCCTTGCTTGAACAGTTGTCTTAAAGGTCTTTATAGTTGTGATCATAGATGTATTTAGGTGTTCCCTCTTCTATGACCGTAATTATCAATGAATCTTTTATGTTTTCTAAGTCATTTGAAATAAAATCTTTGAGGAAATAGGGTGTTCCCCGAATATTAGATTTCATTTTAAAAGTTGTTTTGAAGTCATTATTTGCTTAAAGTGTGGTTTGTAGAATTCATGGTTAGCCCTGTCTATCAAATACCTCTTTATGGTTCAAGTCATGTTTTCAAATTCCCTTTGTTGAGAATTAAACTTCTCTTTTCCAAACCATTAATGTCCATCTCATTCACAAACTAAAGGATCCCGTGGCCAAGTTAGATTTTCCCTTTGATATCCCATATCCACTTATGAGCCTGTTACCAACTTCATCTTGACTCCATATCCCAATGAATCAGATATTTCCTCTTTCTATCTATCCTTCTTAGACCTTTCATGTTCTGTAGTACCAATTCAACCAAACAAACAAACAATCACTTGCACTTAATAACTAGTCTAAAATCCATACTAAATAGCAAACAAGACAAACCTTTGCAAAACAAATAAATTTGAGAGAGACCTCTTTGAGAACAGGAGGGCTAGATCCTGGAACTCTAAAGATTGGTTTGATTATGCCTTGTCTTTTGATTTTCCAATCTATCAAAACACGGGGGACCAACACATTCCGTCATCAAATACTCACATTTTGCATTTAGGAGTCATTCCATAAGGTTTCGGGTTAAATTTTTGCAATTAGCCAAGAATCCTCCATTTTGTAGCACTGCTAGTTCAAAAAAGTGGATTTTTGCTATGAAAGCGCTAATACTTTCGTAGCGCAAACTGGGAAAAATACACTGTGGGTGCTACGAAAGAGCAGTTTCTTAACCGTCTTGTTAATTGAGCTGAAATTTGTCAGAATCCATTAGGAAATGATATGATAGTTGTATGGTGAGTCACTTAGTGATCAGATTCAATGTACTTACCTATCTAATACTCATCATCGTCATGATAGGGCATGAATGAGGCATCCTTCAGTTATGAGATGACATTTAAAATTCAAAATCTTGCCTAATTTGGTCATTCTCATTTTAATTTGCCTCCATACGAGTGTCTGAGCTCTGAAGTAGTTAAGCTAATCCTGTGGTTGTTCTATACAAAGGCTATTTTCATCATAATCAAGTGAGGCTGTTCCATATACTCAAGCGAGGCTATTCATATCCTAATCAAGTGAGGCTATTTTATAGATTCAAAAGAAGCTGACAGGTTTTTCTAAGAAGCAAGGCAGAGGAAAATAAATTCCAAATAGGGGGACATTTCTTAAGATATGAGCCCGAAAATATGAAGGCTATAATTGAAGGTCAAACAACGATGGAGTCTTTTAGCAAAGCAAGTTATCTCCGGTTTTGTGAAAAGCTGCAAGGTTGCCATACACAAGTGTCTAAAGAATTTTCCTTGCACTTCAATGGAACAACTACCAAAATTGGGATATTAAATGTGCCAATTGCACCTGAGATTATTTATTCTGTGACAGAAATACCAAGGGGGCAGGAAACTTGGTTTAAATGTTTTAAATTTGACATGGAACCATGCAAGGAATTCATGAAACATGAGTATGCAGATATGGACCTAAATAATGCAATACCTAGAAACTGTATCAAAGACACCTATGCAAAGCTGTTGTTCAACATTCAAAGATACTTTACATGTGAAGGCAGATACCATAAAGTTTATACTTATCATTTCAAGTTGCTTCTGCATTTCACAGGTATGATATCACTAGATTTGCCCTTTTATTTGCATAGGAGCCTGGCCAAAATGGCTGATAAAGTACAAGCCAAATTTGAGGGTTGTGAAACATCTTTGTTTCACCATGGTTTGATAAATTTATTGGTTTTGAATGAGCTTTAGAAAATAAGTAGGGATTGGTCTTCCTTCTTTTTATGAATGGTTTTGAACTGGAAACCCTAACCCAGTGTTGGCTTGAGGGGTCCTGACCCAGGTTTGGATGTTAAGGTTTGCCAACAAACACCTATACTACTGGCCCTTTTGGCAGTGCCCTGCTTGCGTAGGCCAAAGTTTCACCCGAAGCAGTATGGGTGGGTGCTGGAACCATGTTTCCGCACCCTGAGAGAGAGAGCAGGTAAGTTGAACCGTTCGGCAACTATCATATCTACGCAGTCAGAGGTCGTTCACAAGACTTTCAATGATTAACCAAAGTATAATTTTATCAGATTTATATAACAGGCTCGCATCCACGTGTCGACAACCAAGTATAAGCATAAACAATATATTCACAGCAGACTTAATCAGATTGCATATATAGTTATCATAACACAGATAATTCGCAGCTCATAAACACATATCATTTGCAGCTCATAACATAATCAAATATAATTCGAGTCCTCAATAACCATAACCAGATAGATTGAACAACATCAGATATCCACAATACTTCGCATATATTACTTATCAAAAAGTCTCTTACATAACACCAAAACCCACCCGTGCACAAAACCAGCAGGGTCCGCACATAGCCAGACAAAGGATCTCCGCGCACATAGCCAGTAGGAGCCCTAACCCAATAACCCAATACCAGATCTAACATTTCGCGCTTAGCATCAATATCTATCCAAGTCTGTCTTACAACTCAAAAAGGTTTAGCTACTTATACTATTTTAGCCTACGCATCCAATAGTCTGCAAACCATGGTTTGCAGACTCTTGGTCTACCCTTGACCCACTTACAATGCATGAGGGGCTTTGACCCACCCCAAAACCCATGCGTTAGACTAAATATAATAAAAAATATACAAAAATGGACCATATTCACAGCTCTTGTAGGAGACCCTGTTCCAATAGTCCCACAACACAATCTTGTGACTCGTCCCGAGTCACTTGTGGCAGTGGGGTCTCCACCTCCGCCTGTATGGCTACTCAGGCCATAGAGTCATTTGATCTGATACGGTTTGAGATGGCTACCATTGATGTAGTCGGGGAGCATATCTCCGCGCAGGGTAGCAAGCCTAACCGCTTCGCCATCTGTGATCTCCTTAACTGTGTAGAGACCAAGCCAATGCTGCCAGAACTTCCTAGGATGCTTTGCAAACTGGCTATCGTACAAGAGGACCAATTGGCCTTCCGCGAAAGTCTTTTGGCGAATGTGTCAGTCATGCTAGGATTTTTCGCGGGCCGTTTGGAATTGCTTATGGAAATTCACAATAAACCGATCTTCCTCCAAAGCCATAAGCTGTGCTAATCGCTCTTCCATGACGTCCGGTTCTGCCACGTTTGTAAATGCTGCGATACACATACTAGGAACAATATACTCCATGGGAATAATGCTTCTTTACCATAAAACATCCTGAAGGGGGTCTTTCTTTTGTTAACTTCTTGCTAGTTGTTCGGTAGGCCTAGAGGACCGACGAGATGCACATGTCCCAATCGCTGCGATCAGCATTTTATACCTTGGTTAGTGCATGCTCCAAGATTTTATTAAAAGCTTCAACCGCGCCGTTGGCCTGGGGGTGATATGGCGTGCTCTTCACATGATGGATCCAGAATTCCTTAGTTAAAGCTCTGATTGTTTCATTAACAAAGTGCGTACCTATGTCACTCATGATAATCTTCGGACATCCAAACCTGGTCAGGATTTGTTCAAAGATGAGATTCGTAGTGGTATCTGCAGTACAATCCTTTACTGCTTGTGCTTCCACCCACCTGGTTACATAGTCGGTGTCCGTAATAATGTAGTGCGCACCTGTATTTTTTCCTAGGGGGTTGATAGGCCCGATGAAGTCGATAGCCCACTTATCAAATTCTTTTAGGGCCATTTGTGGTTGAAGGGGCATTTCATCTCTACAGGATGGCCTCCCTATTCGTTGGCACATATTACAGGCTTTACAATAGTCGTGGGTGTCAGTATGTAGGGTTGGCCACCATAACCAAACCCTCAAGATCTTCTGCATCGTTTCTTTCCCGGCGTAGTGAACTCCTGCTACTCCGTCATGAGTGTTAGTCAAGACAGTATGCCTTTTGTGCTCCAAAACATATCGCCGCAATACTTCATCTTCCCCCATCTTATATAAGTGTCCTGTGATGATGGTAAATTTTGTTGCCTGAATGAATAACTCTTTTTTTGATGTACAAAGTACTCTGGAGGTGCCGTCCCAGTAGTCAAGAACTAAATGATATCAGCGAAGTGTGCATCGACTACCCTGACAACAAATAGCTCCGCATTAGGCAATCTAGCTTCCAGGTCAGTTGGCTCCTCACCACTCTCTATTCGGGACAAGTGGTCCGGCCTAGCATTCAACTTGCCCAGCTTGAATATGATTTCAAAGTCATACTCCTGAAATAGCAGTAGCCACCGACATATTCCCCCCCCCAGCACAGGCTTATTGACCAGGTATTTGAAAGCTGAATGGTCTGTGAAAATTTTGAAGTGACTTCTAAGCAAGTAATGCCGATATTTCTGCAACGCATAAACTATGGCCAATCCCTCCTGCTCAGTGGTGGAGTAGTTGCGTTTCGCTCCAGAGAGCTTCTTACTTGCAAAGAAAACCAGATGGTCAATATATCCCTCCCCTGGTTGCGTAAGGACAGCCCCAAGAGCAATGCCTGACACATCGACATGAACATGAAATACCTTCTCCCAATACAGAAAGATGAGAATAGGTACCGAGACCATCTTTTCCTTTAGTAGCTCGAAGCTCTTTTGGCATTTGTCATTCCAAAAGAATGAAAAATCCTTCTTGAGAAATTTTTCCATAGGGGCAGTAATCAGCGCATAGCCTTGAATGAATTTCCTGTAGTAGCCTGTGTGTCCAAGGATCGAGCATAATTGTTTCTTTGTGGTTGGTACTGGAAAATTTATGATAACTGTGATTTTGGCAGGATATACCATTAGTCCTTGCCGACAAACTATGTGGCCAAGCAAGATTCCGAAGGGTACGCAGAAGATACACATCTTGATATTTAGGGAAATTTGGTGTTTCCGGCAGGCATCCAACATCATGCGTAGGTTTGAGATGTGTGCCTTGATCAGGCTGAAGACAATCCAATCATCGAAATACACCTTGAGGAACTTGTGAATGAATTATTTGAACACTGCAAAAACGACCCGGGAGAAGATCGCAGGGGCATTTTTGAGTCCAAACAGCATGAAAATATACTGAAAATATCCACACTCAGTGGAAAACATGGTTTTTCTGTGGTTCTTTGGTGCGATTCTTATCTGATGGTATCCTGAGAACCCATCCGTGAAAGGGTATGCTTCCTGTCCTCCCACGCTGTCTAAAATTTCGTCTGAGAATGGCATTGGGAATGGATCATGAACACAGGAATCATTTAACTTGTGTAGGTCCACACAGATTTGAATCTCTCCCTTAGTTTTTTTCTCCTAAACCACCATTGGACTGACCCAGTCTGATTGTTCAACATGTTCGATGATCCCTGCAACAAGAATTTTATCAAGCTCCTCCTTGAACTTCTGCTTATATTTGGGGTTAAACCTATAAGGCCACTGCTTTATGGGTTGCACATAGGGTTTGAGAGTGATATGCATGACCCCTAAGTCCCCCGTGATTCCCTTTAGCTCGAAAAATTTTGTAGGGAAAAAGTCCTAATATTCTGTAAGTAATTCAACCACTTTACCTACTGTATTCTCATCCCAGTAGTCCCCGATCTTAGCCAAATTAGGGTGCTCTTTCATCCCAATGTTTACTTCACGTAGTTTAAGAGGCTTAGTGACATCCACTTCCCTTAGTGGAGGTCCTTTAATGATGCGCTCCCCTTCCAACTCCGGGATAGAGACAGACTACAGATCATCTTCACCTTCCTCACTTGCCAAGCTGCGACAATGGAAAATATCCCGCATCTGCGTTTCCCATGTCGGCGTTTCGAATACTGCAGAAGAGATGGTCTTGCCAAACACGAATGTATCTATGTCCTGCAAAGCTTCGTCAATTTCCTTGGAACCCCCTTTCAATCCAAATGTTCCTATAAAGTCATTCTTCAAAGTTTCTTAGTGGTGGGTGCACTGATGTAGCTCCACATCCATGTACCAGGCAGTGGGGATTGGACCCAATGCGTGAATGAATAAGTGACCCAATTCCCCTATAGTTCGGTCGTTCCATGCCTCCATCCATGCAACCACGTGTTCACGTGGATCCAGTGGGCCAAGGAACAGCTTGACCCATACCTCCGTTGGGGTCTCAAATCACAAGAGAATCTTGCCCCAACAATCCTCCCATGGTGGGAATGCTTCCTTATGAGTCTCCCACCATCGCGCAGAGGTTGCACACATTACTAGGTTAAGGGCCCATAAAATTCGTTCCCTAGGAACCTCGGCTTCAAATGCCCGCAGAAAGTCCCTAACATTATTACCTCGAAGGAGATGCAGCGGAAGTTCTTCGTGATCCGAAGACATCTCAGCGTAGAGACGTCATGTAACTATTTTTTCCAATTATCCATCTCCCCATCAGAGTTGGAGAAACATTCACTGTCCTTTTCCCAACAAATTACCCCCTCTGCCGTGGGGTTGATCCAGTCTTCATCTCGCGCAGTCAACTTATAGATGTGATCTACATCCTCTTCGTCACACACTAGTTCTGTGTATTGTTCACCCTCCACCGGATCTAATGGTACTATTACCCTTGTATCGTTATTCTAAAATACCATGCTTCTCTTCTTTAGGTTAATGATGCCTCCCATATCGATGGCCCAATCCAAGCCTAAGAGCGCAGGGTAGGGGTTCGCATCTTCGACAATCTGAATTACTTCAAAGTCAGCTCAAACCTTAACCCCTGCGATATCCACCACAATATTTGATAGTATTCCTAATGGAATGATCTTCTGTTGATTGGCCATACGCAGCTGGATAGTGGAACATTCCAACTTAGGTTCCCCCATGTGTTTCCAATTTTGTTTAAGTAATACATTCGCGTCCGACCCTAGGTCCAAAATAACGTGATCCATCCTGTAATCACTGATCTACGCAGTCAGCAACATCTCTCTGCCGGTGTGTTTCTTATACCCATAGAGTTCATGTACGTCCTT
Organism: Pinus albicaulis; assembly: GCA_034641835.2. Taxonomy (NCBI): domain Eukaryota; kingdom Viridiplantae; phylum Streptophyta; class Pinopsida; order Pinales; family Pinaceae; genus Pinus; species Pinus albicaulis. The sequence goes on along the minus strand of CM076582.1, from coordinate 119,447,644 downwards.
GATATCTAGAGGGAGGATAGGTCAAGTTGCGCGACTATCTATCAATGCTTGAAGATTTTCCACAACCCTCGAGTTGCACAACAGCTTCATACATGCTTTTAAAAATGGTTTGACCTCCTCATCTGCTGGATGCGAAGTAGATGCCTCTACCTCGGAAAAGTCCTTGCGAGCTGCGATAAATGTTTCTTTCTCCTTCTTTAGATCCAACCCTTCCTGTTTACTAACTGCTGGTCAGATTAGAGGCTCGGTTGTAGTTTTCTCCCCAGGCCCCCCGGTGGCCATCCCACTGCGTGTTACGAAATTTATGCTTGGATATTTGTCTCATAGTTCGGACTTAACCCTTTGCACATTCTGCGTAGGCGTCGGTTGATTTTACAACATATTTTATATCAATATTGGACAATCTTCAATCGCATGGTCCATTTGACTGTAATACCAACATGTCTATCTTGTGGGGTTTGGATAGTCCCTGGAAAAGTTCCCTACCTCTCCATAGTTATAACAAATGAGTTTCCCTCATCCCTGACCTACGCTTCCACCTCTTTCGCCTTCCCTGCCCCTTGCTGGGGAGCCCCCTACGCTCGAGAGCGTTTTGGGTGAGGACGGGTCCGACTGTACTCTATAGAGATTCCTACGATCGATCATCAAATCATACGTCCAATAGTTCTGTTCATCATGTCCTACTGACCTGCAGAACTTGCACCATTTCTGTTTTACTTTTGGGACGTATGCAGCAAGGCGGGGACATTGGTTTGTGTTGTGCAACCCTGCAATGCGGTAATCATCGCACCATAGTGCCACCCCACTTGGGCCTGCCACTTCCTCATGGTGTAGTGAACTAGGTCCCCTGGCCTGCATGTAGTCTGTTAACAGCGGGAAATTATCCTTGGTGTGACCATTCATCCTGTAGCGTATGCACCATCCTTCCAGGCTAGCCTTTGCACCTTGCTCCTTCCGCAGGTTCTGGATCTCTATGTGCATCGCCTCTAGTTGTCCTTGGATCTGCTAGATGCCTAGCTGGGCATCATCTCTAGGCACAACTTCTAACTTCATAGTGACCTCCAGGGATTTTTCCGATGATTTGAAAGTTTGGTGACCCATAGGTACGCACAGGTGAGGCAACAACATAGCAATGAACCACTCCGTGTGCTGTCTGTCATCGTACTGAAATCCTCCTTCCCTAATCACCTTCATCAGCCGTTTATCGACCTCCCATACAGATTCAGAAGGCCCTTGCTTGAATTCCTTTAGATCGACCACTATTTGAGAATAGGACTTAAGCTTCTTGAACTGTTTCTTTAAGGCGTTCTTAACCTCTTCGATGGTTGAGTTTGCATGTTGCCTGATGTATCCCATTTACCAATCCAAAGCTCTTCCTTCGAAGGCAAGGGACAGATGTGCCCTCTTCACTACGTCACTAGCTACGTTCTGCACAATCCATACCGATTATGTGACAAACCAGAACTTATCCATGTCCTCATCTCCCACACCCTTAAAGGTAGGAAATTTCATGTGCGCGACCATGTTGTCTTCTGGTGGTGGAGGTGTAGGTGAATTCTTACCCCTACGCTGGTTTGAAAGTGGTGTGGCTGGAGAAATCTGTGTAAATGCTTCTCTTACTGGGCTGTAGACAGATCTACCTCCTTCTAGGTTGTTCCGATAGTATTTTCCACTTCACGTCGTACTTCTGTCCAGATCAACGGTCATTCACTCGGTGTGGCTACGCAGAATACTTTTTTCGCACAGTAATATCTTAATCAATAATGTTAAAGTCTTCAGAAACTTACCCCTAAATCCTTTGAAGAATCTCCGCTCTGCTTCGGAGTAGGAGATGAATTGATCAATGGAAAATTTCGTCACTAATCCTCCTAGCACGCTATCGACCCAATGATCTACGGTGCGAGTGATGGTGTTATCAGCCTTCTCTAACTGCTGGATCAATTCTGGGCTCCACTGTGTGACCCACTCATCCTTCCAACACTTCTGAAATTCGACCAACCTTGCAAGTCACTCCTGGAGCTTGATCACAATATTTACGAAGAAGATCTCGTAGATCACTATGAAAATATACCTATTTTTCCACTCTTCGATGGTCAACTTCTTACTACGATTTTCTTTCATTGCGAATTCCTGAACTTGCCGTTTGAACCATTCATCAATTTCTTTTATTTGAGGTTTTTTGTACGCCCTTGGAATTACCCAATCCCTCTGTCAAGATGCTCCCGGTCTCGGCAACAGAACCATTTGTTGGCTTGAGGGGTCCTGACCCAGGTTCGAAGGTTAAGATTTTCCAAAAATCCCCTATACTACTGGCCCTTTCGGAAGTGACTTGCTTGTGAAGGCCAAAATCTCACCCGAAGCAGTATGGGTGGGTGCTAGAACTAGGTTTCTGCACTGTGAGAGAGAGAGCAGGTAAGTCAAACCATTCGGAAACTATCATATCTATGCAATCAAAGGTCGTTCGCAGGACTTTCAATGATTAATGAGAGTAAAATTTTATCAGATTTATATAAGAGGCTCGCATCCACGTGTGGAAAACCAAGTATAAGCATAAGAAATATATTTGCAGTAGACTTAATTAGATTGCAGATACAATTATCATAACACAGATAATTTGCAGCTCATAAACACATATCATTCACTGCTCGTAACAGAATCACATATAATTCGAGTCCTTAATAACCATAAACAGATAGATCAAACAAAATCATATATCCACAATACTTTGCAAATATTACTTATCAAAAAGTCTCTTACATACCCCCAAAACCCACCTGCGCACACAGCTAGTAGGGTCCGCACACAACCAGACAAAGGATCTTCGTGCACACAGCCAGCAGGAGTCCTAAACCAATAACCCAATCCCAGATCTAACAGTTCACACTTAGCATCAATCTCTATCCAAGTCTGTCTTACAACTCAAAAAGGTTCAACTACTTATACTATTTTAGCCTATGCATCAAATGGTCCGGAAACTGTGGTTTGTTGAATCTTGGTCTACCCTTAACCCACTTACAATGCATGAGGGGCTTTGACCCACCCCAAAACCCCTACGTTAGACTAAATATAATAAAAAATATACAAAAATGGACCATATTCGCAGCTCTTGTAGGAGACCCTGCAACACCCAACTAGAAACCATAAAACTAAAGGAAATCCTTCACCACCAATAGTAGAGTCTACTCAGCCAGTAATAGAAGACTTAGAGAGAAAGTGGAGGACTTGGAGCAGCAGATGAAACTGACGCAGGATGAGCTAAAAAACAAAGGTGCAGAATGACAATCATTAAAAAGGTCAAAAGCTAAATCAAGTGAAAAAATTAAGAAGGAACCTCATGAAAAATGTGTTTTTCAGTTCATATGACTTTTTTTTTTGATGAAACCAATGGTATTATAAGTTTTGTCACATTTTTGGCTTTCATTTTGAAAAAATCTGGGCAAAAATTCCCACTCAGCAGTTTCGTAGCACAAACAGTGCAAAAAGAGTGAAAAGCGCTACGAAACTGCTATAGCAGTTTTTTTCACTCTTTCTCATAAATTTTTGAAGGGAAAATATATAGATTATGAATTGAAATTGCTAGAGGAGTTGTGTTAAATGGTAATGAAGATAATCCTGGAGGAAAGAAACCAAAATTTTGAAGGTAAAAGTGTAAAAAGGTTGCACTACGAAAAGCGCTACGAAACTGTGTTTTTTTCGTAGTGCAGGTCTATTTCAGCTATTTTGAATAGTTTGATGGCGGTTTCAGACACCTGGGACTTAAGAATGGTTTCTAAGAGTAAATAACCTTGAAGTGATGGTTTCATGATGGTCAGAGTGTCTCAAGAATGCAAAGAATCCTATTCCTAGAAACAAGGGACAGTTTCCTAGTTTAATGGAGATCAGTATTGAGGTCATAAAGAGTTGGAGCTTATCATCTAGATTCGACCTTATGTCAATAAACTTGGAAAATGACGTAGTCTAGTTTAGATAAGGTTGTTATGAGTAAAGTTAAGGAGTTTGAATCCTATTTGTAATAGGACTGTTTATTAGATTTGCAGCTGTCATTTTGTAATAAATACCATGTCATATGGTTAGGCAAGGTGTCAAAAAGTAGGAATTCGATGTATCTAGCTCAGGATAAGGTTATCCTATGTTGTAAATGATCTATAAAAGATGAAGAAGTCAAATATGCATAGGTTGGACATTTTTGGAAAAACTAGTGCATATTGTAAAAAGACTGTTTCAGATAATGCAGAGAGATTCTACTTGACCAACTTGAGATTCATAAGGGATTTTTAGTGTTTTCCTGTTCTATCAGTGCTTCTTATATATCTTATTTGTAGTGGTGTTCATCTATATTACTCAGAACTCATCTTTAGATGCTCTGACTCCCTTTATAGGTGAACTGACTGTGTTTTTACATGTCCATGTGTGTGTGACCTATGAATAAAAACTCTGATATGCCTCAACTTCCATGTCAATTAGATTCACTGATTTAATGAACTATTTTGACTCCATAAGTCCAATTTATACATGCTGGTATTATTTTCAATCTATGTTAGAAAATTATATATTATGGAGCAATGCAACACATAAAATATGTGGAAAATACAAGTACACAAAACACATAAAACCAGAGAGACACAGATATACGTGGTTCACCCAGTTTGGGCTACATCCACCCTGAACAACATGTCCTTCCTTTCTATTATCTAGCAAAAAATGTATAGACAAAACCTACAACAGTTCCACTGTAATATCCTCTGTTCTCTCTCTCAGTCTCCCTCATCTATTTCCCACTCAAAGAATACACATATAATACAGATTCGTAATAAAATACCCTCATACAAAGAGAGGGGTTGCCTTCTAGGGAAAAAAGCCCTAAAATAAACATAACTTCTACTGTCAGATCATCTGCCTAATGAACGGCCCAGATTGACTAGAAATTACTATACTTTTACAAGGAAATTTTACATCCATTTTTAGCTTCAGGGGTGCTGCCCCCGAAACCACCGCCGGGGGACCGCTGGCCCTCGGACCCCCCATCCAGGGGGTCAGCCCCCCGGACCCCGCGGGGGGGACAAGTCCCCCTTGCACCCCCCCCACTGCAAGGGTGTATAGTTTTCCTGGGGTATACATCCAGCTAAAACAAGGATCTATGAATCAGGATGAAAATCAGGCTCCACACCCAACAATCTCCCACTTGGAGACTGATTGTAGCAACTCCAATGCTACTTCATTTGCTGGAAAATGAATCCTCTTTGGACTTGGCTGTTTCTCATCTTCATCATCATCCTTGAAGACCAATTGAAACTAAGCACATTCTCAGTTTCTCCTTGGTTACAAATTTTGTTAGCATATCTCCAGGATTCTGGCTAGTGTGTATCTTTTCCAGCTTCAACTCTCCATCTTCCAGTACTGACTATATGAAATGGTACTTGAGATGTATGTGTTTAGTCCTAGAATGAAATGTTGAGTTCTTTGCAAGATGAATGGCACTTTGGCTATCACTGTGTAACGCGACCATATCATGCTTCTAATCCAATTCACCCATAAACCTTTGTAACCAAATCATTTCCTTACTAGCCTTTGTAGCAGCAATATACTCTGCTTCTGTTGTTGAAAGTGCAACAACACTTTGGATTTATGAAACCTAAATGACAACTGTTCCACCTACAGTAAATACATATCCTGTAGTGCTCCTCCTGTTATCTCTGTCACCTACCATATCTGCATCAACATATCCCTGTAGAGTAATGTTTGAACCACCAAAGCATAATGATTGATTTGTGGTACCTCTTAAATATCTGAGAATCCATTTTACTTCCATCCAATGTTCTTTTCCTGAATTATTCATGTACCTGCTTACAACTCCCACTACATGTGCAATATCAGGCCTTGTGCAGACCATTGCATACATTAAGCTTCCAACTGTTGATGCATATGGAACTTTAGACATATAATCCATGTCTTCTTGGGTCTTTGGGAACATCTCCTTACTAAGTTTGAAATGGATAGCAAAAGGTGTAATAACTGGTTTTGCATTGTGCATATTAAATCTTTTCAACACCTTTTGTATGTACTCATTCTGAGACAGTGTTAATTTTCGATTTTTCCTATCTCTGGTTATTCTCATACCAAGGATCTGTTTTGCAGCTCCCAAATCCTTCATTGCAAATGAATTTTCCAATTTTTGTTTGAGCACATTTATTTCCTGCATGTTAGACCCTGCAACAAGCATGTCATCTACATACAATAATAATATAATATAGCTGTCATCATTTTTCTTTTCAGATAAACACAATGATCAGAGTGACATCTAGTATAACCTTGTTCAGACATAAACTTGTCAAATTTTAGATACCACTGCCTTGGAGCCTGTTTTAAGCCATACAAGCTCTTATTTAACCTACACACCAATTTTTCTTTCCCTTTGACCTCATATCCTTCTGGTTGCTGAATGTATATCTCTTCCTCCAAATATCCATGGAGAAATGCTAACTTTACATCTAACTGTTCAAGATGTAAATCTTCCGCTGCTACAAGACTTAAGATTTTTATGATTGAAGTCATCTTAACAACAGGAGAAAATATTTCATCAAAATCAATACCTTTCTTCTGTGCAAACCCCTTCACCACAAGTCTAGCTTTGTACCTCTGTTTTCCTCCATCTTCTTCCTTCAGCCTATAAACCCATTTATTCTGCAATGTATTTTTACTTGTAGGCAACCTGACTAAGTACCAAGTCTGGTTATGCATTAAGGAGTCCATTTCTTCTTCCATGGCTAGCTCCCACTTCTTCCTACTTTCAACCTGCATTGCTTCTTCATAACATTTGGGTTCACCAAAATCAGTTAGCAATAAATAATATAATGAAGGAGAGTATCGTTCAGGGGGTCTACTTATCCTGGTAGATCTTCTAACACCACTTTCAGGTGTTTGAGGTGCCTGTTGCTATTGTGGTTGTTGATTATTATTATTTTTAGGCACCTTTAATTTTTCAGTTATCTCATCAAGAACCGTGTATTCCTTGCTTTCTTTTTCCTGTTTATTTTCCTGCAACTAATTCTTATACAAGACCTTTTCATTGAATATTACATTTATGCTCCTAATGATTTTGTGATTTTCATAATCATATAAGCGATTGCTGTGTAACTAGCTCCAAAAATAGAAGAAAAGAGATATCAACGCCTTAGAAATGCGCCACTTCGAGGGGGCAACCTCCAATACATTACACAAATGAACAATTCTTGGATGATCCAACTTAAAAAACCTCCTTTCTATATATAGGAGTCCATGGGGCCATAATGTAATCCTAGTGGGCCACAATGTAATCCTAGCCGACCTAACAATAATAATTTAAGGGCACAATAATAATAAAATGGGGGTTACAAGGGTACAATAATAACAATAGGGGGTTACACTAACAACAATAAGGGACTATACTAGTAATATAGGGACCTAACATGCCCCTCTCCTTCAAAAAAGTGTTGTCCTCAACACTTGAGTAGCTCTGGGTGCTTCTGTATAAAATTCTCATCCTCCCATGTAGAATCTTCGGTGGGTAAGTTCTTCCACTTGATGAGATACTCTGAAATTGATCGATTCCGTAGTTGTCGAGTTCTTTTTTCCATGACTGCTTCAGGTTCCAATATGATTTTCCCTTCCCCATCAAGTTCTGGAAATACTGTTTGAACTGGAAGATTTTCACCTATAACCTTCTTTAAGCATGAAACATGGAAAATTGGATGTACTCGTGAAGAAGCAGGAAGCTCCAATTTGTATGCCATAGTACCAATCTTTTGCAACACCTTGTAAGGACCATAGTACTTTGGTGATAATTTATTATCCTTCTTTGCTTGCTTGAGGGACATTTGTTTGTATGGTTGTAGCCGTAAAAATACCAATCTCCTACATCAAAACTTCTCTCGCTGCGATGTTGATCTGCCTGTTGTTTCATTCGATTTTGTGCCAAATTCAGGTTATCCTTTAAGAGTTGGAGAACTTCTTGTTGATGCTCGATGTGATCTTCCACTACTTGAACCTTCAAATTTTCTCTTAAATATGATGTGATGGATGGTGGATGATATCCATAAAGTTCCATAAATGGGGTCATTTTTGCTGCAGTATGGAAGGAAGTGTTATACCACCATTCAGCGAGAGGTAACCACTTGACCCATTATGTTTGTTTATCGGATACAAAACAACGAAGATATCCTTCCAAACATTTATTTACTATCTCAGTTTGACCATCAGATTGAGGATGATAAGATGAGCTATGAGCTAATTGAGTACCCAAACAAGAAAATAACTCCGTCCAAAAATTTCCAGTAAAAATGGGATCTCTGTCACTCACGATAACCCTTGGGCTTCCATGTAGCTTTTGAATTCTATCCATAAATGTAGTAGCAACTGTACTTGCTTTAAATGGATGAGATAATGCACAAAAGTGTGCATACTTGGTAAGTCTATCAACTACCACCATGATGACACTCTTTCCTTCAGACTTAGGTAAACCTGTGATAAAATCCATTGAAATCTTCTCCCAACGTTGACTTGGAATGGATAAAGGTTGTAGAAGTCCCGGGGTCTTAATTGTTTCCACTTTATTCTGCTGGCAAACCAAACATTCCGCCACAAACTTTTGAATATGAGATTTAAGGCCATCCCAAAAAAATTCTTTCTTCACCCTGTGGTAAGTTTTTAAAAATCCTGAGTGTCCTCCTAAAGGAGAAGTGTGCAATTCCATAAGAATCTTTTGTTTTAGTTGGGAATTCTTACAAAGATATAAGTGATATTTGTACCATAAGGAATCATTTTTCCAACTAAATGTATCAGATGTACTAGGATCTTGCTGCAACTTTTGAATGAGTGTCCGTACATCTTTGTCCTTCTTCCATTCATCTCTTGCTTCGGTTATCCAATCTGGTTGGATAATAGAAATTTAACAAAGCAATGCTTCCACCTCTTCATTCTTTCTTGAGAGTGCATCTGCAACAACATTAAGCTTTCCCTTTTTGTAGATTATTTCAAAGTCATAACCCAACATCTTTGTGACCCATTTTTGCTGCTCTTCTAACGATAGTATTTGTTCCAAAAAGTGTTTAAGACTATCATGATCAGTTTTTACCTTGAAGTGTCTTCCCATTAGGTAAGTTCGCCATTTCTTTAGTGCATGTAGCATTGCTAACATTTCCTTCTCATAAATAGGTTTATGTAAATACTTTCCTTTGATTGGATGACTTTCAAAAGCAATGGGTATTCCTTCTTGCATTAAAACTGCACCAATTCCATTTCCTGAGGCATCACATTCCACAATAAAGGTTTTTGTGAAGTCTGGTGTAGCTAAGACCGGTGCTAGGCACATTGCTGTTGGAGGAAATGAGACGGAGAGATATGGAGGGTCACAATGGAGATGCCTTATTTGTACGAGGAAGGTCCCAGAATAGAAACAAGATTAAGGTTTCGAGTGGGAGATATAAATCTAGAGGGAGATCTAAATCTCCTGGAAAGTTTGTAAAGGTGTGCTGGAAATGCGGAAAGGAAGGACACTACAAAAAGGAATGCAGATCTAAAGCTCTTGAGAAAGGAAAGGGATCTGATGAAGGTCCTTCTGCAGAGGCAAAAACCACCTCGGATGAAGGTGGGCATGTGTATTTGGCTTCTTCTTCAAATACACATGTAGATCATGAGTCATGGTTGATTGACTCAGGTGCATCCTTTCACTTCACTCCCCATAGGGAGTGGTTCTGCGAGTATGAGAAATATGATGGTGGTGATGTCTTCCTAGGGAATGATAGGAAGGCCAGAATCGTCGGACGTGGAAAGGTCAAGCTGAAGCTGCAAGGTGGGAGGATTAGAACACTTCCTGGTGTTCTGCATATTCCTACATTGGCCAGAAATCTGATTTCTGTAAGCAAGATGGATGATGCAGGTGTAAAAACAGTGTTCGAGAAAGATGCCTGCAAGATGGTTCGGGGAGCATTGGTATTAATGCGGGGAGTTCAGACTGGAACTCTGTACAAGCTACAAGGTAGCACTATTATTGATGGGTGTAACAGTTCTATGGTTCCTAAAAGTGGAGCGGAAAGCCTAGCTGTCTCTGGAGAAAAGACCATGCTATGGCATCAAAGGCTTGGACATATTGGAGAGAAGGGCCTTCGGATACTACATAGAAGTGGTATGGTAGAAGGTATGTCTACTTGCTCTCTGGATTTCAATTTTTGTGAACATTGTGTATATGGGAAGCAGAATCGGGTGAGTTTTCCTTCTGGTGCTAAGAGGGCGAACAAGATATTAGAACTTGTGCACAGTGATGTGTTTGGACCTGTGTCAGTTCCATCACTGGGAAAGTCTGTGTACTATGTTTCATTCATAGATGACTTCTCAAGGAATACATGGATATATTTCTCGAGGAAGAAATCTGAAGTCTTTGACAAATTTAAAGAATTTAAGGCTCTGGTGGAAAACCAGACAAAGAAGAAGATAAAGGTGCTGAGGACAGATAATGGTGGGGAGTTCTGCAAGAAGGAATTTGAAGAGTTCTGTAAGAAGTGTGGTATAGCACGACATAAGACTACTCCATACACACCTCAACAAAATGGAGTTGCAGAAAGAATGAACAGAACACTGATGGAAAAGGCAAGAAGCATGCTCAGTGGTACCGGGTTAGGACAAGAATTCTGGGCAGAGGCAGTGGAGACTGCATGCTATCTGGTTAACAGATCACCTTCATCAGTGTTGGAGGATAAGACTCCACATGAGGTATGGACCGGTAAGAAACCCTCTCTTTCACATGTAAGGGTATTTGGATGTGATGCATATGTACATGTTCCAAAGGAGAAAAGGACCAAGTTGGATAATAAATCTGAAAGGTGCATCTTTATTGGGTATAAGGATGGTTTAAAGGGTTACACGCTTTGGAACCCAGAAACAAGGAAGGTTGTGTACAGCCGAGATGTGGTGTTTAGAGAAGTGAAAGATGTTGTTAAACATGAAGTCCTACCAAAGGAACCTGAGAAGATATAGTTTGAGCTAAAGGAGGATGAATCAGACTCTACAACAGAAGAAGACTCAGAAGATGATGAGCCACAAACTCCAGCTTTAAGAAGATCAGTTCGGGAAAGAAGGCAACCAGAAAGGTATAGTCCATCTGCTTTCTGTTCAGGTTTTGCCTTAACTATAACTGATGATGAACCCAAAACTTTCAGGCAGGCAGTAGATTCAGAGGATGGAAAACTCGGGAAGGAGGCCATGGTTGATGAAATGGCATCCTTGCACAAAAATGATGCATGGGATCTGGTGGAGTTGCCGGCTGGAAGGAAGCCCATTGGGAGCAAATGGGTGTTTAAGAAGAAGATGAATGTAGAAGGCAAGGTGGAGAAATACAAAGCTCGGTTGGTAGCAAAAGGTTATTCCCAAGTGCCGAGAATTGATTTTGGTGATATTTTTTCTCCTGTTGCCAAAGTTACTTCTATTAGATTACTTTTATCTGCTGCTACTGCATTTGATTTTGAGATAGAACAGATGGATGTGAAGACTGCATTTCTTCACAGGGATCTAGAAGAGGAAATATACATGAAGCAACCTGAAGGCTTTATGGTGAAGGGTAAGAAAGAATTGGTGTGCAGGTTGAAGAAGTCTCTGTATGGGTTAAAACAGTCACCAAGGATGTGGTATCAGAAATTTGATACCTATATACGGGGACTTGGCTTCACCAGAAGCAAGGAGGATCACGATGTTTATTTTAAATTAATTGGTGACCGTGTTATTTATTTGGTCTTGTATGTGGATGATATGTTGTTGATTGGAAATGACAAAGAAATTATCCAAAATTTGAAGACCCAACTGTTCTCCAAATTCGACATGAAGGATCTTGGTGCTGCAAACTATATTTTGGGCATGGAAATTAAGAGAGATCGGGCAAAGAGGAAGCTCTGGTTAAACCAGAGGAAGTATGTCGAGACTATATTGCAGAGGTTCAATATACAGGATAGTAAACCGATGAAAGTTCCTATTCCTGTAGGTGTAAAGTTGTCTGCTGAACAGTGTCCCAAGACACAAGAAGAAGAGGAGAATATGTCCCGTGTTCCATATGCAAGTGCAGTGGGTAGCCTGATGTATGCAATGGTTTGTACTAGACCATACATTGCACATGCAGTGGGAGTATTGAGCAGGTTTATGTCAAACCCAGGGAAGGAGCATTGGACGGCAGTGAAGCGGGTGTTCAGATATTTACGTGGCACTAGTGATTATGGCTTGTGCTACCAAGGAAGACCAGGATTAGAAAGAATGTTGGACATTCGTGGTTTTGTTGATGCAGACTGGGCTGGAGATCTGGACCAAAGAAGATCTACAAGTGGGTATGTGTTTAGCCTATTTGGGGGCGCAGTCAGTTGGATGAGTAAAAGACAGTCTGTAGTGGCTCTTTCAACTACAGAGGCAGAATACATAGCAGCCACTCATGCAAGCAAGGCAGCAGTTTGGTTGCAGAGATTGTGTTCAAGTATGGGGTTGGTACAGCAAGCTATAAGGATAGACTGTGATAGCCAAAGTGCAATTTTCTTGGCTAAGAACCCTGCTTATCATTCAAAGACAAAGCACATTGATGTTCAACATCACTTTGTTAGAGATATGGTTGAGGCTAAAAGGGTGTTACTGGTAAAGGTGGACACTTTGAAGAATGTTGCAGATGCATTGACGAAGTCTGTGAGCACTCAGAAGTTCTCTTGGTGTAGAGAAACAATGGGTGTTGAAGAATTTTCCAAATGACAAAGCTCTCCTGTGGCCCCCCGTGAAAAGAAAACAACAAGTGGGAGAATGTTGGGTATGTGTTATATTCTTCTACGACTAGCCCCACGGGCCGTACGTCAGTCGAAGCAGCAGGGGGCGTCACAGTGGGGCGCAGCGCCCGGTGAAAATTGTTTTTGGTATGTCCCACTCATATGCGGACCCACCCATGTTTTGTGCATGAGTTTGCACATGGTTTTGGGGTACGATGGTTTTCGGCCCCTGGTATTTTTGTAGATCCGGTCAAGGGAACTATGGTTATGTTCTAATCCAGGGTTAATGGATTTGGATTTATGTATGCTTCGACATGTATATATATATGTTGTAACACTAAAAGGAAAATAATGAAAAATCAAGCTGGTCGTCCTGATTTGGGATCCAGGGGAAAATCTCTGTGTTTATCTATTTTATGTTTTATGCTCTCGCTATTGTTATTTTTTGTTATAAGATTTGTGTGTAGATAATTTCTGTTCAGGGTTAAAACCTACACTTATATCTTGACAGTTTGAGGAGTGGTAATTCCTGCCAGTGCATTACACGATATGGTCGGATTCATTTCTTCCTCTTCTAGGGCTGGTTCCTGGTGTATATCCTCTTCTTGTTCATTTTCTTCTTCTTCTTCACAATCTATGTAAAATAATTTCTTCTTAGAACACTTATGACCTTTAGTGTATTTGCTATCACAACTGTAGCAAAGCCCTTTTGCTCTTTTTTCTTCCAATTGTTGTGGTGTCAACCTTGTAGGTTGTGGAAATCTAGGCGTAGCAACGCTTCCTTCTTTATAGAAGTGAGTGGTAGGCTTCCTTGTCGCCATAATTTTACATTCAATTTTTATTGCCAACCTGAATGCCTTCTCCAATGAATCAGGTTCCAAAATGTGAACTTCATGTTGGATGTTATCCTTTAAAGTACCTATGAAGAGATCAATCCTGTGTTCCTATGGAATATCAATTACCCTTATATTCAATTTTTGGAAGTCCTCAATGTGCTCCCCCATTAAACCCTTTTGTTTGAGATTTATCAATTGGCTAAAGAAGGTGTCGCTCTTTGTATCCTCATAATGTGCTATCATTTCCTCCGTAAAAATTGACCAAGTGACAATTTTTTTACGGGAGCAAAGCCATCGATACCATACAAATGTATTTTGTTCTAAATGTAAAGTTGCAATGCGTACCTTTTGTGTGTTTTGCACATTATGGAGATCAAAATATTGCTCCATCCGTAGTATCCATGTTACAGGATCATTTCCATCAAACTTCCTCATATCCATTTTTGGAATATGGTGGTTCTTCCCGCCAACATTAGAGTTTATGAAATCACGATTAACATTTATTTTGTTCTCATCATGAGGTTCTTCTACTATATTTCCGCCATTAGGAATCATTTCTTTTTTTAAGCTTGTCATCAAGCCTTCCATGTATGCTTTTAGATCATTCTTCATGTTTTCCATGTTGTCTTTCATGTCATCCATCTTAGCTTCCATGCCCACTTCCATGCCATCCATCTTAGCTTCCACGCCATCCATCTTAGCTTCCATGTCTTTCTTCAAACCTTCCATCTTCACTTCCATGCCTTTCTTCAAAACTTCCATTTCATTTTTTTTTGCTCTTTGCAAGAGTGAAAACTGTTGCACTTGCTCTTGTAATTTTGATAGATCATGTTGCAATTTTTCATCTTCATGAGTCATAGTAGAGCCTTCTGAAGGCTTAATGGGTGTTGAATTCTTTTTAGGGGCCATTTTAAAATCCAATATTGATATCTATTCTACAATTTTCCCTTGGAATCAATTCAACTTGATTCTTCAAACAAGACTTATGCAATTCGGAAAAAAATACACACCTTTTACTTGCTTTCAGGAGCTTGATATTGAAATTGAATTATCTCTGTAATTGAAAATATTCGATATCTGAAATTCATCTCTGTAGTAGCCCTCTGAAGCTTCTTTCAAATGCCATAGGTCTGACCTGATTTGGATTCTCCAAGACAAAGTTGTGTCCAATCTCCCACAATGACTTAATTCTGGACTGGTTCAGTAGAGTGAACTTGTACGACTTGAAACATGTCACTGTTTTGTCCTTTGTCTCTGAAATTGATAGCAAAGAAACTACAGTCCGTGTACTTGCGACCAATTTTTACGGCACTCCAATCTGATTCTCAGAGAGAGAGTTATTGAAATTTTCCCACGATCACCTCTTTGAGATGAAATTCAAGACCATGAAAAAGCACTACCTTCCACAGATCATATTTCAAAAAATATTGCGAACCAAGCTCTAAATTTTTTTGAAGAATTTCCTTCGGATTTTAGCTTCAGACCATATGAATTTCAGATTCTGAACCTTCGTAAAAAAAAGGTTATAGCAGAAATTCCACGATGACCTGTTTAGGAGCCTGGAGAAAGACCTAACTTCCACAGATGATATCTCCAAAAATATTGCGAACCAAGATTTGAAATTTTTAGGTAATCTTCCTCAGGATTTAGGCTTCGTACCCTAAAATTTTCAGCTTCTGAAACTTCGTAGAAAAAAATTTATAGAGAAAATTCCACGATGACCTGTTTGGAGTAGCGAAACCCTAGAATCCAAAGCTCTGATACCAAATGTTATGTAACTAGCTCCAAAAATAGAAGAAAAGAGATATCAACGCCTTAGAAATGAGCCACTTCGAGGGGGCAACCTCCAATACATTGCATAATTGAACAATTCTTGGATGATCCAATTTACAAAACCTCCTTTCTATATATAGGAGTCCATGGGGCCATAATGTAATCCTAGTGGGGCACAATGTAATCCTAGCCGACCTAACAATAATCATTTAAGGGCACAATAATAAGAAAATGGGGGTTACAAGGGTACAATAATAACAATAAGGGGGTTATACTAACAACAATAACGGACTATACTAGTAATATAGGGACCTAACAACGATAACCAAAATCATTAACACCATATCCAATAAAGGTACATTTCTTTGATTTTGCCTCAAGCTTTGTTCTATTTTCTTTATTAATATGGACAAAGGCCTCACAACCAAAAGGCTTTAAAAAAGAGTATTTTACCTTTTTACCTGTCCATGCTTCCTCTGGAATACCACCATCCAAGGAACTTGAAGGCCCTCTTTTTATTAGATAAACAACAGTATCCACAACATCTGCCCAAAATTGTAAAGGAAATCCTGCATGCAATCTCATGCACCTTGCATGCTCCATGATTGTTCTGTTCATCCTTTCTGACACACCATTTTCTTGTGGTGTTCTTGGAACTGTCTTCTCTCTACGAATTCCATGCTATGAATAGTACCTATCAAAATCTTTGCTGCAATATTCACCTCCATTGTCTGATTTGAGACACTTCAACTTCTTTCCTGTCTCAATCTCAACCAGAGCTTTCCATTTCTTGAAAGTATCAAATACATCATATTTATTTTGAATACAATAAATCCAAGTTTTTCTAGTTGCATCATCAATAAACGTAACATAATAGCGAAATCCATCGAGAGATGATACCTAAGTAGGTCCCCATACATTTGTATGCACAAACTCCAATTTTTCGCTCTTCTTTTCTTTCCCAACTTTGAGAAATCTGACTCTCTTTTGTTTTCCATAAATGAAATTTTCACAGAAATCCAAATCAACATTCTTCAAACCTGGAAAAAAATTTCTTGAGTGAAGAATCTTCATCCCCTTCTCACTCATGTGTCCGAGCCTATGATGCCATAATGCTGCATCTGCTCCTTTGGAAGTTAAAGCATTAACAAAGTTATAAATACCATTGCATAAATATAATGTACCAACCTTTTCACCTTTTTCTTTTACCAGGGCTCCTTTGGTGACCTTCCAATCTTTATCTATGAAAGTTGTCACACAACCTTCAATGCCTAACTGCCCTGTTGAAATCAGATTTTTCTTTAGATCTGGAACATGCCTTACCTCCTTTAATAGCCATTGGTTTCATTTCTGCTGTTTTACAAGAACCTTACCCATTCCAACAATTTTACAGGGTTTATCATCACCCAAATGGACTTGTCCAAAATATCCTTGAACATAGTCATGAAAATATTTCTTATCAGGTGTGGCGTGGAATGAGGCCCCTGAATCTACTACCCAGGAATCAGTAACATTTTCAAAAGAAAGAATCAAATCATCTTGTAACACATCACCTGTCACATTTGCTTCATGATTATTTTCTTGTTGCGCATCTCCTTCTTTTCCCTTCCGAGATCTACAGTCTTTCTTTAGGTGTCCTTTCTTTCCGCATTTCCAGAACACTATCCCTGATATGGACTTGGATCTACATTTTCTTGATTTACTGCAATATCCTGAGCTCTTTCCTCTTTCCATTCTCCTTCCCCTATACTCTGCACTCAAAGAATTACCTGATGTCTCACTGGAGCTTTTCCGTCGCATTTCCTTACTAAGGATAGCACCGAAAACATCATCAAAATTTAAAGTACTAGATCCAGAGACAGAGTTACTAATGGCCATTACTAAACCATTCCAACTCTCTGGAAATGAGCACAAGAATAACAGAGCTCTAACTTCATCATCAAAGTTTACCCCTACAGAACTTAACTGACTGGTAACTGTATTAAAATCATTTAAATGGTCAGCAACAGATCCACCTTCCAACATCTTCATATTAAATAGTCGTTTCATAAGAAATACCTTGTTTGAGGCCGAGGGTTTTTCATATAGTTTCGCCAACGTCTGCATCAAACCCTTTGTTATTGTTTCCTTCGAAATATTGAAGGCGACTGACGCTGCAAGGCACAACTGTACTATGCCGAGTGCCTTTCTATCGAGAATGTTCCATTCCGCGTCTGTCATGGCCACCGGCTTCTTTGTTTTTTCGTTCAATGGTAGGTATAGATATTTCTGATACAGATAATCTTCCATCTGCATCTTCCACAGGGGGAAGTTTTGGCCGTTAAATTTCTCGACTCTAAACTTACCATCTTCTGCCATTGCTCCCACTCGAACCAGGAACCCTTCTTTCCTGCGAGTTTATCAGCCAAATATACCTTCATCTCTGATACTAGTTGTTAGAAAATTATATATTATGGAGCAATGCAACACATAAAATATGCGGAAAATACAAGTACACAAAATACATAAAACCAGAGAGACACAAATATACGTGGTTCACCCAGTTTGGGCTATGTCCACCCTGAACAGCCAATCCTTCCTTTCTATTATCCAGCAAAAAATGAATAGACAAAACCTACAGTAGATCCATTATAATATCCTCTGTTCTCTCTCATAGTCTCCCTCATCTATTTCCCACTCAGAGAATACACATATAATACACAGTCGTAATACAATACCCTCATACAAAGAGAGGGGTTTCCTTCTAGGGAAAAAAACCCTAAACTAAACATAACTTCTACCGTCAGATCATCCGCCTAATGAACGGCCCAGATTGACTAAAAATTACTATACTTTTACAAGGCAATTTTACATTTGTTTTTAGCTCCGGGGGTGCTGCCCCTGAAACCCCCGCCGGGGGACCGCTGGCCCCCGGACCCCGTGAAGCGGACAAGTCCCCCCCGCACCACCCCCCCCCGCTGCAAGGATGTACAGTTTTCCTGGGGTATACATCCAGCTAAAACAAGGATCTCTGAATCAGGATGAAAATCAAGCTCCACACCCAACAATCTACCGGGTTGGAAAAAGTTATATGAGCAGACTACTTCTGTAAAGCTTTGGATTGACTGATATATATAGTAACAATATAACTTTTCTTCACCTGAGATTCTTAGTGTATTTCAATGAGTTTTATGTCCTATCTTTGAAATGTTTTTCTTCTATAGCCTTGATGTATCATTACTCAGAATTCATGTATTACATGCTGTGACTTCCTTTGAACTTCAAGTTATTGGGATTTTCCTGAATGTGTTACTCTTTCATTGAAATATATACAAGCCTCAGCTTCAATAAGGAGAGCCATTGTTGTCTTTATCCCTGTCACTGACTCCATAGCCCAATGGTAGCAAGCCTTCATCTTTTTAACCTGCAAACATACAAAATCAAGACACAAGCAATAGAGTTAGCCATTTATCTACATCTTTATTCAATATCATTAACCTGTGAGAGAACCCTCTTATATTAATGAGGCTAAGCCTCAGTCACAATATTGGTTTGAAATAGTTACACTGAAGTTGTTGGATCAACAACCAATCAGGTACGATTTTGGTGATAAAATTTTGGCACCGTTGCCAGGGAGCGAAGGTGAAAATTTTCCCTGGGAAGAATGACAAAGTTTCAGTTCTAAGGTGTAATATTCCTAATTAGCCCAAGCTAATAGGAATATTTCATTTTGTTTTGATTTTATTAATTGATGAATAAAATGTAAAGGAGGACATGTGAACTCCTAAAAACATCAAAATAAATCAATGCCCAATGTGAACAGAGGCAAATCAGGGCTGTCTCAATAAAATAGCCTTGTATCTGAAAAATGATTGAGGAGATTGACTGGGTCAACAGGACCAAATCACAGCACTGTCCAGATGCATTGAACTTCCTTGTTGATCAACGCAGTTTTAGATGGAGGATCTTCATGTGAAAGGAGCTAGAGTTTTGAAGATAGTTTAGGGTTTCTCAAGCACTCATATTATAAAAGGAAGGGGAAGGCTCAAGAGAATTTTGTTCATTATATTTGATTTGATGTCTGTTTAGACAATTTGAGTTCTCTTGGATGTTTAGCAGAGGCTTGTGAGGATTTCCTGTATAGGGATTCCCTCTCCTTCCATTGGGTAGCTCTTGGAGGGCATTGTACTTCTCTTCCACTATCAGGCATATGGCCAAGATACATCTCCCTTAGATAGTGTAAATCCTATTTGGGTTTACTTGTTTCAGTGAGCTGCAGCAAGTGGAGACTAGATCTATTAAGATCTAGACTATACTAGTGCCTCTTCTCAATGAATGAGTCTTTTATCCTCCTGGAAGAGTGTATTAGCACTTTGGGCTGATATTCAGATCTTGGCATGTGGCCAATATATTATCCATCTCTTCCAACGTAGTTATTTGCAGGGACTACGTTATTCTATTCAGTGTTGCAGTAGCAGGGTTTATCCCCTTGCGTTTGAGCTTATTCCTTGGAGGAAGGGCCAACCCTTCTCCCATAAAGCTTTGTACATAATTTTTCTTCTATATCATGTATTATTCAGATATTTTATTATAGAGCTGCAGTGTACTACATTTTCCAGATCGATATTCTGCAGATCTGTCATCCTTACACTTGTAATTTCAAGAAACCCTTGTCAGGTCATTTATAAAATGTGTAAAAGAGGCTGGTTCTCCATTTTTATTCATGATATGATGAAATACACTCCATATTTACTGTTTCCATGATATTTCATCATAAAACCTCTGAAAAATACGTTATGAAGGCTTCAAAAAATTCTACATTAGCTAAGTCATGGGGTTTGGGCCTTTTTAAGCCATACCGGGACTGGGAGATCTATTTAACATAGCTAGAGGAATTTTTTTTTGATTAAATTTGATATGTGAGTCCCCTATAACATATTATAAGGGATCCAACTATCAATTTCCTCTGTTTTTACGCAGATCTCTGAAATTAACCTTTTTAGGGCTTAAATCGTTATTTTTCCCCATTTTTTGTTGAAGGGATGGGTCATATCTCTTGCTATTGAACATATAGCTGATGGTTGAGTGTTTATTAACATATTACATGTGTCATTAGCTTTTTTCTACTTCAGTATTATGTTTACATATTGCTACAGCCCCTTATTGGGCATTAATCAAGCCATACTAGGTGTGGGAGGCCTGTTTGCCTCACCTAGTTTGATTGGTTTCTGATATCCTCTTGGAATTGGGTATTAGATTATTATATATAGGGTATCTAAGGGCTGATATTGGTTTATGAAGCACACATTCCTAAAAAATTCGTTTTTCAGGCATGTCTTGTTAAGCAGTCCCTTTTTGGGATATTACAGTGATATCAAAGCATGATCTCTGGCTAAGCCTGTGAGATACAGCTATCAGAAGAATAAAAAGAAGAATCAGAGAAAAAAATGATGGAAAGGATGAGATTACTCTCATCCATTTTCATATCCAAGAAGAACATCTCCAAGGAGGCTGAGCAGATAAAGAACAAGAGATGCAGTGATATTCCTAGAGAGTTTCAAGAAGAGGAAGAGCCATGCAATTCCCATTCTCAAAGAGGGGAAGACTAGAGGAATGAAGGGAATTTAGAATCTAAGATTCTAAGTGAATACATTTTTGAATACAAAGCTAAATCTAGAGCCTTCAAGGAGACCCTAGCTTTACCACAGTTCATTCAACTAGAGGAAGGGAAGAGACCCTACAGCTATGGGATGATGAGAGGCAATAGGTTTCTATTTCCCACTTTTTATGGATCACTCAAAAGTGCAGCAAAGACTTGGGTGATGAAACTAGAGGCTTTCTTCCTACTACATCCAGTAGTAGAGAGAGAGACTGTAGATATTTCAGCGCTGCACCTTGAAGGTGAAGCAAATGTTTGGTGATTCAGCCATTTGAGCCATGCAAGGGTATCTACTCTTGCTGAGTTGTCTCAAAGACTGATTGAAGCATTTGGAAAAGAAATATCAGAGGAAGAGAGGCCCTCACCACCACTTTAGGAAGCATATACCAGTGCTATCACAACATTGGAGGAACAACCTTCATGTTCAGTAGTGGAGGAAGGCAACATAGTTGAGGAAGGAGCTATTGCTTCTACATCTCACCAAGTTATGCTTGAATTTCCATCTCTTGTAATTTCAGCAAATCATATGAAGGGATTTACATCTTTGCATGCTGGTGACTTAGAGAAATAGAGTTGCACTGCGCTGTACAAAGGCAGTGATGAAGAAAAGAGGACCCATTCTTTATGGGAGAATTCAAATGGCAGCTTCATTCATGAAACAATGGAGGAATAAAGAATTGATGGTAGAAATATTGAAGTGAGAAACACTTTCTCCTTTCTCGATGAAACTTTCTCAATGAGCACTCCCCAACTCAAAGAGAAATTTCTACCTGCAGCAGATCCAAGGCCTTTTTGGTTTTGGAAGGCCCTGCATGAGGAGGAGATCTCATGGAGAGATTTCATTGGAGGTGCACTTCAACACATCATGAAGTGCAAAGTTCTTCAACAGTTTGAGGAGGCTCTTTCCTTCTCACCCTTGGATCTTCATGGATTCAAGGAGGAAAAGATAGATGATGGGGGACATCTTTGGATGGATAAAATATATCATGTTTGTGTTGGACACTTCTTGAGCCATACACATCACGATGGGAGGTTTTTGCCTACCACCTATTTGAGTCCTTATGGGATCAAATTGATCCTTGAAAAGTTTTCATTTCAAAGTCCCATGAAATGCAAGAGAAGAAATCTGATTTGGGAGAATGATAGTCTTCCTTGGGAGAGTGCTAAAAAATAACATGATGGAAGGCACCCACATGTGGATGGATGGGTGGGATGATAAGCAGAAGCTGGAGAGCTACTTGCAAATCTATGATACCGGGCAACAGGAGGCTTTGCTGCGTTGGTTGCTATTGAAAGAGTTTGGTCATCATCCTCTTTCTAAGGGTATGGGGTAGGATACTTGCATCAAGGAGGAGAAAAGATTGTGGGAGCATTGTGTTGATATGACATTCTTCACTTTGTTTTCACTACATGATTGGTATGATGGAGGTATGAGGAGGCAGCAAAAACTTTTGTTGCTTGAGTTATTCTTGAGAGAGCAAGGGAAGAATTTCTCTCACACATGATGTTGTAGGAGTAGGAGGTGGCACTATCATGGTGCAAAGGGGATACTCCTTGGCCTTCGATGTTCATAAGGTACTTTCCCCATGGGAGAGACTTCTTATGTGTAATAGTAGTATGGGAGATGCCTTTGACATTCTGCATGTCAAATATTGGAGCCATGAGTTAGAGGGAGCATATTTGCATATGCCAACAATGTTGGCACTTTAGAGCTGGGGTTTATTGATGGAGCATCCCCAGGATCACTTCACACTTGATGCACTTGATGGGCAAAGAGGAGGTAAGGAAGATGAGGTAGTAGATGGGGACATCTATTACTATGATGTACTCTTCTTGTCTTGGGTTTCCAAGCATGAAGGGGAGGGTTTGCAGGCAACACTTGGTTCATTTCTCTTCATGGAGATGTGCCAAACTACTATGGAGGATCCATTCATGGATCCATGTGTCTTATTACTTCCAACATATGGTGAGATCTTTGTTTGTGCAACACAATATTTGCACACTCTTACCATCTCTTGGCAGTGCATTGCTCCAAAAGTAAGCAAGCTCTTGATTTTTCTCCATGACCAATGTTGGGCCAAACTATATGATGGAGATAGCCATCTCTTATGTGGCCTTGGGCAGATGTTTTTTCATTACATGTATGTTCAATTGATTGATATGATTAACCATGTATCAAGAAACAATTTTCCATGTATTTTTCTGAAGCAGTAGTTTGAAAAACTGCGCTATCACCACTTGGGAAACTGTTGGTACCTTCCAAAACCTTATGAAACCATCAATAATTCCCCTGTTTTGATGCCAATCATGATCCCACTTACTGGTGTTGTTTTTATCTTGATGGGAGACATGATGTTGAATGAGGCACATGGTTTGAATGTGTCCTTTTGGGAAAGAGATTCCCACATTTTCTGTAGTACATGTTCTAATGGGAACAAGGGAGAATTTGCAGCACTCACCTTATTAGTTGCTTGAGGACAAGCAAAATTTTTGGAGGGGAGGACTGTAATATTCCTAATTAGCCCAAGCTAATAGGAATATTTCATTTTGTTTTGATTTTCTTAATTGATGAATAAAATGTAAAGGAGGACATGTAAACTCCTAAAAACATCAAAATAAATCAATGCCCAATGTGAACAAAGGAAAATCAGGGTTGTCTCAATAAAATACACTTGTATGTGAAAAATTATTGAGGAGATTGACTGGGTCAACAGGACCAAATCACAACACTGTCCAGATGCATTGAACCTCCTTGTTGATTAGTGCAGTTTTAGATGGAGGATCTTCATGTGAAAGGAGCTAGAGTTTTGAAGGTGGTTTAGGGTTTCTCAAGCAATCATCTTATAAAAGGAAGGGGAAGGATCAAGAGAAGGTTTTTCATGATATTTGATTTTGATGTCTATTTAGACAATTCGAGTTCTCTTGGCTATTTAGCAGAGACTTGTGAGGATTTCCTGTTTAGGGATTCTCTCTCCTTCCATTGAGTAGCTCTTGGAGGGCATTGTACTTCTCTTCCACTATCAGGCATATGGCCAAGCTCCATCTCCCTTAGACAGTGTAAATCCTGTTGGGGTTTACTTGTTTCAGTGAGCTGCAGCAAGTGGAGACTAGATCTATTAAGATCTAGACTATACTAGTGCCTCTTCTCAGTGAGTGAGTCTTTTATCCTCCTGGAAGAGTGTATTAGCACTTTGGGCTGATATTCAGATCTTGGCATGTGGCAAATATATTCTCCATATCTTCCAGTGCAGTTATTTGCAGGGATTGAATTATTCTATACAGTGTTGCAGTAGCAGGGTTTATCCCCTTGCTTTTGAGCTTGTTCTTTGGAGGAAGGGCCAACCTTTCTCCCGTAAATCTTTGTACATCATTGTTCTTCTATATCATGTATTATTCAGCTATTTTTTTATAGATTTGCAATGTACTGCGTTTTCCAGATCCATATTCTGCAGATCTGTCATCCTTACACTTGTACTTTTAGGAAACCCTTGCCGGGTCATTTATAAAATGTGTAAAAGAAGCTGGTACTCCATTTTTCTTCATGATCTGATGAAATACACTAAATATTTACTATTTCCATGATATTTCATCATAAAAATCTGAAAAATACGCTGTTAAGGCTTCAAAAAATTCTACATTAGCTAAGTCATGGGGTTTGGGCCTTTTTAAGCCATACCAGGACTGGGAGATTTGTTTAACATAGCTATAGTGATTTTTTTTTGATGAAATTTGATATGTGAGTCCCCTATAACATATTATAAGGGATCCAACCGTCAATTTCCTTTTTTTTTATGCATATATATGAAATTAACCTTTTTAGGGCTTAAATCGTTGTTTTTCCCCACTTTTTGTTGAAGGGATGGGTCATATCTCTTGTTTCTGAACATATAGCTGATGGTTGAGTGTTTAATAACATATTCCATGTGTCATTAGATTTATTATACTCCAATATTGTGTTTACATATTGCTGCAGCCCCTCATTGAGCATTAATCAAGCCATACTAGGTGTGGGAGGCCTGTTTGCCTCGCCTAGTTTGATTGGTTTTTGATCTACTCTTGGAATTGGGTCTTAGATTATCATATCTAAGGGATACAAGGCCTGATATTGGTTTTTGAAGCACACATTCCTAAAAATTTCATTTTTTAGGCATGTCTTGCTAAGCAATCCCTTTTTGGGATATTACATAAGGTCTGAGAGCAGAAGACACTTAGGCACATATTGGTTGCATTTCTACTCCGGTGACTCCACACATAAAATAATCAATTGGAAGGTGACTCCACTGCTTGAAGATCAGTAGCTTGATGAAGTTTCAAGATGAGCTCCATTGCAAGAATAAATGCCAGGTATGCCCCTATGAATCGGTCTCATATCCCTGGTTTTCCAAATCCTATGCCAAAGGTTGAATGGTTAGCTGATCTTCCTCTATTTAAAGGTGAAAAGAGAGACAATGCTGCTCTTCATTTGGTTAGATTCCATATGCATGTACACGGACTTAAGGTTAAGTTCCCTGAGGATTGTCTCATGAAGATGTTTATGGCCACATTAGAAGGAAAAGCACGGTATTGGTATGAAAGATTGCCAAATGGTTCATTATATTCTCTTGCTGATTTCCATGTTTCATTTTATGAGATGTATGAAGAGTCTCATCCCTCCTTATTTCTGGTCAAAGACTGCTATAAACACGGTGTGAGTTTTATTGAATATTTGGAGAATTGTTATGAAGATGATGAGTTCATGGATGATGAAATTTTAGAAGCCCTTCATGACAATCCCTTTCATCACCAAGAAGAAAGGACAACCTATTTCTTAGATGAAAATGAAACCTAGTAGGAGTTTATTTATGAAAATTATGATACATCCTCTGAGTTTGATGAAAAGCTGCAACATACTTGTCAGTCTTTTGATCATCAGGATTATGAGAATCATTGCAAACAACAAGAGGAAATATTGGAAGATGATTTCTACAAACCTCAGGTACAAGAAAAAGTTGATTCTTCATGTCATTTCTTGCATCAACCTACATCAAATAATGATCACACTAATTAAAAATGGGTGAAAATTTTTCTTTATCCTTGTCTTCTAATCTGAAATCATTTGAGTGCAAGTCAGAAGATAAGATTCAATTTGTGGATGAAGTTGCTAAGAATATTGGGAAAGGCATTGAAGTTTTTGAAGGTCAAATTCAATCTTATTATCTTCATGATCAAGATCAATCTTTTCAAAAGCTTTCCATGCCAAAACACAAAGAGAGGGCATTGCTTCCTTTCTCTTTTGAGATTGAGGAAGAATACACTGTTTTTGAAAATCAGTTTGAACAATAGTTTGAGAGCACACAATTGAAATATTGTGTGGTTGAGAAAAGCATATATAAGTTTTCCAAAGCTGCAGAATGTCATGGGAAGCATCAAACAGATCATGTCTTATTTTGTCCTATAGCTGACTACATGAAAGAGTTCTACAGTCTAGATTTCTAGTTATGTTTTCATTATGAAGATCAGTTACATCTTATATTGCCTTGGTCATTTCATTATCGTGTTTTTTGGTTCAAGCACAATTAAGAGATTCAAGTGTCAGATCAGATCAATGACTAGCTTTATTGTAATTTTCATGTTACTTGAGTTACAAATGGAGATTGTAGCTAATAGGGTAGATAGGAGTGTGTGAATAAGCTCAAAGTTGATTGAGCATCTTTTCAGTAGTTACATATTTGGTTCTTCTGTAGTGATCATCAAGCTTGAAGCCCAAGGTGAAGGCTATAACATTTTGAAGAAGACTTGGTAAAATTTAAAAGTTTTTATTCCAAGAAAATGGATAACAGCACTACAACTACTGGTTCTTAGTGTACCACAGGGGCACACTATCCCAAGTGGAGCCACTGTTATCACCCAAAAATTTTCAAAACATCATTATGTCAACTCTATTTTTGGTCATGGTCTCAAAATGGGTTTGAAAGTCATTTTAGGATTTGGTTAAGGGTAGGTTAGAGTTTTTATAAGTTTTAAGGTCATCATTGAATTCAAATAAAGTTTTTTTAAAGGTCCATTCCTTGATCAAATACTCACATTTTCCATTTAGGAGTCATTCCATAAGGTTTCGGGTTAAATTTCTGCAACTAGCCAAGAATCCTTCGTTTTGTAGCACTGCTAGTTCAAAAAAGTGGATTTGCGCAATGAAAGTGCTAATACTTTCGTAGCGAAAACTGGGAAAAATACACTGTGGGCACCACAAAAGCGCAGTTTCTTAACTGTCTTGTCAATTGAGCTGAAATTTGTCAGAACCCGTTAGAAAATGATAGGATAGTGGTATGGTGAGTCAGTTAGTGATCAGATTCAATGTACTTATCTATCTCACAACCATCATCATCATGATAGGGCATGAATGAGGCATCATTCAGTTATGAGATGACATTTAAAATTCAAAATATTTCCTAATTTGGTCATTCTCGTTTTCATTTTCCTGCATACGAGTGTCTGAGCTCTGAAGCAATCAAGATAAGCCTATGGTTGTTCTATACAAAGGCCATTTTCATCCTAATCAAGTGAGGTTGTTCGATATAATCAAACGAGGTTGTTCATATCCTAATCAAGCGAGGCTGTATTATAGATTTAAAAGAAGCTGACAGGTTTTTCTAAGAAGCATGGCAGAGGAAAAGAAAGTCCACAGAGGGGGACATTGCTTAAGATATGAGCCTGAAAATATGAAGGCTATAATTAAAGATCAAACAGTGATGGAAGCTTTTAGCAAAGCAGGTTGTCTCTGGTTTTGTGAAAAGCTGCAAGGTTGCCATACATAGGTGTCTACAGAGTTTGCCTTGCACTTCAATGGAAAAACTAACAAAGTTGGGATGTTAAATGTGCCAATTACACCTGATATTATTGCTTCTGTGATAGAAATAACAAGGGGGGAGGAAACTTGGTTTAAAGGTTTTAAATTTGACATGTAACCATGCAAGCAATTCATGAAACCTGAGTATGCAGATATGGAACTAAATAATGCAATACCTAGAAACTGTATCAAAGACACCTATGAAAAGCTGCTATTCAACATTAAAAGGTACTTTGCATGTGAAGGCAGATACCATAAAGTTTATACTTATCATTTCAAGCTGCTTCTGCATTTCAAAGGTATGATATCACTATATTTTCCCTTTTATTTGGATAGAAGCCTTGCCAAAATGGATGATAAAGTACAAGCCAAATATGATGGTTGTGAAACATCTTTGTTTCACCATGGTTTGATAAAGTTATTGGTTTTTAATGAGCTTTAGAAAATAAGAAGGGATTGGTATTCTTTTTTGCTTATGAATGGTTTTGAACTGGAAACCCTAACCCGAACTAGAAACCCTAAAACTAAAGGAGCTCGTTCACCAACAGTAGCAGAGTCTAGTCAGCCTGTGGTTGCAAAATCAAAGATGTTTGTAAATTTGAAACCAAGGAAACAAGTTGAGAAAAGGACAGAGAAGACACAAGTGCTTGTTCCACCAACTCCATCACCTGCAAAACAAAGGTCAAAAAGTGTCAAAGAGGAAAAACAAAAACAAGTTTCTAGCAAGCAGGAAATCAGGGGAGTGACAAGAAGCCAAGAAATGGCATTTAAGGGAAAAATAGTTGCTACAGCTACAAAGGATAGCCTAGTGATAAAGGGAAATTTAGATGACATCCTTCATGCAATTGATATAGAGGAGTCACCCATTGTGCAAGCTGATTTCATTGGAGTAGATGAACACAAACAAAAAAAGGTTAAGTCAACAAAGAAACTTGAATTTGAGGGTGAAAATGCAGCCTTTATCTTTCAAGCAAGGAAACCTTTAACTAGGCATGCTAAGAAGCTCAAGGAAGGAAAAAATGAGGTCCAAGAAACTATTGAAACAGTTAAAGTCCCTGAAGAAGTGGTTGATCTCTCTTCACCAACAGTAGAACATGCAACCAGCAGAAAAATGAAGGAAAAATAAGAAATGACAGTGTCAACATCTTGAGGAGGAATTGAGGTTATAAAATCAAGAGATTTATATGATGATAAAGAGGGCCAGAAAGCATAGTATTGAGAAAATAGAGTTCAAAAGAATGAAGGCAGTATGGGAAGGTCAGACTGGTTCCAATTAATGCAGAATAGTTTTTCACATGGACAATTCCAGCCATCAAGGAAGATAAATTTGCCAGAGTAATCAATACTCACTTGAGAGCCAGTAATATAAGACTTAGAGATCAAGTGGAGGAATTGGAGCAGTAGCTGAAATTGACTCAGGATGAGCTAAAAAAAAAAAGGTGCAGAATGACAATCATTAAAATGGTCAAAAGCTAAATCAAGTGAAAAAATTAAGAAGAAACCTCATGAAAAATGTGTTTTTCAGTTCATATGATTTTTTGTTTTGATGAAACTAGTGGTATTATGAGTTTTGGCACATTTTTGGTTTTCATTTTGAAAAAATCAGGGCAAAAATTTTCACTCAGCAGTTTCGTAGCGCAAACAGTGCAAAAAGAGTGAAAAGCGCTACGAAACTGCTGTAGCAGCTTTTTTCACTCTTTCTCATAAATGTTTGAAGGGAAAATATATGGATTACGACTTGAAATTGCTAGAGGAGTTGTGTTAAATGGTAATGAAGATAATCCTGGAGGAAAGAAACCAAAATTTTGAAGGTAAAAGGGTAAAAAGGCTGCGCTACGAAATGCGCTACAAAACTATGTTGTTTTTGTAGCGCAGGTCTATTTCAACTATTTTGAATAGTTTGATGGTGGTTTCAGACGGCTGGTACTTAAGAATGAATTTTGGAGGGTATTAATTCAGTTTCTAATAGTAAATAATCTCGAAGTGATGGTTTCATGATGGTCAGAGTGTCTCAAGAATGCAAATAATCCTATGCCTAGAAACATGGGACAGTTTCCTAGTTTAATGGAGATTAGTATTGAGGTCATAAAGAGTTGGAGCTTATCATCTGGATTCGACCTTATGTCAATAAAATTGGAAAATGATGTATTCTAGTTTAGATAAGGTTTTTATGTGTAAAGTTAAGGAGTTTGAATCCTATTTGTAATAGGATTGTTTATTAGATTTGCAACTGTCATTTTGTAATAAATACCATGTCATATGGTTAGGCAAGTTGTCAAAGAGTAGGAATTGGATGTATATAGCTCAAGGTAAGGTTATCCTATGTTGTAAATGATCTATAAAAGATGAAGAAGTCTAATATCCATAGGTTGGACATTTTTGGCAAAATTGGTGCATATTGTAAAAAGACTGTTTCAGATAATGCAGAGAGATTCTACTTGACCAACTTGAGATTTAGAAGGGGTTTTTAGTGTTTTCCTGTTCTATCAGTGTTTCTTATATATCTTATTTGTAGTGGTGTTCATATATATTACTCAAAACTCATCTTTATATGCTCTGAATTCCTTTATAGGTGAACTGACTGTGTTTTTACATGTCCATGTGTGTGTGACCTATGACTAAAAACTCTGATATGCCTCAACTTCCATGTCAATTAGATTCACTGATTTACTGAACTGTTTTGACTCCATAAGCCCAATTTATACATGTTGATATTATTTTCAATCTACAGGGTTGGAAAATGTTACCTGAGCATACTAATTTTGTAAAGCTTTGGATTGACTGATATATATAGTAACAATATAACTTTTCTTCACCTGAGATTCTAAGCGTATTTCAATGAGTTTTATGTCCTATCTTTGAAATGTTTTTCTTCCATAGCCTTGATGTCTCATTACTCATAATTCATGTATTACATGCTCTGAATTCATTTTAACTTCAAGTTATTGGGAACTTCCTGAATGTGTTACTCTTTCATTGAAATATATACAAGCCTCAGCTTCCACAAGGAGAGCCATTGTTATCTTTATCCCTATCACTGACTCCATAGCCCAATGGTAGCAAGCCTTCATATTTTTAACCTACAAACATACAAAATCAAGACACAAACAATAGGGTTAGCCATCTATCTACATCTTTATTCAATATCATTAACCCTTGAGAGAACCCTCTCAGATTGAGGAGGCTAAGCCTCAGTCACAATATTGGTTTGAAATAGTTACACTGAATTTGTATGATTAGCAACCAATTAGGCATGATTTTGGTGATAAAATTTTGGCACCGTTGCTGGGGAGAGAAGGTGTAATTTTTCCCTGGGAAGAACGACAAAGTTTCAGTTCTAAGGTTTGAGAGCAACAGACACTTAGGAACATATTGGTTGAATTTATGCTCTGGCGACTCCACACATCAAATAATCAATTGGAAGGTGACTCCACTGCTTGAATATCAGTAGCTTGATGAAGTTTCAAGCTGATCTCCATTGCAAGAATAAATGCTAGGTATTCCCCTATGAATTGGTCTCATATCCCTGGTTTTCCAAATCCTATGCCAAAGGTAGAATTCTTAGATGATCTTCCTATATTTACATATGAAAATAAAGACAATGCTGCTCTTCATTTGGTTAGATTCCATATGCATGTACACAGACTTAAGGTTCAGTTCACTGAGGATTGTCTCATGAAGATGTTTATGGCCACATTAGAAGGAAAAGCACGGTCTTGGTATGAAATCTTGCCAAATGGTTTATTATATTCTCTTGCTGATTTCCATGTTGCTTTTATGAGATGCATGAAGAGGGTCATCCCTCCTAATTGCTGGTCAAAGACTGTTGTAAACACTATGTGAGTTTTATTGGATATTTGGAGAATTGTTATGAAGATGATGAGTTCATGGATGAGGAAATTTTAGAAGCCCTTCATGACAATCCCTTTCATCACCAAGAAGAAATGAAAACCTCTTTCTTAGATGAAAATGAAACCCAACAGGAGTTTATTTATGAAAATTATGATGCATCCTTTGAGTTTGATGAAAAGTTGTAGCAGAATTGTCAGTATTTTGATCAACAGGATTATGAGAATCATTGCAAACAACAAGAGAAAATATTGGAATATGATTTCTACAAACCTCATGTACAGGAAAAAGTTGATTCTTCATGTAATTTCTTGTATCAGCCTACATCAAATAATGATCACACTAATGAAAAAATGGGTGAAAGTTTTTCTTTATCCTTGTCTTCTAATCTGAAATCATTTGAGTGCAAGTCAAAAGATAAGATTCAATTTGTGGATGAAGTTGCTAAGAATATTGGGAAAGACATTGAAGTTTTTGAAGGTCAAATTCAATCTTATTATCTTCATGATCAAGATCAATCTTTTCAAAAGCTTTCTGTGCCATAACACAAAGAGAGGGTGTTGCTTCCTTTCTCTTTTGAGATTGAGGAAGAATACATTGTTTTTGAAAATCAGTTTTAACAGTAGTTTGATAGCACACAATTGAAATCTTGTGTGGTTGAGAAAAGCATATATGAGTTGTCCAAAGCTGCAGAATGTCATGAGAAGCATCAAACATATCATGTCTTATTTGATCCTATAACTAACTACATGAAAGAGGTCTACAGTCCAGATTTCCAGTTATGTTTTCATTATGAAGATTAGTTACATCTCATGTTGCCTTGGTCATTTTAGTATCATATTTCATTTTGGTTCAAACAAAATCAAGAGATTCAAGTGTCAGGTCAGATCAATGACTGGCTTCATTGGAAGTTTCATTTTCCTTGAGGTACAAATGGAGATTGCAGCTGATAGGGTAGATAGGAGTGTGTGAATAAGCTCAAAGTTGACTGAGCATCTTTTCAGTAGGTACATATTTGGTTTTTCTGTAGTGATAATCAAGCTTGAAGCCCGAGGTGAAGGCTATAACACCTTGAAGAAGACTTGGTAAAATTTTAAAGTTTTTATTCCAAGAAAATGGATAGCAGCATTGGAACTATTGGTTCTTAGTGTACCATAGGGGCACACTATCCCAAGTGGAGCCACTGTTATCACCCAAAAATTTTCAAAACATCATTGTGTCAACTCCGTTTTTGATCATGGTCTAAAAATGGGTTTGAAAGTCATTTTAGGATTTGGTTAAGGGTAGGTTATAGTTTTTATAAGTTTGAAGGTCATCATTAAATTCAAATAAAGTTTTTTAAAGGTCCATTCCATGATCAAATACTCACATTTTCCATTTAGGAGTCATTCCATAAGGTTTCAGGTTAAATTTTTGCAATTAGCCAAGAATCCTACGTTTCGTAGCGCCACTAGTTCAAAAAAGTGGATTTGCGCTATGAAAGTGCTAATACTTTCGTAGCGCAAACTGGGAAAAATGCACTGTGGGCGCTACGAAAGCGCGGTTTTTTAACCGTCTTGTGAATTGAGCTGAAATTTGTCAGAATCCGTTAGGAAATGATAGGATAGTGGTATGGTGGGTAATTTAGTGCTCAGATTCAATGTACTTACCTGTATCACAGTCATCATCATCATGATAGGGCGTGAATGAGGCATCATTCAGTTATGAGATGACATTTCAAATTCAAAATCTTGCCTAATTTGGTCATTCTCGTTTTCATTTGCCTCCATACGAGTGTCTGAGCTTTGAAGCAGTCAAGGTAAGCACGTGGTTGTTCTATACAAAGGCTATTTTCATCCTAATCAAGCGAGGCTACTCCATATACTCAAGTGAGGCTGTTCATATCCTAATCAAGCGAGGCTGTTTTATAGATTCAAAAGAAGCTGACAGGTTTTTCTAAGAAGCATGACAGAGGAAAAGAAAGTCCACAGAGGGGGACATTGCTTAAGATATGAGACTAAAAGTATGAAATCTATAATTGAAGATCAAACAGTGATGGAGGATTTTAGGAAATCAGGTTGTCTCTGGTTTTGTGAAAAGTTGCAAGGTTGCCATACACAGGTTTCTAAATAATTTTCCTTGCACTTCAATGGAACAACCACCAAAGTTGGGATGTTAAATGTGCCAATTACAACTGATATTATTGCTTCTGTGACATAAATACCAAGGGGGCATGAAACTTGGTTTAAAGGTTTTAAATTGGACATGGAACCATGCAAGGAATTCATGAAACCTGAGTATGCAGATATGGACCTAAATAATGCAATACCTAGAAACTGTATCAAAGACACCTATGCAAAGTTGTTGTTCAACATTCAAGGATACTTTACATGTGAAGGCAGATACCATAAAGTTTATACTTATCATTTCAAGCTGCTTCTGCTTTTCACAGGTATGATATCACTAGATTTTCCCTTTTATTTGCATAGGAGCCTTGCCAAAATGGATGATAAAGTACAAGCCAAATATGATGGTTGTGAAACATCTTTGTTTTACCATGGTTTGATAAAGTTATTGGTTTTGAATGAGATTCAGAAAATAAGTAGGGATTGGTCTTCCTTTTTGTTTATGAATGGTTTTGAATTGGAAACCCTAACCCCAGTTAGAAACACTAAAACTAAAGGAACTCCATCACCACCAGTAGCAGAGTCTAGTTAGCCCGTGGTTGCAAAATAAAAGAGGTTTGTAAAGTTGAAACCAAGGAAAAACGTTGAGAAAATGACAGAGAAGACACAAGTGATTTTTGCACCAACTCCACCTGCAAACAGAGGTCAAAAAGCGTCATTTTTTTTTTTTTTTTTCCAGCAAGCAGGAAATCAAGAGAGTGAAAAGAAGCCAAGCAGTGGCATTTAAGGGAAAAACAGTTGCTACAGCTACAAAGGACAACCTAGTGATAAAGGGAAATTTAGATGACATCCTTCATGCAATTGATATAGAGGAATCACCCATTGTGCAAGCTGATTTCATTGGAGTAGATGAACACAAACAGAAAAAGATTAAGTCAACAAAGAAACTTGAATTTGAGGGTGAAAATGTAGCCTTTATCTTTCAAGCAAGGAAAAATTTAACTAGGCATGCTAAGAAGCTCAAGGAAGGCAGCAAGGAGGTCTAAGAAACTATTGAAATAGTTAAATTCCCTGAAGAAGTGGTTGACCTCTCATCGCCAATAGTAAAACATGCAGCTAGCAGAACAATGAAGGAAAAAGAAGAAATGACAGAGTGTCAATATCTTGAGGAGAAATTGAGGTTAGAAAATCAAGTGATTTCTATGATGATAAAGAGGGCCAGAAAGCATAGTATTGAGAAAAAAGAGTTAAAAATAATGAAGGCAGTATGGGAAGGTCAGACTGGTTCTAGGTCTGAAATTCCAAGTAGTGCATAACTGTTTTTCACATGGACAGTTCTAGCCATTAAGCAAGCTAAATTTGTCAGAGTAATCAATACTCACTTGAGATCCAGTAATAGAAGACTTAGAGATCAAGTGGAGGCCTTGGAGCAACAGCTGAAACTGACTCAGGATGAGCTAAAAAACAAAGGTGCAGAATGACAATCATTAAAAAGGTCAAAAGCTAAATCAAGTGAAAAAATTAAGAAGGAACCCCATGAAAAATGTGTTTTTCAGTTCATATGAATTTTTTCTTTGATGAAACCAGTGGTATTCTGAGTTTTGGCATATTTTTGGTTTTCATTTTGAAAAATCTGGGCAAAAATTCTCACTCAATAGTTTCGTAGTGAAAACAATGCAAAAAGAGTGAAAAGCGCTACGAAACTGCTGTAGCAGCTTTTTTCACTCTTTCTCATAAATTTTTGAAGGGAAAATATATGGATTATGACTTGAAATTTCTAGAGGAGTTGTGTTAAATGATAATGAAGATAATCCTGTAGGAAAGAAACTAAAATTTTGAAGGTAAAATGGTAAAAAGGCTGCACTACGAAAAGTGCTACGAAACTGTGTTGTTTTCGTAGCGCAGGTCTATTTTAGCTATTTTGAATAGTTTGATGGTGGTTTCGGACAGCTGGGACTTAAGAATTATTTTGGGCTGGTATTACTTCAGTATCTAATAGTAAATAACCTCGAAGTGATGGTTTCATGATGGTCAGAGTGTCTCAAGAATGCAAAGAATCCTATGCCTAGAAACATGGGACAATTTCCTAGTTTAATGGGGATCAGTATTGAGGTCATAAAGAGTTGGAGCTTATCATCTGGATTCAACCTTATTTCAATACACTTGGAAAATGATTTAGTATAGTTTAGGTAAGTTTGTGATGAGTAAAGTTAACGAGTTTGAATCCTATTTGTAATAGGACTGTTTATTAGATTTGCAACTGTCATTTTGTAATAAATACCATGTCATATGGTTAGGCAAGGTGTCAAAAAGTAGGAATTCAATGTATCTAGCTCAGGATAAGGTTATCCTATGTTTTAAATGATTTATAAAATATGAAGAAGTCGAATATGCATAGGTTGGACATTTTTGGCAAAACTAGTGCATATTGTAAAAAGACTGTTTCAGATAACGCATAGAGCTTCTACTTGACCAACTTGAGATTCAGAAGGGGTTTTTAGTGTTTTCCTATTCTATCAGTGTTTCTTATATATCTTATTTTCAGTGGTGTTCATCTATATTACTCATAACTCATCTTTATATGCTTTGTCTTCCTTTATAAGTGAACTGACTGTGTTTTTACATGTCCATGTGTGTGTGACCTATGACTAAAAAATCTGATATGCCTCAACTTCCATGTCAATTATATTCACTAATTTACTGAACTATTTTGACTCCGTAAGTCCAACGTATACATGCTGATATTATTTTCAATCTACAGGGTTGGAAAATTTTATTTGAGTAGACTACTTTTGTAAAGCTTTGGATTGACTGATATATATATTAACAATATAACTTTTCTTCACCTGAGATTCTTAGTGTATTTCAATGAGTTTTATGTCCTATCTTTGAAATGTTTTTCTTCCATAGCCTTGATGTTTCATTACTCAGAATTCATGTATTACATGCTCTGACTTCCTTTGAACTTCAAGTTATTTGGATTTTCCTGAATGTGTTACTCTTTCATTGAAATATATACAAGCCTCAGCTTTCACAAGGAGAGCCATTGTTATCTTTATCCCTGTCACTGACTCCATAGCCTAATGGTAGCAAGCCTTCATCTTTTTAACCTGCAAGCATACAAAATCAAGACATAAACAATAGAGTTAGCCATCTATCTACATCTTTATTCAATATCATTAACCCTTGAGAGAACCCTCTCAGATTGAGGAGGCTAAGCCTCAGTCACAAGATTGGTTTGAAATAGTTACATTGAAGTTGTCTGATCAGCAACCAATTAGGTACGATTTTGGTGATAACATTTTTGCACCGTTGCCGAGGAGAAAAGGTGCAAATTTTCCCTAAGAATAATGACAAAGTTTCAGTTCTAAGGTGTAAGAGCGTCAGAAACTTAGGCACATATTGGTTGCATTTATTCTCTGGTGACCCCACACATAAAATAATAAATTGGAAGGTGAATCCACTACTTGAAGATCAATATATTAATGAAGTTTCAAGATGAGCTCCATTACAAGAATAAATGGCAGGTATGCCCCTATGGATCGGTCTCATATCCCTGGTTTTCCAAATCCTATGCTAAAGGTTGAATGGTTAGCTGATCTTCCTATATTTAAAGATGAAAAGAGAGTCAATGCTG
The DNA here is from genome assembly GCA_034641835.2 of Pinus albicaulis. NCBI lineage: Eukaryota > Viridiplantae > Streptophyta > Pinopsida > Pinales > Pinaceae > Pinus > Pinus albicaulis. The sequence continues at coordinate 119,410,219 of CM076582.1, read as the reverse complement.
CTCTTCATTTGGTTAGATTCCATATGCATGTACATGGAATTAAGGTCCAGTTCCCTGAGGATTGTCTCATGAAGATGTTTATGGCCACATTAGAAGGAAAAGCACGAACTTGGTATGAAAGCTTGCCAAATGGTTCATTATATTCTCTTGTTGATTTCCATGTTGCATTTTATGAGATGTATGAAGAGTGTCATCCCTCCTTATTGCTGGTCAAAGAATGCTGTAAACACTATGTGAGTTTTATTGAATATTTGGAGAATTGTTATGAAGATGATGAGTTCATGGATGAGAAAATTTTAGAAGCCCTTCATGAAAATCCCTTTCATCACCAAGAAGAAAGGACAACCTCTTTCTTAGATGAAAATGAAACCCAACTGGAGTTTATTTATAAAAATTATGATACATCCTCTGAGTTTGATGAAAATCGCAACATACTTGTCAGTCTTTTGATCATTAGGATTACGAGAATCATTGCAAACAACAAGAGGTAATATTGGAAGATGATTTCTACAAACCTCAGGTACAGGAAAAAATTTGATTCTTCATGTCATTTCTTACATCAACCTACATCAAATAATGATCACACTAATGAAAAAATGGGTGAAATTTTTTCTTTATCCTTGTCTTCTAATCTGAAATCATTTGAGTGCAAGTCAGAAGATAAGATTCAATTTGTGGATGAAGTTTCTAAGAATATTGGGAAAGACATTGAAGTTTTTGAAGGTCAAATTCAATCTTATTATCTTCATGATCAAGATCAATCTTTTCAAAATATTTCCATGCGAGAACACAAATAGAGGGTGTTGCTTCCTTTCTCTTTTGAGATTGAGGAAGAATACACTGTTTTTGAAAATTAGTTTGAACAACAGTTTGATAGCACACAATTGAAATCTTGTGTGGTTGAGAAAAGCATATATAAGTTGTCTAAAGCTGCATAATGTCATGAGAAGCTTCAAACAGATCATGTCTTATTTGATCCTATAGCTGATAACATGAAAGAGTTCTACAGCCCATATTTCCAGTTATGTTTTCATTATGAAGATCAGTTACATCTCATGTTTCCTTCGTCATTTCAGTGTCATTTTTGCTTTTGGTTCAAGCAAAGTCAAGATATTCAAGTGTCAGATCAGATCAATGACCGACTTCATTGGAAGTTTCATGTTCCTTGAGTTACAAATGGAGATTGCAGCTGATAGGGTAGATAGGAGTGTGTGAATAAGCTCAAATTTGATCGAGCACCTTTTCAGTAGGTACATATTTGGTTCTTCTGCAGTGATCATCAAGCTTGAAGCCCGAGGTGAAGGCTATAATATTTTGAAGAAGACTTGGTAAAATTTCAAAGTTTTTATTCCAAGAAAATGGATAGCAGCACTGGAACTACTGGTTCTTAGTGTATCACAGGGGCACACTATCCCAAGTGGAGCCACTGTTATCACCGAAATTTTTTCAAAACATCATTGTGTTAACTCTATTTTTGATCATGGTCTCAAAATGGGTTTGAAAGTCATTTTAGGATTTGGTTAAGGGTAGGTTAGAGTTTTTATAAGTTTTAAGGTCATCATTGAATTCAAATAAAGTTTTTTAAAGGTCCATTCCATGATCAAATACTCACATTTTCCATTTAGGAGTCATTCCATAAGGTTTCGGGTTAAATTTCTGCAACTAGCCAAGAATCCTCCGTTTCGTAGCGCCGCTAGTTCAAAAAAGTGGATTTTTGCTACGAAAGCGCTAATACTTTCCTAGCGCAAACTGGGAAAAATACACTGTGGAAGCTACAAAAGCGCGATTTCTTAATTGTCTTGTCAATTGAGCTGAAATTTGTCAGAATCTGTTAGGAAATGATAGGATAATGGGATAGTGAGTTAGTTAGTGATCAGATTCAATGTACTGTCTCAAAATCATCATCATCATGAGAGGGCATGAATGAGGCATCATTCAGTTATGAGATGACATTTCAAATTCAAAATCTTGCCTAATTTGGTCATTCTCGTTTTCATTTTCCTCCATACGAGTGTCTGAGCTCTGAAGCAGTCAAGGTAAGCGCGTGGCTGTTCTATAAAAAGGCTATTTTCATCCTAATCAAGCGAGGCTACTCTATATACTCAAGCGAGGCTGTTCATATCCTAATCAAGCACGACTATTTTATAGATTCCAAAGAAGCTGATAGGTTTTTCTAAGAAGCATGGCAGAGGAAAAGAAAGTCCACAGAGGGGGACATTGCTTAAGATATGAGACTAAAAATATGAAAGCTATAATTGAAGATCAAACAGTGATGGAGGCTTTTAGGAAATCAGGTTGTCTCTGGTTTTGTGAAAAGTTGCAAGGTTTCCATACACAGGTTTCTAAAGAATTTGCCTTGCACTTCAATGGAACAACCACCAAAGTTGGGATGTTAAATGTGCCAATTAAACCTGAGATTATTGCTTCTGTGACATAAATACCAAGGGGTAGGAAACTTGGTTTAAATGTTTTAAATTTGACATGGAACCATGCAAGGAATTCATGAAACCTGAGTATGCAGATATGGACCTAAATAATGCAATACCTAGAAACTGTATCAAAGACACCTATGCAAGGTTGCTGTTCAACATTCAAGGATACTTTACATGTTTGCCAAAATGGATGATAAAGTACAAGCCAAATATGATGGTTGTGAACATCTTTGTTTCACCATGGTTTGATAAAGTTATTGGTTTTGAATGAGCTTCAGAAAATAATAAGGGATTGGTCTTCCTTTTTTTTTATGAATGGTTTTGAACTGGAAACCCTAACCCCAACTAGAAACCCTAAAACTAAAGGAGCTCGTTCACCAACAGTAGCAGAGTCTAGTCAGCCTGTGGTTGCAAAATCAAAGAGGTTTGTAAAGTTGAAACCAAGGAAAAAATTTGAGAAAAGGACAAAGAAGACACAAGTGCTTGTTGCACCAACTCCATCACTTGCAAAACAAAGGTCAAAAAGTGTCAAAGAGGCAAAAAAAAAACAAGTTGCTAGCAAGCAGGAAATCAAGAGAGTGACAAGAAGCCAAGCAATGGCATTTAAGGGAAAAACAGTTGCTACAGCTATAGAGGATAGCCCAGTGATAAAGGGAAATTTATATGACATCCTTCATGCAATTGATATAGAGGAGTCACCCATTGTGCAAGCTGATTTCATTGGAGTAGATGAACACAAATAGAAAAAGGTTAAGTCAACAAAGAAACTTGAATTTTAGGGTGAAAATGTAGCCTTTATATTTCAAGCAAGGAAAAATTTAACTAGGCATGATAAGAAGCTCAAGGAAGTCAACAAGGAGGTCCAAGAAACTAAGTCCCTGAAGAAGTGGTTGATCTCTCATCATTAACAGTAGAACATGCAACCAACAGAACAATGAAGGAAAAAGAAGAAATGGCAGAGTGTCAACACCTTGAGGAGAAATTGAGCTTAGAAAATCAAGAGATTTCTATGATGAGAAAGAGGGCTAGAAAGCATAGTATTGAGAAAACAAAGTTCAAAATAATGAAGGCAGTATGGGAAGGTCAGACTGGTTCTAGGTCTGAAATTCAAAGTAGTGCAGAACAATTTTTCACATGGACAGTTCCAACCATCAAGGAAGCTAAATTTGTAAGAGTAATCAATACTCACTTGAGAGCCAGTAATAGAAGACTTAGAGATCAAGTGGAGGACTTGGAGCAGCAGTTGAAATTGAATTAGAATGAGCTAAAAAACAAAGGTGCAGAATGACAATCATTAAAAAGGTCATAAGAAGGAACCTCATGAAAAATGTGTTTTTCAGTTCATATGACTTTTTTTTTTGATGAAAATGGTAGTATTCTGAGTTTTGGCACATTTTTGGTTTTCATTTTGAAAAAATATGGGAAAAATTTATCACTCAGTAGTTTCGTAGCGCAAACAGTGCAAAAAGAGTGAAAAGCACAACGAAACTGCTATAACAACTTTTTTTACTCTTTCTCATAAATTTTTGAAGGGAAAATATATGGATTATGACTTGAAATTTCTAGAGGAGTTGTGTTAAATGATAATGAAGATAATCCTGGAGGAAAGAAACCAAAATTTTGAAGGTAAAAGGGTAAAAAGGTTGCGCTATGAAAAGTGCTACGAAACTGTGTTGTTTTTGTAGCACAGGTCTATTTTAGCTATTTTGAATAGTTTGATGGTGGTTTCAGACAGATGGTACTTAAGAATGATTTTGGGTGCGTATTAATTCAGTGTCCAATAGTAAATAACCTCGAAGTGATGGTTTCATGATGGTTAGAGTGTCTCAAGAATGCAAAGAATCCTATGCCTAGAAACATGGGACAGTTTCCTAGTTTAACGGAGATCAATATTGAGGTCATAAAGAGTTGGAGCTTATCATCTAGATTCGACCTTATGTCAATAAACTTGGAAAATGATGTAGTCTAGTTTAGATAAGTTTTTTATGAGTAAATTTAAGGAGTTTGAATCCTATTTGTAATAGGAATGTTTATTAGATTTGCAACTGTCATTTTGTAATAAATACCATGTCATATGGTTAGGCAAGGTGTCAAAGAGTAGGAATTCGATGTATCTAGCTCAGGATAAGGTTATCCTATGTTGTAAATGATCTATAAAAGATGAAGAAGTTGAATATGCATAGGTTGGACATTTTTGGCAAAACTGGTGCATATTGTAAAAAGACTATTTCAGCTAATGTAGAGAGCTTCTACTTGACCAACATGAGATTTAGAAGGGGTTTTTAGTGTTTTCATGATCTATTAATGTTTCTTATATATCTTGTTTGAAGTGGTGTTCATCTATATTACTCAGAACTCATCTTTAGATGCTCTGACTTCCTTTATAGGTGAACTGACTATGTTTTTACATGTCCATGTGTGTGTGCCCTATGACTTAAAATTCTGATATGCCTCAACTTCCATGTCAATTAGATTCACTGATTTACTGAACTATTTTTACTCCATAAGCCCAATGTATACATGCTGATATTATTTTCAATCTACAGGGTTGGAAAATGTTATCTGAGCAGACTACTTTTGTAAAGCTTTGGATTGACTGATATATATAGTAATAATATAACTTTTCTTCACTTGAGATTCTTAGCATATTTCAATGAGTTTTATGTCCTATCTTCGATTTTTTTTTTTTTTTCGATAGCCTTGATGCCTCATTACTCAGAATTCATGTATTACATGCTCTGACTTCCTTTGAACTTCAAGTTATTGGGATTTTCCTGAATCTGTTGCTCTTTCATTGAAATTTATACAAGCCACAACTTGCACAAGGAGAGACATTGTTATCTTTATCCCTTTCACTGACTCCATATCCCAATGATAGCAAGCCTTCATCTTTTTAATCTGTAAACATACAGAATCAAGACACAAACAATAGAGTTAGCCATCTATCTACATCTTTATTCATTATCATTAACCCTTGAGAGAGCTTGTTAGTGTCGGTATCTTCATCCCTCCGACAGAGATCAAATTTCTCTTGTTGCATTTCATTTTAGGTGTCCCATTCAGTCAGATGCATTCCATTAGGAGCATGGATCATCTGACGGTAGTGGCTTGTTGCTCATGTCCCTCATGTCTTATACCTGCTGGCCTATTTCTGTTCATTAAAATAATTTATAGTCATTTTTGGTCTCATATTTTGCAAAGAGTCATTTTAGGGTTTTTAGTTTCATTAGGTCTAGGGTTCGTTAATCTAGTCTTCAGAATGCCTAATAATGGTCAACAAGCACATGAGGAAGCTTGAAATGAGGTTTCAGTGCAAAAATTTCATCATCATAATGCTTAATAATGATTTTTCTTCAAAACTCTGTTTTGAAGAAAAATAGTCTATTTCATTTTTTATGTAATAAATGCAATGTGATTTTCAAGTTTTTCAGTTGTAATAACACTCCACTGGAAACCCTGGTCGCCTTTGCCAAATCTCCATGCCATCCATTCCCTGCAAGGCAGACAGAAATCTCATCATTCAGTCCAAAATAAAAAAATGAAGAAAAATAGAGTTTTAAAGTGAAATGTCAAGTTTGCAACATTACAAAGTGGGTTTTCAAATAGAAAAAATCAAAATCTTTGGTATATATATGATTTTCATGTTTCAAAAATTCATTTGAATGCCAAGAGACAATAGTGAGCAAAAGAAGAGTTGTGAGGAGCAAACAAGTTGTTTGAGGGTTGACTGTGTTGAAGTTGCCGAGCGCGACGCATTGGGCAGGTGTCGCAACGCATCGGGCGAGTGCGACGCATTGGGTTGGCTCACTGTATGCAAAGTTGTTCCTGCGCGGCGTATAGGAAGGACGCGATGCACTGGGTTTGGTGCGCGACGCACATGTTTGAAAAGAAAATTTCTTGTCATTTTTTCCAAATCCTCAAATCGACTTGGTCTCCCTTGTTCAAGTAAGTCAAAGCCACCTCTTAATTGCCAATGAACATGTATTTGGTATTGATTGTGAGAATTTAAATACAAAAACTCAAACCTTATTCTCTTGTTTGAGGATTGCCTCCTTTAGGGTTTTGAAACTTGTTTTGTGCCAAATACTTCCATTCTTCACCTTGTTTTTCCCCCTCATCACTGTTTATATTCTCACAACAGCCTATGTCCCCTATTCCCTTGTATCCCTAAGTCACTCATTCCCAGTCCATTCCCATTATCCCCATCCCAATTGTAAAATTTTTCCAAACCCCAAGGTTATCCCAAGAGACTAAGTGGCTGTCCCTAAACTTATGAAATCACAAATTTCAAGTGGAAAAATTCAATTTTCACTTGATAAAGTCCATTATTCCCACTACCCTATTCCTCCATATTCCCTCCCATATTACCACATATTTGGCAATCAAATCAAAAACACCAAAATTCTCATTTTCATCCAAGACAACACAGACCTTGCATAGACCTTGGACATCATGGAGACAGATACCGATACATCTTATGACTGAAACAATGATTCCACCACTGAACTACATGCACCTAGAAGGCCTCATAAGAGTGGCAGACATGTGAGGGAGGAGCCCACTTCATTGGCTGAGTTTCAGGCTTGTCCACTTGCCATGGCATGTTTTCAACAACAGTCGTGTTATCAATTTTGTGAAATGATTGCTAGGGTCCATCATCATCAGGAGCTGGCTCGTTTGTTTGTATTGCATTTACATGATGGTCAGGACCCATTGCTGGTGTGACATTCACTTTAACACCGAAAACTATCTCTCAAGCAACCGGAATACCCAATGTTGGAGAAAAATGGAACAAAAGACAACAGGTTGACAGAGTGCACTATGAGCCATATATCAGGCCTAGCTTTGTGAAACAACTCAGCATAGTGTTTCCCTCCTGGTTCCTAAAGGATTCCTATGCTCCTCTGATGAAACTTATTATTAGATATTTCAGTTGTGAGGGCCGATTTTCACGTCTCTATGCCTATCATATCAGGTTATTGATGCATTTTACCAGGGTGAGGATGATGAACCTCCCTTATTTCATGTGCCGAAATATTGAGAGAATGACCACTCTCGTGCAAAGGAAAACTCCTGAGGAGCAGTACAACAATATCTATCACTTTGCACTCATCAAGTTTGTGGTTTTGCATCAGCTCGGCTTGCAGGGTATTTCATGGGAGGATTTCATTTCTAATGATTTCTTCACAGCTCCTCAGGTTCCTTCGGAGGTTGTTCATGATGCAGGGGAACCTTCATATCAGCATGTGGGTCAGGAGACAGAGACTACTAGTGTGCCGATGTATGTCACTTATCAGAGAGACACTAGAGGGTTATTTGTAGCAGCCAGGCGAGTATTATCTCCACCTGGGGTGGAACGGGTCTCGCTTCCATCATCAGAAGCATAGGTATAGGTACAGGAAAAGGGAGACCCATGCAGGATGAGGGGCCTTCAGGAGGCCAGGATACAGGTTTCATACTCATTGATGAGGATTTGAGCTCACCAAGGTCAAAGTTGAGGGAGACTATTCAGGAGCAGAAGGCGGAGATAGACACTTTGTCCGTCAAATTGCAAAGAGCCCAATGGATTATAAACTACCTTGAGCAGTGAAAAAAATAGTTGTAAGATCAGAAAACTATCATGGAGTTGCAAAATATCCGTGAGAACCGGCAAGCTGCCCAAAGAAGCCAACCTGAGATGACATCCATTAAACGAGAGATTGAGGCTGATCGAGAGAATTGGCTTGAGAGGGTCAATATTAATTTGGAGAAGCTGCTGGAGAATTCCAACAGGGAAAAGAACATGTTAAGGCACATGAAGAATCATTATTGGGCAAGAAATCATGTTTGCAAGGCACGAATTAAGATCTTGAAGGCAAAGCTAAAGAGGGCATTAAAGCATCGCAAAAGGCATGATAGACTCCAAATTTTGGCCGAAGCTTCCTTAGCTCTACATAGTGCATGATGGTGGACATTCAGCCCAAATTTCAAGAAATTTGGGACACATTTTGTCAATTTTGAATTTTTTGGCCTTAACACAGATTTTCCTGCCCGACGCGTCGCGCCACTTGGCGCGCGCTTATGATTGGGAGCTCCTCTTGGGTAAAAAATTGTATTTTTGGATTTTTCATGAAAATTTATTCATGCCTAACCATTACCCAGATATTTTGACAAGTTTTTGGTTGCTGGAAGGGTCAAAAACACCCTAAAAATGACCTTTCTGCCCCTTTTTGGACACATGGGAATCAATGTTGGGAAAACTCATTTTTGGAGGGGAAAATGGCAACCAAATTCAGAAATTCCACTTGGGTTGGAAAGTAGACAGGTAGAGATTTCCAAAAATATATCCTGCACTCAATTTGGACACCGAGAAGGCCCTCAAAATCGGCTCCAAAGTGGCGCGACGCATAGAAATTTCAGGCGCGACGCATTGGGGATTTTGGCTCAGTTTTGACTCAGTAACTCTGTTTTTCGCCTAGTTTTGGCCAGTTTGACTTTTTTATCTCCAAATGTAAAGATATTGATGTAAATTGATGTAATTTCATGACTTTTGATGTAATTTTGAAATTTTTTTACTCATGCAAGTAGATTCATTCATCAAAAGGTGAATTATAGCTGAATGAATCAGTTTCTTATCTTATAGAGGCAAGCTGTTCCACTGCCTATTTTCCAGTTCTTAGTTTAGATCTTGTTGAAACAGCTCCTAAAATAGTGAGCTCGACCCCTAGAGGCATGGGGATGAGTTATGCTTTTCTATATCTTGTAGTTTCTCAGTAATTTTCAGGGTTGGACACTTGGGATTGCTTTGAGCTTCATTGTACATTTCATCTCTGCATTTTGGCAAAGGAATAGACCAGGGTTTGCGACACTCTTTGGGATCCATGTGGCTCTATGTTTTGATGGTGTGTTTCTCTATGTGATTTTAAGTTTACTGATGTTTCATGTGTATCATCTTCCTTCTCATTTCTTCTTAAGTTAAACAAACAAGTAATAAAGGTGGAATTCATTAGATTTGCAGTGCTCTACCTTGAGTTTTGTTTAATTTTCCATTTTTTCAACTGTATGAAGAGGATTCCTGAAATAATCTTGCCCTCTTCAACTCCTCACCGGTCTGAAGCTATCCATTTCATTCAAATTCAAAACATCAAAACAATTGCCTTTCTTGCCCCATTCAGCTCTCTGAAAAACTGATCATTTTCCAAACCCAAAATCTGCCCTTCCCTTTGATCCAAAAAACACTCTTAAAATCAAATCAAAATATTTTACATATATACCTAGCCTAAAATCAGCCTTTATTAAAGTCATCTCAAGCCTCATTGATCATTTTTGCGAGATTGACAAGGAGAGAGCCCTCTCCTGATCTGGTAGGGCTAGCTACCAGATTAAGCGTGGTTTGATGTTACCCTAGACTCTGCCTTCCTTCAGCCTGAGGTAGATTTAGGCAATAACAGATCCCTCTTAGATTGAGGAGGCTAAGCCTCAGTCACACGATTGGTTTGAAATAGTTACACTAAAGTTGTCTGATCAGCAGCCAATTAGGTACGATTTTGGTGATAATGTTTTGGCACTGTTGCCGGGGAGCAAAGGTGTAAATTTTCCCTGGGAAGAATGACAAAGTTTCAATTATAAGGTCTGAGAGCAGCAGACACTTAGGCACATATTGGTTTTATTTCTACTCTGGTGACTCCACACATCAAATAATGAATTGGAAGGTGACTCCACTGCTTGAAGATAAGTAGCTTGATGAAGTTTCAAGATGAGATCCATTGCAAGAATAAATGCCAGGTATGTCCCTATGAATCGGTCTCATATCCCTGGTTTTCCAAATCCGATGACAAAGGTTGAATGGTTAGCTGATCTTCCTATATTTAAATATTAAAAGAAAGAAAATGATGCTCTTCATTTGGTTAGATTCCATATGCATGTACACGGACTTAAGGTTCAGTTCCCCGAGGATTGTCTCATGAAGATGTTTATGGCCACATTAGAAGGAAAAGCACGGTCTTGGTATGAAAGCTTGCCAAATTGTTCATTATATTATCTTGCTGATTTCCATGTTGCATTTTATGAGATGTATGAAGAGTGTCATCCCTCCTTATTGCTGGTCAAAGACTGCTGTAAACACTGTGTGAGTTTTATTGAATATTTGGAGAATTGTTATGAAGATGGTGAGTTCATGGATGAGGAAATTTTAGAAGCCCTTCATGAAAATCCATTTCATCACCAAGAAGAAAGGACAATCCCTTTCTTAGATGAAAATGAAACCCAACATGAGTTTATTTATGAAAATTATGATACATCCTCTGAGTTTGATGAAAAGCTGCAACATACTTGTCAGTCTTTTGATTATTAGGATTATGAGAATCATTGTAAACAACAAGAGGAAATATTGGAAGATGATTGCTACAAACCTCATGTATAGGAAAAATTTGATTCTTCATGTTATTTCTAGCATTAGCCTACATCAAATAATGATCACACTAATGAAAAAATGGGTGAAATTTTTTCTTTATCCTTGCCTTCTAATCTGAAATCATTTGAGTGCAAGTCAGAAGATAAGATTCAATTTTTGGATGAAGTTGCTAAGAATATTGGGAAAGGCATTGAAGTTTTTGAAGGTCAAATTCAATCTTATTATCTTCATGATCAAGATCAATATTTTCAAAAGCTTTCCATGCTAGAACACAAAGAGAGGGTGTTGCTTCCTTTCTCTTTTGAGATTGAGGAATAATACATTGTTTTTGAAAATCAGTTTGAACAACAGTTTGATAGCACACAATTGAAATCTTGTGTGGTTGAGCAAAGCATATATAAGTTTTCCAAAGCTGCAGAATTTCATGAGAAGCATCAAACATATCATGTCTTCTTTGATCCTATAGCTGACTACATGAAAGAGTTCTACAGTCTAGATTTCCAGTTATGTTTTCATTATGAAGATCAGTTACATGTCATGTTTTCTTGGTCATTTCAGTATCATGTTTACTTTTGGTTCAAGCAAAGTCAAGATATTCAAGTGTCAGATCAGATCAATGAATGGCTTCATTGGAAGTTTCAAGTTCCTTGAGTTACAAATGGAGATTGCAGCTGATAGGGTAGATAGGAGTGTGTGAATAAGCTCAGAGTTGACTGAGCATATTTTTAGTAGGTACATATTTGGTTCTTCTGCAGTGATCATCAAGCTTGAAGCTCGAGGTGAAGGCTATAACAGTTTGAAGAAGACTTGGTAAAAATTTAAAGTTTTTATTCCAAGAAAATGGATAGCAGCACTGGAACTATTGGTTCTTAGTGTACCACAAGGGCACACCATCCCAAGTGGAGCCACTGTTATCACCCAAAAATTTTCAAAACATCATTGTGTTAACTCTTTTTTTTATCATGGTCTCAAAATGGGTTTGAAAGTCATTTTAGGATTTGGTTAAGGGTAGGTTAGAGTTTTTATAATTTTTAAGGTCATCATTGAATTCAAATAAAGTTTTTTAAGGGACCATTCCATGATCAAATACTCAAATTTTCCAATTAGGAGTTATTCCATAAGGTTTCAGGTTAAATTTATGCAATTAGCCAAGAATCCTTCATTTCGTAGCGCTGCTAGTTCAAAAAAGTGGATTTGCACTACGAAAGTGCTAATAATTTCGTAGCACAAACTGGGAAAAATACACTATGGGCGCTACGAAAGAACGATTTCTTAATCGTCTTGTCAATTGAGCTGAGATTTGTCAGAATCCATTAGGAAATGATAGGATAGTGGTATGGTGAGTCAGTTAGTGATCATATTCAATGTAATTACCTGTCTCACAGTCATCATCGTCATGATAGGGCATGAATGAGGCATCATTCTGTTATGAGATGACATTTCAAATTCAAAATCTTGCCTAATTTGGTCATTCTCATTTTCATTTGCCTCCATATGAGTGTATGAGCTCTGAAGCAGTCAAGCTAAGCCTGTGGTTGTTCTCTACAAAGGATATTTTCATCCTAATCAAGCGAGGTTATTCCATATACTCAAGTGAGAATGTGCATATCCTAATCAAGCGAGGCTGTTTTATAGATTCAAAATAAGCTGACAGATTTTTCTAAGAAGCATGGCAGAGGAAAAGAAATTCCATAGAGGGGGACATTGCTTAAGATATGAGCCTGAAAATATGAAAGCTATAATTGAAGATCAAACAGTGATGGAGGCTTTTAGGAAAGCAGGTTGTCTCCGGTTTTGTGAAAATTTACAAGGTTGCCATACACAGGTGTCTAAAGACAATTGTCTTCACTCTCACCACCACACTCAGAAACTTGGTTTAAAGGTTTTAAATTTGACATGGAACCATGCAAGGAATTCATGAAACCTGAGTATGCAGATATGGACCTAAATAATGCAATACCTAGAAACTGTATCAAAGACACATATGCAAAGTTGCTGTTCAACATTCAAGGATACTTTACATGTGAAGGTAGATACCATAAAGTTTATACTTATCATTTCAAGCTGCTTCTGCATTTCACAGGTATGATATCACTAGATTTTCCCTTTTATTTACATAGGAGCCTTACCAAAATGGCTGATAAAGTACAAGCCAAATATGATGGTTGTTGTTAGTTCCCAAATCCACCTCAGGCTGAAATAAGGCAGAAGAAGGACAACACCAAACCACGCTCAGCCTCGTAGCTAGCCCTACGAGGACAGGAGAGGGCTCTCTCCGGGTCAATCTCGATGAAAATATTCAAAGGGGCTTGAGATGACTAAAATAAAAACTGATCTTAGGCTAGATAAACAAATAGGAGGGTTTGATTTTGGTTTTTAGGGTTTTTTGTTGGAAAAAGGGAAAAACAATTTTGGGCTTGGGGATGAGGCCAAATCTTGCAGAGTTCAAGTTGGGGCAGGGTAGGCAATGAATTTGATGTATTAGATCAAATGAATGGATAGAAAAGACTACTGAGAAGCTGAAGAGGGCAAGAGAGTGCAAGGATCCTCTTCAAATTGACGAAGAACATAAAAAACTAAACAAAAGCTTAAGGCAGAGCACCGACAAATCAATGAATTCTACCTCAATTACTCATTTATTTAATTCAGAAGCATAGAGAAGGGAAATGGCATACATATAAAATTAATGAAACTTAAAATAACATGAGAAGAACATCATCAAAACTCAGAAGCCACAAGGATCCCAACAAGTGTTGCAAAACTCTGGTCTTTCCTTTGCCAAAAATCTGAAATAAATGTACAATGAGGTGCCACACTTTTCCCAAGAATCCAACCTTGAAAATGACTCATGAATTACATAATATAGACCATCCTAACCCCTTCCCATGCCTCCAGGGGTCGAGATCATCATTCTAGGAGCTGTTTCAACCATTTTCTTAAAAATAGAATCAGTTACATTAAACTTGGGCCGAATTTCTGAAAATAGGTTTTGAAGATGAACTCGTATCTCCTAAACCATAGCACCTGCTACAAAAATGAAAGAGGTTTTTGTAGATAAGGTCATTTTGGAGAAAAACCTCTCTCAAATTTGGAACATTCGTTTCCAATTTCTTGCAATATGTTCCAGAAAATCATCTCTAAAACAGAAAATCATTAAAAATTTAAATCTGTGAAACTGAGCTGTAAAGATCTAGTCACATATCCCAATTCGTGAAACCTTTGAATAAAATGAAAGAGGTTTTTTTTATATGGCTCGTGTTTAACAAAAAAATAATTGGGTTTTGTAAAATTACTTTCCATCTGTTGTAAAATGGCAGCACACTAAAATGACTAAAACAGTAAAAAATATGAAAATTTTGCTTTGTTTTAATGTAGGCTCCAAATATCATTGTATATCTCCCACATAGTAGCATCTGTGCATAAAATTAAGGAGGTTTTTGTTATTTGGAATGTTATGAACAAAAACCTCTTTCACTTTTGAAAAATTCCTTACCATTATTTCACAAACTGATTTTGTGCTAAACTTGTCATTATGTGCAGCAACTGACCTCATAACCAAGAATCACTCATTCATTTCGATCATATCTTCTAATCCGGAAGCCGGTTATGGGAGTGTGATATACCGTTGGAAAGGTTTTTCTTCTTCTGATGGACACACTTGTGACATGTTTTGTGCTGAACATTATGTGCAAAAAATCTAACAAAACCAGACATAGTAAGAGCTCATGTTGATCTCTGGTGACAGGCTGCGAAGACTGACACTAACATTGGTTCCAATGGGGATGGTAGCTCCTTGGAGGTGCCAAGAATGGCAGATATTTGGGAGAGTAGACCAATGCCTTATCCATTGGGCAATGGAATCAATAACTTCAAACCCAAAACAACTCATACCAATCCAAAAACATATACATACTGCAACCTGTACATAAACAAATACCAGAAACTGAAATGTTGTCTTTGGCAGCTTATTTATTTACAAATCTCCCCTACTTTGCTGCAAAACCAATAGATCAAGTAATGATGTAATGCCAGATCAACCATTCAAGTAGCTGTGACAAGGATGCTGCTTGAGAGTGCTTCCACCAGGACACATATGTAATTGATGGCAGCCATACATGCACATAATGAGTCTGGTTATGTAAAAGACAAGTTGATCTATCATTCAGACTGAAAAAAATTTCCATGTACGTTGCAATAGGATCGAAAAATCCAGACTCTGTTTGCTGCCCCAACTCTGCAATACATACTTCCAGCTGCACACTATCAATGCAAATATCCACGGGCAGCTCTATTGTTTCCTGTTTTGAAGGAGGGAGAGTTTCCAAGAACTTTTTGGGATCTCGGAATTCATATGATTGGATCTGATCGTTTAAATACTGAATCTCTTTCTCAAATCTTTCAACAACTAACTCACATAAACCAGTTTTAGCTTCAAGAGGAAACTTCGGAGATCTCAAACATTGAAGCATGACAATGAAAAATTCTTCATTAATTTCAATATCCGCTAACTGATCTCTAACTTCTTTTATAACTTCACAAAGTGCAGGGTCTGCCACATACCCTACCATTGCATGAATGGATCAGTGAGCACTGGAATCTCTGATTTGATTTGGAGTCGCCAGGTGAATGTTTCAGCCTTCATATGTCTGAACGTTGTCCACCATCAACGATCAGATCTGAACTTGATACATGTACTGGGGCAATTTTCAAATCAAGTGTCACGTTCATAAGCTAGACCAGAGATTGACTGAAGTAACGTTTATCTACTTCCGCTAATGCAAAGAAAAAGCGTTTCAAAGGCTACCTGGCATAACTTCAGGCTCCTTCTGTAGCTTATGAAGCAAATAACACCAACGAGCAAACCATTTTATTCCCAGTATGGTCACCACTATGTTAGTTCCCAAATCCACCTCAGGTTAAAATAAGGCAGAAGAAGGACAACACCAAACCACACTCAGCCTCGTAGCTAGCTGTACGAGGACAGGAGAGGGCTCTCTCCGGGTCAATCTCGATGAAAATATTCAAAGGGGCTTGAGATGACTAAAATAACAACTGATCTTAGGCTAGATAAACAAATAGGAGGGTTTGATTTTAGTTTTTAGGGTTTTTTGTTGGAAAAAGGGAAAAACAATTTTGGGCTTGGGGATGAGGCCAAATCTTGCAGACTTCAAGCTGGGGCAGGGTAGGAAATGAATTTGATGTCTTAGATCAAATGAATGGATAGAAAAGACTTCTGAGAAGCTAAAGATGGCAAGAGAGTGCAAGGATCCTCTTCAAACTGACGAAGAACATAAAAAACTAAACAAAAGCTTAAGGCAGAGCACCGACAAATCAATGAATTCTACCTCAATTACTCATTTGTTTAATTCAGAAGCATAGAGAAGGGAAATGGCATACATATAAAAGTAATGAAACTTACAATAACATGAGAAGAAGATAATCAAAACTCAGAAGCCACAAGGATCCCAACAAGTGCTGCAAAACTCTGGTCTTTCCTTTGCCAAAAATCTGAAATAAATGTACAATGAAGTGCCAAACTTTTCCCAAGTATCCAAACCTGAAAATGACTCATGAATTACATAATATATAACATCCTAACCCCTTCCCATGCCTCTAGGGGTCGAGCTCATCATTCTAGGAGTTGTTTCAACCATTTTCTTAAAAATAGAATCAGTTACAATAAACTTGGGCCGAATTTCTGAAAATAGGTGTTGAAGATGAACTCGTATCTCCTAAACCATAGCACCTGTTACAAAACTGAAAGAGGTTTTTGTAGATAAGTTAATTATGGAGAAAAACCTCTCTCAAATTTGGAACATTCGTTTCCAATTGCTCTCAATATGTTCCAGAAAATCATCTCTAAAACAGAAAATCATTAAAAATTTAAATCTCTTAAAATGAGCTGTAAAGATCTAGTCACATATCCAAATTCGTGACACCTTTGAATAAAATGAAAGAGGTTTTTGTTATATGGCTCGTGGTTAAAAAAAAAATTCTTGGGTTTTGCAAAATTAATTTCCATCTTTTGTAAAATGGCCGCGCACTAAAATGACTAAAACAATAAAAAATATGAAAAGTTTGCTTTGTTTTAATGTAGGCTCCAAATATCATTTCATATCTCCCACATAGTAGCATCTGTGCATAAAATGAAGGAGGTTTTTTTTATTTGGAATGTTATGAACAAAAACCTCTTTCACTTTTGAAAAATTCCTTACCATTATTTCAAAAACTGATTTTGTGCTAAACTTGTCATTGTGTGCAACAACTGACCTCATAACCAAGAATCACTCATTCATTTCGATCATATCTTCTAATCCGGGAGCCGGTTATGGGAGTGTGATATACTATTGGAAAGTTTTTTCTGAGCTTCTTCTGATGGACACACTTGTGACATGTTTTGTGCTGAACATCATGTGCAAAAAAGCTAACAAAACCAGACATAGTAAGAGCTCATGTTGATCTCTGGTGACAGGCTGCGAAGACTGACACTAACAGTTGTGAAACATCTTTGTTTCACCATGGTTTGATAAAGTTATTGATTTTGAATGAGCTTCATAAAATAAGCAATGAATGGTCTTCCTTTTTTTTTATGAATGGTTATGAACTGGAAACCCTAACCCTAGCTAGAAACCCTAAAACTAAAGGAACTCCTTCACCACTAGTAGCAGAGTCTAGTTAGCCTGTGGTTGCAAAATAAAAGAGGTTTGTAAAGTTGAAACGAAGGAAATTTTTTGAGAAAAGGACAGAGAAGACACAAGTGCATGTTGCACCAACTCCATCACCTGAAAAACAGAGGTAAAAAAGTGTCAAGGAGGAAAAACAAAAAAAAGTTGCCAGCAAGCAGGAAATCAAGGGAGTGATAAGAAGCCAAGCAATGGCATTTAAGGGAAAAACAGTTGATACAGCTACAAAGGACAACCTAGTGATAAAGGGAAATTTAGATGACATCCTTCATGCAATTGATATAGAGGTGTCACCCATTGTGCAAGCTAATTTCATTGGAGTAGATGAACACAAACATAAAAAGGTTAAATTGGAGGTTTATGTGGTGTATTTTTTCAGATGTAAGACTTGGAATATCCATAGTAGTCATTTTTAGTCTATGTTTCGAGTCTAGATCTAGACTCATCATCAAGACAGCCTTCGAAAGATGATGATGGTGAAAAACAAGTCTAGCAAAGAAGGCAGTAAATATAGCAGTGAGAACAATGGAGCGATAAGGGGAATTGACTGAAGTTTCAAGCCAACAAATCTGAAAAATTTTCATGCAACCATGCTATTAGGAGGCAAAATCCCATGAAGGATAAAGTACGGAGCAAACTCAAATTTTGTTGTTTAAAACAACGATGATTCGCATGAATAAATCTCAGGGTTGTTAAACAAACTGAGAGTTATAAAAGGAGTTCCTCTATTTTAGTTTTTAAAACTTGTCATTGCTATACATTTTGTCTTTGACATCACTCATAAACACTTTGACACCACTCATAAACGATTTTCCATTAGTCAACACTAAATCTTCTGTTGATTAAATGAGTAAATGATAAAATATTGAGTGAAGATTTTGATGATATTGGTGTTGATTGAAACACAGAGACTTCAGTTAAACTAGAATGGAAATCATGAGGATCATAGCATAAAATCATGAGGATAATTGCAAAGACAGGTAAACTTGAAAACGTCCTCATACATAGTCTTTTATTTCAAAATGAATGAAAACATAGAATGAAGAGTTTTTTTTGAATTTCACAGTGAATTCATTTTAAGTAGGTTGTGTAGTATATTAATTTCATTTGCACACTTAGTAGAAGAATTCGAATCAGGACTTGTGGAGAAAGATTGGTTTAAAAGGCACATTCAACATGTGTTGGGAAAAATACTGAGAGGGGGGGTGAATCAGTATTTAAGGCTGAACAATTTTTCTTTCCTTTAAAAAAAAAAATATGTTACAGTACTGCATTCAACATGTATGTCCAGATATCTTATTATGTCTTTACTTAGAGAATTGCATCAGATAAGTATTAAGCATGAACAAAAATAACAGAACAAACCATTAACCATGAATAACACATATGGACACCAGGATTTAAGGTGGAAACCCAATTCGGGAGAAAACCACCACTGCTGTAATCTCACTCTTCAATAATTTATTATAGAGAAAACCTTTTACAATATATGATGGTGCAGACTCATACCAACACGCAGGCACCCACCTGCAGAAGGCTACAACCTTCTCTCGTTTACCAGCCTTTCCTGGAAGGGAGCTTCAACCCCCTGAACGTAACACCAGTTTCTACTGGAAGAAAACTTCTACTTCCAAAATGTAGGCTTCAACCCTCAGACTCACCGGATTCATATGTTTTCTTCAGCAGTCATGCGCTAGCTCTTCATTGTTTCTTCGTCCGTCGTTCAAGACCAGAGGTTCATTCAGAGTTAAGAACATAGTTTTCCCATCCAGACATTCCTTCAAGAGCTTCATTCATTCATCACCCTTATGCATGCACATGTTAGTCGATCTGATCATCATATTTACAGGTGCACCCTTGATTCAGATATATCAGAGGTTTATTCAGACATATATCTCCAAAGGAGATTCGTTTTCTTATCAATCCTTTTCGCACAACCTTTCTTCATAATTCTCATTCCTTTATATAGTTTTCGTCCTTATTAAAAACCATGGGTCAAAACTAATGGTATTCCTGGACGATATTACCCTTACGTACCTCTATGATTTCTTTTAATTTATTTATCAATTCCCCTTATCGCTCCATTCTTCTCACTGCTATATTTCTTGCCTTCTTTGTCTAGACTCATCATCAAGACAGCCTTCGAAAGATGATGATGGTGAAAAACAAGTCCTGCCTTCTTCTGTTGTCATGATACAAGTCCCTTTCTGAATAATTTTCTCAATAATAATTTAGGTCACTTCTGCATATGTTGAATGATGTACCAGGTTCCTTTGTATTTGTAGTTCATATTCCATCTTCAATTCAGCTGCTGAAATGTTAAGTCCCTATATTAATAGTGTAGCCCCTTATTATGTTAGTGTAGCCCCCGTTATTGTTATTATTGTACCCTTGTAACCCCCATATTGTTATTATTGTGCCCTTACATTATTATTGTTAGGTCGGCTAGGATTACATTGTGGCCCCACTAGGATTATATTGTGGCCCCTTGGACTCCTATATATAGAAGGAGGTTTTATTCATTTGTATCATCCAAGAATTGTTCATTTATGTAATGTATTGGAGGTTGCCCCCTCGAAGTGGCTTATTTCTAAGGCGTTGATATCTTTTTTCTTCTATTTTTGGAGCTGGTTACACAACATGAAACTATTTTCATAGTTCTTTTTTTTACACACCTTCCCCCAAGCTAATGATTAGACTTGTCCTCAAGTCTGACATGTCTTGGAAGTTATATCTGAAAAAATCATAGTAAAGTAAAATGAAAACAAGAAGAGAATTCATATTGGCAAAACAAGTCAGTTTTCCGATATGAATTCGAGTTTGTATTGTGCCAGTTTCCTGGATTTTCACAACCAAACTCTTTTATTATTTTTTTATATTTATTTATTTATTATTATTATTTTATCATGCTTCTTCTTCTTCTGGAATTATGGGAGGCATATTGCTATGTTGCCCCATTAATTCCATATCTGAATCTATCGATTTTTTTCTTAGAAAATCCTCTTTATTTATAGGCTTATTGTAAACTTTAAGCCTATGTCCATTAACGACAAACGAAACAGATGCTTGGTCAAATTTTTTTTATCTTGACAACTCCATTGTCAAATATTTATTTAATCTCATATGGCCCAAGCCAATGAGTCGTAAAATTTGCTTTGAAATCTTTGAATTTGGATTCAAACAAGAGTGCTCAATCTCCTTTCTGAAACAGTTCATTCTTTATGAATCGATCATGCCATTTGATCCTTTATTCTTGGATAAGAGATGTGTGGTCTACTGCTTGCTGTCGTATCTCATCCAGTTGATTTAATTCCATAATTCTTTGTTGTTGTGCCTCAGATAATTCCATCCCCAATTTTTCTACTAGCTTGAATGTATGTATTTGAAATTATATGGGTAATAGGACTTATTTTCCATACACTAATTGATATGGACTGAACACAATTGTGTTTTTCCATGTTATCCTATATTTCCATAGTGCATCTCTTAATTTTTTTGACCAGTCCTTTCTATTCATTTGTACAGTCTTTGTCATAATGTTCTCTAGGACTTTGTTTTTTTATTCCACTTGTCCATTTGCTTGAGGATGATACAGAGTTTATTTTATGTGTTTTATCTTGTATTTCTCCGTAAGATCTCGAACAATATTTGATGTGAATCGTGTGCCTTGGAAAATTACTATCTGTCTCGGAACTCCATACCTTACAAATATCTCTTCAAACAGAAAAAACACAACAGTATCTTCTGTAGCTCATGCTACTGCCTTTGCCTCCACCCACTTAGTTACATAATCTGTACACACCAGGACATACTTCTTTCCATTGGATGGAGGGTTGATTTGTCCCATGAAATCTAAATCCCACTATTCAAATGGTTCAATTAGTACTTGTGGCTTTAATGGCATTTCATTTGATGCCACTGGTCTACCAATTCTTTGGTAGCTGTCACATCTCTTCACATAGGCCCTGGAGTCTTTGAAGATGGTTGGCTAGTAGTAGCCAAGTTTCAACACTTCGTATGTTGTCCGCTTATTTGAAAAATGACCACCACATGGTTCGTCATGAAATGATTTGAAAATTTCAATAATCTCATCTTATCTAACACATTTTCTAATCATTAGGTAAGCACCAGTATAAAATGGATCTCCATTGACCCAACTATATCTAGCACTTTCTCTAATTATTCTTCTTTTATGTTTATTTGTGTAATGAGATGGTAGAATGCTTGATGATAAATAGTGAGCTATATCTCAAAACCATGGAGTTTTGACATTTATGACAAATATATGTTCATTTGGAAAATTATCTTATACTGGATTTGGATCACCAGGTGAATCTAGTCTTGATAGAAATTCTGCAACTTGATTATATTTATCTGGTAAATCTTGTACAGTAATGTTAAATTCTTGCATTAATAACAACAGTCTTGTTATTATACCATTTGTGATTGATTTGTTCACTAAATATTTTATGGCTGAATGATCTGTGTGGATGTAAACTTGATAACTTGTTATGTAATGTCAAAATTTATTAACTGCATGTACTACAACTAGCATTTATTTTTATCTAACAGTGTAGTTCAATATTTTTGGTATTAAATTTTTGCTTATAAAATATATGGCGTAATTGAAATGATTCTCTTTTTGTCCAAGTGATGCTCCAATAACAGTTTCAGATGCATCAGTTGAAATGTGAAATGGCAAATACCAATTAGGTCCTCGAAGAATGGGTGCAATTGATAATTTTTCTTTTAATTTTTCAAATGCATTTTGAAACCTATTTGTCCATTGGAATTCCACATCTTTCGAAAGTAACTTGAATAATGGAAAAGCTATTTTACTAGAATTTTCAATAAATCTCCTATAGTAGCCTGCATAACCCAAGAAAATTCTAACTTATTTTTGTGTTGTGGATGCTGTTAAATTCACAATGACTTGAATCTTTGCTGGGTCCACCTTGATTCCTGAAGAAGAAATATGGTGTCCCAGCGCTATACCCTCAGTGAACATCATAAATTTTTTTTCATTACTGAGTGATATATTTTTCTCTATGCAGCTTTTTAACACTTTTTCAATATTTTGTAAACAATCATCATATGTTGTACCATACACAGTGAAATAATCCATGTAAACTTCTACACACTCATGGATCAAATCAACAAATATCGTAAGAACTGCTCTCTGAAAGGTAGCAGGTGCATTACATAAACCAAAGGGTAATACATTGTATGCATATGTTCCCAATGGGCATGTGAATGTTGTATTATATTGATCTTCCAATTCTATCTTTATCTGATTGTATCCACTAAATCCATCAAGAAATGAAAATAAGTTCTTTCTAGCTAATGAATCTAATACTTGATCAATAAATGGTAAAGGAAAATGGTTTTTTAATGTATCTTTATTGAGTTCTCTATAATTGACACAAATTCTCCATTTCCCAGTTTTTTAGGTACTAAAACTAAGGGTGATACCCACTGACTATCTGAAATAGAATAGATAAATCCAACTTGTAACAGTTTTTTCAATTCTTCTTCACTATTTCTTTCATCATTGGGTTCATCCTTCTTTGTGGCTGCCTTACATGTTTAATTTTATCATCAGTGTAAATGTGATGGATACATGTTTTTGGATGAATTCCCTGCATGTTTGTGTAATCCCAGGCAAAAGCTTTTGAATATTTTTGTAACAATGTTATTAGCTTTTTCTCTTGTGATGATTGTAAGTTATTACTAATATTCAAATGTGTCTCAGGACTAAACTCAATGATTTTTCTGTTTGAATTGGTAATTGAATTTACTGGAAAAATGCTTTCGAATGTATTTTGCAATGATTATATAGTGCAATTTTCCTAAAAACATTCATTTAAAAGATAACTAGAAACTTCATATAGAGTTACTCTAAGTTGCTATGAAATATTTGGTTTTGAGATGAATAGATCTAATAAGTCCTCATTTTCTTCCTCCTCTCTAAATTATAAACTTGATTAAGACTAAGAACATATTGAAGCTCTTGTGGTTCCTCTCCATAAAGACATGATAATAAAGAAGGATATTGAGCAGGAGGATATAATGTAACATGTTTTCTTTCATCTCCATGTGCAATAATCATACTTCCTGATATGCATCCAATGTAAGCATCTGAAGTGGCTAACCATGGTCTGCCTAAAATTAAGGGATTGCCTCCCAAATTTGTTTTTGGTTACAAAATCAAGAAGTCTACAATACTCCCATGAATCTAGTGAGACAATTATATCTTCCAATATATCTTCTAGGACAACCTTAGATCTATTTGCAAGTTCTAAGACTATAGTAGTAGGTCTAATGTTGTTTAGTTTCAAATTTTTCATAGTCTCTGTAGTCATAACATTGATAGCTGCTCCCAAGTCTATTAAAGTATTTGGAACTGAAAAATTGTTAATTGAAATGATAACCAAAGGAATTCCTGGATCAACATATTTTTCAATGGTTGTGTTTGTGGATATGAGACTAGCTAAACTTCCAATTACTTGGATTTTAGGTGGATCCTTCTTTCTTCTGCCAGATTTCTTAATGCATATTTCCTTTATTGTTTTTGCATATACTAGAATATCTTTAATTTCCTGCAACAAAGGAATTTGACATATGTGTTTTTCAATTCATCCAGAATATTAAATTCAAGCAGAGATATTGGGATATTCTGTTGTATCAATCTCTCTAGATATGGTGGAGTCTGAGTCATAATAGATTTTCTTTTCCGAATTTGATTTTCTAGTTGAGATTGTTGACTTTGTTCTCCTTGTTCAGTTTTTTCTTCAATTATTGGAGGATAATATTTCTATAACACCTTCCCAAACCTTAGGTGGACATCTTGTATGGGAAGAATTGAATAAGTAGGATAATATGTTGTCTCTTCCACATGATATGTTGGTCTATCCACCTTGTTGCTTGGATTAGCTACTGGCTGAGTTGGAAATTGTGTTGGTCTAGGAGGTGGTTGGTTAGTAGGTAGATGAAGTTGCTGCGGTTGAGTTATCATTGGTTGGTTCTGCGGTGGAAATGGCATTGTTTGATGTTGCTGGAATTGTTGGTATTGAGGAAATGGTTGTGGAGGGTATGGTTGTTGATATTGATACTGCCGAGGATACATATGTTGTGGTGGTTGGTTTCCATAACCATATCCCCTCCAACCTTGTGCAAGTTGGTTTTGATATTGTTATAGTGGCCAAGCCTACTATGGCACTGGTGTATTCCATGAATTTTGAGGATATTGAAAATTCTGGGGGTTTTGTTGAGGGAATTTTTGGGTCATCCTTGGTTGCCAAGGTCTCCTTGGTGCCGTATAGTAGAGAGAATCTAATCCTTGCACTTTTTCTCCTTGAAATTCTTTTAATTTGGGACATTTTTCTGTGGCATGATTTTCTGTGCAAAGTCCACACACTTGTATACCTTGCAAATGACATTACTCGAGTGGATTTTTTTTCCTACACTTTGGACATAAAATTGCTAAGATTTCATCTTGCTCTTCTTTATTTTTCTTAGATTTCAAGAAATTTACTTGTGTTCCCAAAGTTCTTAAGGGATATGTTTATAAATTTTCTAGTATAATTCCTATTTTAGCTCTTTTTACTGCTCTTGTTGCAGATTTGGAAGCTTTTAATGAAATATCTCTCTTTCCACACTTTGCTCTTCCCCTAGAGTATTTTGAAAAAATTCAACAATTTCTTCAAATGGTAAATTGGAGATATCTCATTTTCCTATCACATTAAGGATGTCTAAATATTCATCTCTGATACCCTTAAGAAAAATGGTACGGATGGTATCAGGACTGAGAGAATGATGTTTGGATTTCTGTAAATTGTAAGGAAATATTTCCAAATATTCTTCCAAATGTTTGTCTTCTTGTTGTGTCATTCTGAAAATGTCTTCTTTTGAGTGTCTAGCCCTACAGTAAGCTTGATACTTTTTAAGAAAAAAATTCTTGATATCATCCCAGGAAGCAATTGTATGTTCTCCTAATCCCATGAACCATTTCAAGGCTGCTGCTTTCAGAGTAGCAGGAAAAAGTCGAAGCTTGTGTGTGTCATCGGTATATCCATAAGCTATACACAAGATATCAAAATAAAACATGAATGAATCAGGATCTTCTGTTGACATTCCATAGAAGTTAGGCAATACAGAAGGTGGAATGTTTTTCATTTTTATTTCTTCTCCTAATATTTCTCTCGCATCTAATATTGGAAAGCCAAAAGTAGTTTCCTGATCATTGTTAATTTCTTGGTCATTTTCTTGTGTTCTTCTATTTTGATTTTCTCTTCTTGCTTCTTCCTCTATTCTTCTAATTTCTTCTGCTCTTTTGTCTTCCTCTACCTTTCTTTCTTCCTCTTGTTGTCTTCTCCATTCCTTTTTCTATCTTTCATATTCAAGTCTTTTTTTAGGAGTCATGTTTATTATAGTTGATCCTTCTCCTTATTCAACCATTTCTTGTTCAGAGATATTTGGTGTTTCAATATGTGGTTGATTTTGTATTTCTTTCACTATTTTTCTTTGTTCAAGGACATGTTTCTCTAGTTGTTCAACAATCATTTTTCTTGTATCTTTTTGTTTCCCTAAGGAAGGAGGTTCTTTAGGTGATTGTTTTCTTTTTACCTTCAAGGCTAACAAGACTTGTCTTTCAACTAAAGTTAATCTTTGTCCTGATCTCTATTTTTCTTCTAACTCTTCTATAGTAGGTCTTCCAGCAACCGGTGTTGTTAGTCCTGTGGATGAATGAGTTGTTGGGGTTTTTTTTCTTTCACAAATCTACCCTTATGATCTCTATCTCTAGGCATAAGAAAACATTAATTTAAAGAAAAAATATGTTTTTGTTGTTTTTGGTGATTATATATATATATATATATATATATATATTTTGTCTTCCTATTTGACCATTTTGAAATATGCTTCCCTGGCAATGGCACCAAAATGTTGGGTCAATTTACTGTGTAAACTAATGCAAGTATTTGGTATCAATTTGGGCTAGTGAAACTTAGAAGCATCCCCAAAGTATATGGGTTTCAATTATGATCAATTTAGAAGATGGTTTATCAATGATTAAGGAAATGCATATTACAAATATAAATATAACTTAAACAATTTCTAAATTCAAGTGTGCAATCAGAAGCAAAAGAATCTCCTAACTTGAGAGATTTGTTTGTCCTTCTCTAACAAGATT
The DNA here is from genome assembly GCA_034641835.2 of Pinus albicaulis. Classification (NCBI taxonomy): domain Eukaryota; kingdom Viridiplantae; phylum Streptophyta; class Pinopsida; order Pinales; family Pinaceae; genus Pinus; species Pinus albicaulis. Next base: position 119,383,522 of record CM076582.1, on the reverse strand, counting down.
ACTTCCTGAAGTAGAAATAAAAAACTACTAATTGAACAATAGATCAAGGTACATGAAGCAATAATTGAAGAGGATCTTCACTAAAGAGTTCCTAGTTGTCTTTCATCATATATTCATTTATCAGTAATGCTATTGATAGAAACAAGAATTCAGAAAATCATGTAAAAGCATAAAAAAGATGAATTCTAACTGAGGATCTTAATTAGATAGAAAGAATGTGTAACTTAAAAATTTGTTTGCCCTTTCATATGAAAAATAATAATGCTCATTAGATTCATTAATACTCATAAATAATCAGCATAAACAAGTTAAGCATAAGAAAACTAATTCAGAAATTGCAACTACAAATAAACTAGGAAGTGCACTTAGCTCAGTGTGGGGGCCCTCCACCCTTGCCTCGCACATTGAAGGTGTTTTCAGCTACTTAAAAATTCAATCAATCAACCAACATATAACAACATAAAATAGGATAGAACAGATCTTCAATTATGTCTCCAAAGTCTCAGAAATAATAATGTTAAGTCATACAAGTTCTACATATCAATGCCTTCAAAGTTTGAGGCTTAAATAGATAAAGTATCTAAAAAATTCATCTAAAATAGATCCTATAGTAATGACTATCCTTACCTTATCAAATCAGGTCGAATTCATCCACCAGATCCATCAAAATCTAGAAAATCCCACAAAATAAGAATTTTGACCTACTTTCTAGGGATCCTCCATAAAGACAGGTCCTGTTTGACCGCCTTTGACCGGGCCTATTAAAGCTCAGTTTGACTGTACCAACAGGTGTACACTTAATCCTAGTTCCAAAGACTTCTATAAATATACCCATCTCAAGCCCAAGTGTTCTACAAATATGCAAACCATGAGGCCATTACGGGAATAAGTGATGTTGTCTAAAAATGCACTTAAAATCCATTTTTTACAAAAAATTCTAATAATTTAAAAACATAATTTAAATACATGTATATGCATTTTTTTGGTCAAAATAAGATGGATATGATGGTGTATAGACGGATACTATGGAAAATAAGATGTACTTCATAAACAAAAAGAGATTAAAAATGAGGGCCAACGTCTCCCCTGTTAGTCATCAATATTTTTCACTTGTTAGTGATGACTAGTTGTAACAACCAAGTTTTCTAGCAGCTGATTTAAAAATTTGTCAAATTTGCCAGCTGGAAAACACCCATGAACTTTTTTTTCCTTCTTACCTTTCAGCTCGCCCATGACGAGATGAAACCTCATTATCAAATCCTACCTAGCCTTAGCCATACTAGTCTGCCCATCAAATCTAAAGAAATAATCCATATCTGTCCAAAAAGTCTCCCCTAAGTTAGGAAGTGGCGCTTTAGGCATTTATCCCTTGGAAAACTATCCTAAAGCCAAAGAACCTCCATCTTCTATAGACCAGTCATAACATACCTTCCCAGTCTGCAAGTAAAGTTGGTTACAGCCATAGGTCGCGCCACTAAATACACCCTCAAGTCTCAACAATACATGGACCATAAGTCAAACTGATTCTAGGTGTGTTTACAGTGTTTTAATGGATATTTCAAGGACAGAGGCATACCAGCATCTTAGAAGACATTATTTGCCTCCACATGAGAAGATAACTGCTTCTAAATGTGATCTTGAGCCTGGGATGCAGCCACAGAACAAAGAGTTTTTCATTAAGCTCTTGCGATCACAGTCAAAGCCTGAAAGGACAGTAAAAGGAAAAATAACATTGTCAAAGAGCTGATGATATGACATGACTGAAAAACCTCTTTCATCTATAAGCAGAGGGTTTGAAGACTAAAACAACTCCTTCATCTATAAGTAGAGGGTTTGGAGTGCCTCCTTCATTTATAAGCAGAGGGCCAAAGTTAAAGACAGTTTTTAAGTTTTCACTAACTGTGAAGACAAACTTTGAAGTACAGTAAGACAAAAACTGAGGGTATCTACATGAAAATGATGATTAAAGGCAGAGGCAAAGCAGTGGGCTTTAAAAATTATTTGCATGTTTTCACTATTATTTCAGTTACAATGTGAAGCCAACAGGTTCATCATCATTGAAGAAAGGATTGTTAAACAGATGGCCAAAAGAGTCAAATAGTCTTGAGCTCAAACTAACCTCTGCCATCATGTATAAGAGAAGCCACTTTCAGTATGATTCATCAAACAGTATGCATTTTATTGAGACAGAGGTTGAAAGAACATCAGGAATTTTGTCAAGACATGCCTCCTTCATTCATAAGTAGAGGGCCAGAGCAGTGACTGATTTCAGGGTTTGACTGATCAAGAGAAAAATGGTAAAAGCAGCAGAAGACAGTTTAAAGTTTTCGAACATAGCAAACATGTAAAAAAAAAAGGGGAAGCATCAGTACTATAACTATCAAAGAGGATGGCTTATCTCCTAACAGAGTTGCTTTCAGAGACAGTCTGGAACCCAAATAAGACAACTTTGCTGATGATAGAAAGATGGGTCATACCACATGGCTAAGGAATGAAAATTATCTCTCAAAAGATACTTTCCTTTCTGATCATGAGGGAATGTCTTTAAATTACTTATCATAATAGACAGAAGGCGATTTGAGCTTAGTTTTCCCATAAATGCAGTACAAATGAACACATAAGTTCAAAAATGTGCAAGAAAGATCATGACATGTTTTTCAGGTTCTGGAACTCACTAAAAGCAATATATGCATGCCACTGTTACAAAGGAAGGTAGTTTCCTTAAGAAAATAGGTCAAAGGCACTCTGCTGTTACATTTTGAATAGAGGAAAAGTTTTTAGAAGAAAATGCCCTTCTTGATAGACAGAGGACAGTAAAGCTCGGGCGAATACAACTAGGTCTCACCCACAGTAAAAAAGAAGCATCATTTGGAGAATGCATCTACAGTCACAAGGTGGATTTGAGCCAGTTTCCCTCTAATAGCAGATATAAGTATACGAAGCAGAAAATGCCAAATCAAGTTTTGAAGAGATAGGTCATCTCCTTGCAAATGAAAAAAGATGCTCCATCAATCATTGGTGTATTATTAAGTGGATCTTCCATGTTGAAAATATCACTAAAGGGTCAGTAGTGGCAGAAGTTACCTTTCAAATATGTAAACACAATGAACATATTTTGAACTTTTGAATATTTTTTATAAGTGAATAGGTTAATACCTATTAAAGATTTTTAAAAGCATGCACATCCTTTTGCCAACATTATTCAAAGAATGGGCCCCTCATAGCACATTTAAAATCATTTGGATTTTCAAAAACAAACCATGGCATTTGTTTCAAAGAAGAAAACTTTCAAAAAACCCTCACAAGTCAAAGTCAAGGGATTTCTATTTGTTCGCATTCAAAGGGACAAGGGACCGTTGCAAGCCTCTTCAAATCTCTCAAATCACAAGACAAACTCCTCTTCGTTGTTCACTGGATCGAGGAAAGAGTTTTGAGGCGCAATTTCACAGAGTTTTCGGGCTTATTGACTGCGCGGCGCGCCTGTACACTTGCGCAGCATGTTCAGGTGCAATTTTTACAAAGCACTCCATTGCTGCACAGCGTGCAGCGCGCCTGTAGGCGCTGGTTAGGTCGGCCCGATAGGGGACCCGATAGTCTTTTTGCGCGGCGCTCTCCCATTCCAAACATGCCATGCATGGTTTAAGCCATAGAAATGCCTCCAAGAGTTTGTAAAAGCTGCTCAAACTCCTCGAACAAGGTTTCCATCATGTCTCAAGGTATTTTGTCTTGCCCCCCTTGCTAAATTCAAATTGCTAGACAATGTTTGAGGCAGTAAAAGCCTTGGTGTAAATCAAGATATTTTGAGTGAATGTTTTGAAAGAGGGTTACAGTTGGTTGATAATGAAGTGTGAATTTTGGCTTCAAGGAGCGTAAAACTGCCCTTAAAGATGCTAAAACATCATACTCCTGTTCTAGTGGGTTTTTCAAACATCAAGGACATCCTAACTGCTGTAGCAAAAAACATAAACTCTGTCAGCTGTGTGCATTAGTGAAGACAGTGTTAAGGAGGGTTGAGGTTTTCTAAAGATCTGGGCCTCTTATAGTCTGTGATTGCCCATCAATGAGCATAGCAAAATGGTGTATTCCTATTGATGTTTCAAAAACCTAACAAACTGCCCTCAAACAGTATTGAAAGGTGTAAGACAGTATCCAAAAGGAGAGACAAGGTTTTTAAAGGTGAAACAGTGGGTCTATTTTCAAATAACAGTGATCATGGTGTAAAGGTTTTTGTCATTTCAAAGGTCTCCCCTGTGTGGTAAAAAAGGCAAAAAACCAGTTTTTTTCCTTTACTCTATAAAGCAGACCTCAAATGAGTAAAATTTTTAAATCAGTTTGAAGGTGTTTTGGGAAAACCTGGGTATGAGAAACAGAGAAGTATAAGGAGGGTATGTTGATGGTGAGAAGTTTTGCTGTTTGACTGCTACAGGTCTTTTTGTGCTCACATCAAAACACCAAAAGCCCTGTGACCTTGTTCAAGCTCAGAAAATCATTTGACTGTGTACGTATTTTTAAATTGACTGTGTGCTTATTCTTAAAAATTGTTTGTTGATTGGCATACCAAGAGAAAGGGAAATGTATTTGTAGAGGAACAGAGACCTAATATCACAGAAGCATCTCACACAGCATTTGAAACAAATTTTACCTTGATCAAACAGTGATTGACAGAGAAGGCAGAGTTTGTTTGGAAAGACATTCTTGAAATCCTTTTGGAGGCAGTTTGATTTTTCAAAGAGCATCTAGAACAAGATTCCTCCCAGGCAGGACAGTAGGAGTGGTTTACATAAGCGATTTGAGCCTACTTCTACTGAAGAAGTGAATGCCCACCCATCAGTCTTATTCAATTTGCATGGGGTGGGATGTTTAGATTTTTTCCAAAGGGTGCAAGAGGTAAAGAGTTTTTCTCCTTTGACACACCTTTGCGATTTGAGGTTCAGAGACAAGAATTTCCAGTTGGTGGGCCTTGAATTCAAGTTCTCCCCAAGATCCATCTCCAAAGCCACTAAAATTCCCTATATTGGTGAAAAATGGTTTAAACAAAGCCATTTGGACTTAGATGATTACAAGCCCTTTCTAAAGCCTGAACACAGAGATGCTTGTCCTTATATTTTCCCTTTCTCATATCTTTTAGCCAGCTACGCCCCCCTCATGAAGATTATCATGAAGTACTTCACTTGCGAGGGAAGATTCTCCCGAATCTATGCTTATCACATTCGACTGTTGATGCATTTTACAAGGACCAAACAGCTAAATCTTCCTTTCTTCTTGCACAAGAGCATTGAGAAAATGGCCTCCACTGTCCAGAAGAGGCCTCCTTCACAGAAAATAGCCTGTCTCTTCCATCACTCTCTCATCAAAATCATCATTCTTCATCAACTTGAAAAGAGAGAGGTCTCTTGGGATGTTTTCATCACTCATCCGGATTTCTCCACTATCCCTCCAGTCCGTACATCCCCTACATCTCCTACTCATCGCCCATCGCCTTCCTCTAGCAGACCTACTCCTAAAAAACTCAAGTTTACTACAGAGCAAACAAAGGAACATGGAGAAGGAGAAGGAAGTGACCAACAAGAGGAGGAAGGACATGAGCAAGAGGAAGAAAGTGATGAACAGAAGCATGACAGTGATGAAGGTGAGCAACAAACTCATGTTGAGGGTGAACAATAGCATGACAGTGATGAGGGTGAGAAAAATTATGGTGAAGGGCAGCAGCATGAAGAGCAGCATCACAGTGGTGATGAACAGCAGCAAGGGAAAGAGGAAGAAAGTGATGAACAACAGCAAGGGAAAGAGGAAGAAAGTGCTGAACAACAGCATGACAACGAGGGTGTTGAAAATGCAGCAAGATGATGGAGCTTAGTGAAATGAAGTCGCCTTCATTAAGTGGGCCAGTAGGCAAATTCTGGCGCAAAATCTATTTTTAGACTATGTCTATTTTTAGACATATGGAGCATGGTTCGGGGATTCCAGTTTGAGATTCTTGAAGTATGTGTCATGTTGGTAAAAATAGATGAGACTCTATTTTTGAGGTCAAAGAGGTCGAAGTCTATTTTTAGACTGCCTCTCCTTAAAACGGGGAAGTCAAATATTATTTACCCTTAATAATATTTAGACTATAAACAACAGTTTACTCTCTTGGAGCACTTCAGTTCGAGCTACAGAAGTGGCTCATGCATCTGATAGAGGAATCACGTGGTTCCCAAGGGTTTGATGGCATCATGCATGGTTGACTTCAGTTAGACTTCAGTGGCAGAAGTTTGGAGGAGTTAATGAGACAGATAGTGGAGTTGTGTTCTGTTTCTTTTAGTTGAACTAGTTGAGATTAGTTTAACTAGCTAATCAATTAGTTATGAGTGGAGTGAATTAAATATTATTTAATTCATTAATTAGTAACTCATTATTCAACTCAGGAACACATCAGTTCACTACAGTGCATGATCAGTTCAGTGGAGACCAGTGAAAGAGGTAGATGAAAGGGTGGAGTTAGCTATCAGTGGCGACATCAATTGTGCATGAGATTTGCACCACACTTGGAGGAATTGCCCATGATGATTGCGCTGTCAAGCCAAGGAGATTCAAACCTTGGATCTCTATATAGACAGGCCTGGATTGCGCAATAGAAGGCAAGGCAATTGGCAGTGAGTTTTGAACCAGTAACCTGTTCAAAACTGAGCTAGATTGTGGGTAACTGTATGAGAAAGTATTGAGTACTTGTGAGGAGTATTGTACTAAGTTTGTTACTTGATTTCTCCATTATAATATACACAATAGCTGTGGGGTTTTCAGCTATAAGCTTTCCCCATACATACTGTGTTAATGTGTATGATGATTTGATGTGTTATCGCTTGATTTATTTTCCGCATGTGTGATGATCTGAGTTGAGTGGAAGAGATTATGTGTTGCATATGAATTCAAATTGTATGTGATCAGGATAGTCTCGGTGGATAATTAATCATTATTCAGCAAATTTTCTACATGGTATCGGAGCTATTGAAGCAGAGATTGATCATCACAGTGATTACAAACTTATTTCGATAGACAGAGTCTGCATGCGGGCCAGGTAGCCTCCGGATTCATCTTTCTTCGGAAAGTGAAAGGTCTGGTAAATTCCCCTTGCAGTCAATCTCTGTGCTAGAAATAATTTGTTCTCACAGATCTAGAGCGGCTGAGCTTCGAGGTGGAATTCGAAATTTTGCAGCAGTTTTGTTTTCTTGGTGCCAGTGTTGAAAATGTCTTTCAACGGTTTGCGACTCGAATATGCTCTTGAAGGCAGTTCGAATTATGTTGCATGGAAGGATCGCATGGAGGCAGTATTAGAAGATAATGGTCTTAAGGAGTTCGTAGATACGGATGTCCAAAAGCCCACTGATCCTGCTGAAGTCGATGCATGGAAAAAGAAGATGGCGAAATGTCGAAGGATCTTGTTGGAGGGCGTCAAGGATCATATTGTATCCAGCCTGCATGGAAAGGCTTCTCCATTTCTAATGTGGAAAGCTTTGACGGATCTATTCCAGAGTAAGAGCGACCAAAGGAAGCTGGCGCTCAAAGATAAGCTCAGGAACATCAAGATGGAGAAGGGCGACAGTATCGCCAAATACCTCACGAAGTTCACTCAATGCATAGATGAGCTGGGAAGTGTGGGGGTTACTGTCGATGAAGAGGACATGGTCGACCTGGCTCTCCTTGGTCTTCCGAAGGCTTGGCACTCATATCAAGATAGTGTCAATGGTCGGGAGAAGCTGTCGGGATGGGAGCGCCTTTGGGCGGATCTCATGCAGGAGGAGATAAGGAGGAATACTCGAGATGGATCTTCATCAAAGGGAGCTGATGAAGAAAACTGCGCTTTGGTTGCCAAAGCAAAGAAGGGGAAGGGTAAGAAAACCTCTCATTCTGGTGCAAAGGGCAAGAAGCAGGATATGGCGAAAGTGAAATGTTTTCACTGCCATGATCACGGACATTATGCTACCAATTGTCCAAAGAAGAAGAAGAACAAGCAAGCGGGAAGATCTGCAGATGGAGAAGCTTTGGCTTCACAGTTCGAGCTTGACTTTTCACTGATTGCATGCTTGGTTTCAAGTGTGTTGGGATCGGTATGGTTCTTGGACAGCGGTGCGTCATTTCATATGACGGGAGATCGGGAGTTGTTCTCAGATCTGGAGGACAAGGATTTGGGTGTGCACATCGAGATGGGCGATGATGGTAGATACAGTGCGACTAGTATCGGTACCATATCCTTTCAGAGGGAGTCTGGTAAACCCTTTGTATTGAAGGATGTCATGCATGTACCTGGATTGAAGAAGAACTTGATCTCTGTGGCGATGTTGGAGGATAAGGGGTATGATGTGGTCTTCGGCGAAGGAAAAGCCTTCCTGCGCAGTAAGACTACTGGAGAGACCCGGAAGATAGGGGTTCGAACCAAGAACCTTTATCAGTTGCAAGTAGATGGCTGCGCAGCAATGGCATGCAAGGCGGGAGAAGTGGTGAGCCGGGATGATGAGGGCGAACTGTGGCACGGGAGATTGGGCCACCTTCACCATGGAGCTTTGAAGATCCTGCAGCAGATTTCTACTGGGATTCCTAAGGGCACTCTTGCGCAGTCAGATCAGTGCAAGGGGTGTACTTTAGGGAAGTATGTGAAAGCCACCTTTCACGAGAAGGATAGTCGCGCCACGACGATCCTTGAGAGAGTTCACACAGACGTGTGTGGTCCTTTCTCGGTTGCTTCGACAGCAAAGCACAAGTATTATGTGATCTTTGTTGATGATTTCTCTCGAAAGTGCTGGATCTTCTTCATGCAGAAGAAGAGCGATACATTCGCGAAGTTATATGAGTTTAAAGCACTGGTCGAGAAGGAGTCGGGGAAGAAGGTGATTGCTCTAAGGAGTGATAACGGTGGTGAATTCATCTCGGCTGAATTCAAGGAGTTCTGCAGCGCAGAAGGGATTCGGAGAGGCTCATCGCACCCCATAACCCACAGCAGAACGGGGTGGCTGAGCGGAAGAACAGAACGATCGTGGGTGCTGCACGGGCGATGTTGCATGATCAGGGCCTACCCCTTCACTTGTGGGCTGAGGCATGCAATACAGCGGTGTATGTGCAGAACCGTTGTCCTCACAAGGTTCTTGGCATGAGTACACCGGAGGAGGCTTATTCTGGCAAGAGGCCTGATATTTCCCATTTGAGGATTTTTGGTTCTCCTGTCTACATGCATGTGATGAAGGATGCGAGAAGGAAGCTGGATCCAACTGCTGAGGTTGGAATATTTGTGGGGTACACTGATACACCTCACAACTATCGGGTGTATTTGTCAGATAGTCGCAAGACTGTTGTGCGACGGGATATCAAATTTCAGGAGGAGAAAGCCATGCAGTGTTCACTTGAGAGGGAGCTACAATTGCATGCAGATGAGGAGCGGTTAGTTCCTAAGGAGGAGCTTTCGGATGTGGATCAGCCACAAGAGGAGGTTCATGAGGTGGAAGAAACCACCTAGGCAGCGCCAATCATCAGAGGGCGCATGCGCACTACAGAAGCTGAGCGACTGGCTCGGGATGCAGAGAAGGTTGTAGGACCACCTACAGCACAGCGCAGACAGAGACAGTCACCGGATCGGTACACTGGATACATGGCTCTTGTGAGTCAATATGTTGTGACGGAGCCATCCTCTTTTGAGGAAGCTGTGGAGGAACCCGTATGGGTTGATGCCATGATCGAAGAATATGATTCGATCGTCAGGAACAGTGCATGGGAGATTGTCCCAAGACCGGTGGGGAAATCAGTGGTGGGTTCGCGATGGATCTACAAAGTAAAGCAGGTGGATAACGGGAGTGTGGAGAAGTACAAGGCGAGATTTGTCGCCCGTGGCTTTTCACAGATCGAGGGGATCGATTATGAGGAGACCTTTGCACCTGTCGCAAGGTACTCTTCCATATGGACGATCCTTGCTCTCTCAGCGCAGATGTGGTGGCACATTCATCAGATGGATGTGAAGACTGCATTCCTCAATGGAGTTATTGAGGAGGAGGTGTACATAGAGCAACCTGAAGGTTTTGAGATCTTCAGCAGTGAGTCGCATGTGTGCCGACTCAAGAGAGCACTGTATGGGCTGAAGCAAGCACCTCGTGCTTGGTACACTCGGATAGACAGCTACTTCACCGGGCTTGGATTCTCCAAGAGTGAGGCGGATCCAAACCTGTACCAGATTGTGGTGGAGGGGAAGCTGTTGATCATCGTACTATATGTAGATGATCTGATTTTGACTGGCGACGAGCAGTTGATACTTTCATGCAAGGATGATCTTGCACGAGAGTTTGAGATGAAGGACCTGGGCATCCTTCATTATTTCTTGGGATTGGAGATTTGGCAGCGCAGTGGAGGACTGTTTGTTTCTCAGGGCAAGTATGCCTGGGAGATTCTGGAGAGGTTCAACATGCAAGGCTGCAAGCCTGTTGACACTCCTCTTCCTGGTGGTTGGAGGAAGGAGGATGCTACTTCAGCGGAGGTAGTGGATGCCACTGTCTATCGACAGTTGGTGGGGTCGCTTATGTATGTGGTCAATACACGACCTGATATATGCTATGCAGTTAACCAGCTTTCACAAGCTATGGTTAAGCCTACCAAGCTCTTTTGGAAGGCAGGCAAGCATGTATTGCGTTATATTAGTGGCACATCGGGATATGGTCTATGGTACAGACAGGAGGATGGAGCGAAGCTTTCTAGCTTCACTGATGCAGATTGGGCAGGGAGCCCAACGGACCGGAAGAGCACTTCTGGAGGAGTTTTCAGCATTGGGTTGACAGCAGTTTCCTGGTACAGCAGGAAGCAGAGATCCGTGGCACTCAGTTCAGCAGAGGCCGAGTACATGGCAGCAAGTTTGGCTGCATGCGAGGCTATTTGGATGAGGAAGATCCTCGCAGGTTTGTTCAGGTTGCATTTGGAGCCTACAGTGATCTACTGTGATAACCAGAGCTGCATCAAGCTCTCGGCTAATCCAGTATTTCATGATAGGTCCAAACATATCGACATCAGGTACCATCATATCAGAGATTGTGTTCAGCGGAGGATCATGATGCTTTCATATGTTCCCACAGAGGATCAGGATGCCGACATCCTGACGAAGGCGCTCACCAGGAGCAAGTTCGAATTCCACAGAGGCAGGATAGGGATTGCAGATAATCCATATCTTGCTGAGAGGGAGTGTTGAGAATGCAGCGAGATGATGGAGCTTAGTGAAATGAAGTCGCCTTCACTAAGTGGGCCCGCAGGCAAATTCTGGCGCAAAATCTATTTTTAGACTATGTCTATTTTTAGACATATGGAGCATGGTTCGGGGATTCCAGTTTGAGATTCTTGAAGTATGTGTCATGTTGGTAAAAATAGATGAGACTCTATTTTTGAGGTCAAAGAGGTCGAAGTCTATTTTTAGACTGCCTCTCCTTAAACAGGGAAGTCAAATATTATTTACCCTTAATAATATTTGGACTATAAACTTCAGTTTACTCTCTTGGAGCACTTCAGTTTGAGTCTTGGAAGTGGCTCATTCATCTGACAGAGGAATCACATGGTTCCCAAGGGTTTGATGGCATCATGCACGGTTGACTTTAGTTGGACTTCAGTGGCAGAAGTTTGGAGGAGTTAATGAGACAGCTAGTGGAGTTGTGTTATGTTTATTTTAGTTGAAATAGTTGAGATTAGTTTAATTAGCTAATCAATTAGTTATGAGTGGAGTGAATTAAATATTATTTAATTCATTAATTAGTAACTCATTATTCAACTCAAGAACACATCAGTTCACTACAGTGCATGATCAGTTCGGTGGAGACCAGTGAAAGAGGTAGATGAAAGGGTAAAGTTAGCTATCAGTTGTGACTATAATGTTGCTATTTGCAACACACAGATAGGTGGAGTAAGCCCATGAGGATTGCATAGTTCAGGCTGGTGGTTTATCTATATAAAGAGTCCATCCCATAGCATTGAAACACGCAATAGAGGCAAGGCAATTGGCGGTGAGTTTTGAACCAGTAACCTATTCAAAACTGAGCTAGATTGTGAGTAACTGTATGAGAAAGTACTGAGTACTTGTGAGGAGTATTGTACTGAGTTGGTTACTTGATTTATCCATTATAATATACACAATAGCTGCGGGGTTTTCAGCTATAAGCTTTCCCCATACATACTGTGTTAATGTGTATGATGATTTGATGTGTTATCGCTTGATTTTATTTCCGCATGTTTGATGATCTGAGTGGAAGAGATTATGTGTTGCTTATAAATTCGAATTGTATGTGATCAGGATAGTCTCGGTGGATAATTAATCATTATTCAGAAAATTTCTACATGGTATCAGAGCTATTGAAGCTTAGATTGATCATCACAGTGATTACAAACTTATTTCGGTAGACAGAGTCTGCATGCGGGCCAGGTAGCCTCCAGATTCATCTTTCTTCGGAAAGTGAAAGGTCTGGTAAATGCCCCTTGTAGTTGATTTCTGTGCTAGAAATAATTTTTTCTCACATATCTAGAGCGGTTGAGCTTTGAGGTGGAATTCGAAATTTTGCAGCAGTTTTGTTTTCTTGGTGCCGGTGTTGAAAATGTCTTTCAACGGTTTGCGACTCGAATATGCTCTTGAAGGCAGTTCGAATTATGTTGCATGGAAGGATCGCATGGAGACAGTATTAGAAGATAATGGTCTGAAGGAGTTCGTAGATACGGATGTCCAAAAGCCCACTGATCCTGCTGAAGTCGAAGCATGGCAAAAGAAGATGGCGAAGTGTCGAAGGATCCTGTTGGAGGGCGTCGAGGATCATATTGTATCCAGCCTGCATGGAAAGGCTACTCCATATTTAATGTGGAAAGCTTTGACGGATCTATTCCAGAGTAAGAGCGACCAAAGGAAGCTGGCGCTCAAAGATAAGCTCAGGAACATCAAGATGGAGAAAGGCGACAGTGTCGCCAAATACCTCACGAAGTTCACTCAATGCAGAGATGAGCTGGGAAGTGTGGGGGTGACTGTCGAAGACGAGGACATGGTCGACCTGGCTCTCCTTGGTCTTTCGAAGGCTTGGAACTCATATCAAGATAGTGTCAATGGTCGGGAGAAGCTGCCAGGATGGGAGCGCCTTTGGGCGGATCTCATGCAGGAGGAGATAAGGAGGACTACTCGAGATGGATCTTCATCAAAGGGAGCTGATGAAGAAAACTGCGCTTTGGTGGCCAAAGAAAATAAGGGGAAGGGTAAGAAAACCTCTCATTCTGGGCAAAGGGCAAGAAGGAGGACATGGCAAAAGTGAAGTTTTTTCACTGCCATGATCACGGACATTATGCTACCAATTGTCCAAAGAAGAAGAAGAACAAGCAAGCGGGAAGATCTACAGATGGAGAAGCTTTGGCTTCACAGTTCGAGCTTGACTTTTCACTGATCGCATGCTTGGTTTCAAGTGTGTTGGGATCGGTATGGTTCTTGGATAGCGGTGCGTCATTTCATATGACGGGAGATCGGGAGTTGTTCTTAGATCTGGAGGACAAGGATTTGGGTGTGCACATCGAGATGGGCGATGATGGTAGATACAGTGCGACTGGTATCGGTACCATATCCTTTCAGAGGGAGTCTGGTAAACCATTTGTATTGAAGGATGTCATGCATGTACCTGGATTGAAGAAGAACCTGATTTCAGTGGCGATGTTGGAGGATAAGGGGTATGATGTGGTCTTCAGCGAAGGAAAAGCCTTCCTGCGCAGTAAGACTACTGGAGAGACCCGGAAGATAGGGGTTCGAACTCAGAACCTTTATCAGTTGCAGGTAGATGACTGCACAGCTATGGCATGCAAAGTGGGAGAAGTGGTGAGCCAGGAAGATGAGGGCGAACTGTGGCACAGGAGATTGGGCCACCTTCACCATGGAGCTTTGAAGATTCTGCAGCAGATTTCTACTGGACTTCCTAAGGGCACTCTTGCGCAGTCAGATCAGTGCAAGGGGTGTACTTTAGGGAAGTATGTGAAAGCCACCTTTCACGAGAAGGATAATCGTGCCACGACGATCCTTGAGAGAGTTCACACAGACGTGTGTGGTCCTTTCTCAGTTGCTTCGACAGCAAAGCACAAGTATTATGTGATCTTTGTTGACGATTTCTCTCGAAAGTGCTGGATCTTCTTCATGCAGAAGAAGAGCGATACATTCGCAAAGTTCTGTGAGTTTAAAGCATTGGTCGAGAAGGAGTCGGGGAAGAAGGTGATTGCTCTAAGGAGTGATAACGGTGGTGAATTCATCTCGGCTGAATTCAAGGAGTTCTGCAGCGCAGAAGGGATTCAAAGAGAGCTCATCGCACCCCATAACCCACAGTAGAACGGGGTGGCTGAGCGGAAGAACAGAACGATCGTGGGTGCTGCACGGGCGATGTTGCATGATCAGGGCCTACCCCTTCACTTGTGGGCTGAGGCATGCAATACAACGGTGTATGTGCAGAACCGTTGTCCTCACAAGGTTCTTGGCATGAGTACACCAGAGGAGGCTTATTCTGGCAAGAGGCCTGATATTTCCCATTTGCGGATTTTTGGTTCTCTTGTCTACATGCATGTGACGAAGGATGCGAGAAGGAAGCTGGATCCAACTACTGAGGTTGGAATATTTGTGGGGTACAATGATACACCTCACAACTATCGGGTGTATTTGTCAGACAGTCGCAAGACTGTTGTGCGACGGGATATAAAATTTCAGGAGGAGAAAGCCATGTAGTGTTCTCTTGAGAGGGAGCTACACTTGCATGCAGATGAGGAGCTGTTAGTTCCTAAGGAGGAGCTTCCGGATGTGGATCAGCCACAAGAGGAGGTTCAGGAGGTGGAAGAAACCACCCAGGCAGCGCCAACCATCAGAGGGCGCATGCGCACTACAGAAGCTGAGCGACTGGCTCGGGATGCAAAGAAGGTTGTAGGACCACCTACAACACAGCGCAGACAAAGACAGTCACCGGATCGGTACACTGGATACATGGCTCTTCAAAGTCAATGTGTTGTGACGGAGCCATCCTCTTTTGAGGAAGCTGTGGAGGAACCCGTATGGGTTGATGCCATGATCGAAGAATATGATTCGATCGTTAGGAACAGTGCATGGGAGATTTTCCCAAGACCGGTGGGGAAATCAGTGGTGGGTTCGCGATGGATCTACAAAGTAAAGCAGGCGGCTGACGGGAGTGTGGAGAAGTACAAGGCGAGATTTGTCGCCCATGGCTTTTCACAGATCGAGGGGATCGATTATGAGGAGACCTTTGCACCTGTCGCAAGGTACTCTTCCATACGGACGATCCTTTCTCTCTCAGCGCAGATGGGGTGGCACATTCATCAGATGGATGTGAAGACTGCATTCCTCAATGGAGTTATTGAGGAGGAGGTGTACATAGAGTAGCCTGAAGGTTTCGAGATCTTCAGCAGTGAGTCGCATGTGTGCCAACTCAAGAGAGCATTGTACGGGCTGAAGCAAGCACCTCGTGCTTGGTACACTCGGATAGACAGCTACTTCACCGGGCTTGGATTCTCCAAGAGTGAGGCGGATCCTAACCTGTACCGGATTGTGGTGGAGGGGAAGCTGTTGATCATCGTACTGTATGTAGATGATCTGATTTTGACTGGCGATGAGCAGTTGATACTTTCATGCAAGGAGGATCTTGCACGAGAGTTTGAGATGAAGGACCTGGGCATCCTTCATTATTTCCTGGGATTGGAGATTTGGCGGCGCAGCGGAGGACTGTTTGTTTCTCAGGGCAAGTATGCCCGGGAGATTCTGGAGAGGTTCAACATGCAAGGCTGCAAGCCTGTTGATACCCCTCTTCCTGGTGGATGGAGGAAGGGAGATGCTACTTCGGAGGAGGTAGTGGATGCCACTGTCTATCGACGGTTGGTGGGGTCGTTGATGTATCTGGTCAATACTCGACCCGATATATGCTATGCAGTTAACCAGCTTTCGCAAGCTATGGTTAAGCCTACCAAGCTCTTTTGGAAGGCGGGCTAGCATGTATTGCGCTATATCAGAGGCACATCGGGATATGGTCTATGGTACAGACAGGAGGATGGAGTGAAGCTTTCTGGTTTCACTGATGCAGATTGGGCGGGGAGTCCAACGGACCGGAAGAGCACTTCTGGAGGAGTTTTCAGCATTGGGTCGACAGCAGTTTCCTGGTACAGCAGGAAGCAGAGATCCGTGGCACTCAGTTCAGTAGAGGCCGAGTACATGGAAGCTAGCTTGGCTGCATGCGAGGCTATTTGGATGAGGAAGATCCTCGCAGGATTGTTCAGGTTGCATTTGGAGCCTACAGTGATCTACTGTGATAACCAGAGTTGCATTAAACTCTCGGCTAATCCAGTATTTCATGATAGATCCAAACACATCGACATCAGGTACCATCATATCAGAGATTGTGTTCGGCGGAGAATCATGATGCTTTCATATGTTCCCACGGAGGATCAGGATGCCGACATCCTGACGAAGGCGCTCACCAGGAGCAAGTTTGAATTCCACAGAGGCAGGATAGGGGTTGCGGATAATCCATATCTTGCTGAGAGGGAGTGTTGAAAATGCAGCAAGATGATGGAGCTTAGTGAAATGAAGTCGCCTTCACTAAGTGGGCCCGCAGGCAAATTCTGGCGCAAAATCTTTTTTTAGACTATGTCTATTTTTAGACATATGGAGCATGGTTCAGGGATTCCAGTTTGAGATTCTTGAAGTATGTGTCATGTTGGTAAAAATAGATGAGACACTATTTTTGAGGTCAAAGAGGTCGAAGTCTATTTTTAGACTGCCTCTCCTTAAAACAGGGAAGTCAAATATTATTTACCCTTAATAATATTTAGACTATAAACAGCAGGTTACTCTCTTGGAGCACTTCAGTTCGAGCTACAGAAGTGGCTCATGCATCTGACAGAGGAATCACGTGGTTCCCAAGGGTTTGATGGCATCATGCATGGTTGACTTCAGTTAGACTTCAGTGGAAGAAGTTTGGAGGAGTTAATGAGACAGATAGTGGAGTTGTGTTCTATTTATTTTAGTTGAACTGATTGAGATTAGTTTAATTAGCTAATCAATTAGTTATGAGTGGAGTGAATTAAATATTATTTAATTCATTAATTAGTAACTCATTATTCAACTCAAGAACACATCAGTTCACTACAATGCATGATCAGTTCAGTGAAGACCAGTGAAAGAGGTAGATGAAAGGGTGGAGTTAGCTATCAGTTGTGACTATAATGTTGCTATTTGCAACACACAGATAGGTGGAGTAAGCCCATGAGGATTGCGCAGTTCAGGCTGGTGGTTTATCTATATAAAGAGGCCATCCCATAGCATTGAAACATGCAATAGAGGCAAGGCAATTAGTGGTGAGTTTTGAACCAGTAACCTGTTCAAAACTAAGCTAGATTGTGAGTAACTTTATGAGAAAGTACTGAGTACTTGTGAGGAGTATTGTACTGAGTTTGTTACTTGATTTTTCCATTATAATATACACAATAGCTGCGGGGTTTTCAGCTATAAGCTTTCCCCATACAAACTGTGTTAATGTGTATGATGATTTGATGTGTTATCGCTTGATTTTATTTCCGCATGTGTGATGATCTGAATTGAGTTGAGTGGAAGAGATTATGTGTTGCATATAAATTCGAATTGTATGTGATCAGGATAGTCTCGGTGGATAATTTATCATTATTCAGCAAATTTCTACAGAGGGTGAGACAGGGCAGCAGCATAAAGATGATGAAGGGAAGCCTTGTGAGACAGAGCAACAACATGAGGATGATGAAAAATGGCATGACAGTGATGAGCAAGGGCAACCTCAAGAAGAACAACAACCTCCTCAAGAAGAACATCAACCTCCTCAAGAAGAACAACAAACTCAAAAGGATGACAAGCAAGATGACAAAGGTAAAGGGGTCATGCCCTCTTCTCCTAAAAAGGCCAAGCCCCGGACAAAAAAGAAGAGAGTGCCTAGAGTGGTCGCTCCAAATGTGACAAGGGCTCTCCGAAATAAAGGAAAATTGCCAAAGAAGCCTATCATTGATTTGCCTAGGAGGAAGAGCACTAGAATAGCCACCCAAAGCAAAGGGAAGGGCAAGGTAGAAGGAAGTCATGAACAGGAGAGTGCATTCGATATCATCCCTATCCAAAGCGATGATAGTGATAATGAGGCCCAGATTCTAGAAAACCTTTTGATCCATAGGGAAGGCCAAATTGATGCATTGAAGGATGATCTTCATAGGGCAAGGAATTTCAATCAATTTCTGCAAATCCAAAATAGGAAAATGAGTGTCCATATGGCTGTTTATGAGACACGGGCGACTAAGTACAAGAAGGAGGCCTCCAAAGCCCAAGAAAGGTTGGAAGAAATCATGGGAAAGTTTGATGAAAGTGAAGGTGAAGATCAGCCTAAGCGAAAGAGGCCTAGAACCATGGGGCTTAAAAAGGCCCTTGAGAAGCAAAAGGAAGAGGAAAATGCCCTTCTCCAATCTACTCCTCTCACTGCATTGTTTGAACAGGAGATAAAGAAAAATAAGGAGGCGTGGCTTGAGAGAGTAAATGACCATTTGGAGAAGAAATTGGAGAAGGCAAAAAGGGATCTAGACCTTCAAAGGAGAATGACAAAGCATTATAAAAAGTTAAATCAGTTTGCCCGGCGCAAGTTGAAAGCTGCTCAAGACAAGCTCAAGGAGGCTAAAGGGAAGCGCCCGGTGCAGAAAGTGAGGAAAGACACATCAGGACTTCAGATTTTGGCCTCTGCTTCACAAAATGTTGCTGAGAACCCTTGAGGGTCATGCTCACCAATTTTGGGCTATTTTCGGCATATTTTGGATTTTTGGCATTTTTGGGTTTTTGGCCAAAACTCATGGGCTTCGCCATTTCAGTTTGGGGGATCATCAAAGGAGGATAATGATATCATTGGATGCCATAATTTCAGGAGCACACACTTAGCGATTTTCAGGACATTTAAAGATCATTTTCTCCCCCGAAATGGCGAAAAATGCCCGCTTTTTCTACACTTTGCCCGGTCTATCACCAAACTTTATTTTTTGGTTTTTTACACACAAGCCTGTTTTTGGAGGACTTCCAGGCATCAGATTGAGAAAATTCCAGTTTCCCCAAAAATTAGACAATAATATCTTTCCAACGAACTATCATGAGCCTCATTTCCACATCGGGAAGGCTGCCAAAAGTTGCCGGAAAGTCAGGGGACCTTTTGCTGATGTAATTTTTGAGTATTTTTGTAAAATTTGAACCTTTAAAAATTGTTTTTTCCTCATGTGCGTTTAGCTATTTTTGCACATGAGAAGTTATGAAAAGTCAATTTAATTCCATTTTTTAGCATTTTTTAGATATTTTATGAGATATTTTGTGCCTTGGGCTTTGCAAAGCCTCAAGGACAAGTTTAGATATTTTGAATAGGCCAATGAGAGTGCAAATTGAACTAAGAGGTTTTCCTCACTTAAGCCTATATATTCCAAAGGATTTCATTGTAAACAAGGCTGAACTTGATGATAGAAGCAATATATGGTCATATAATCTTTGGAAGAAATACTTGTCTCATGCTCTTGGATAGTCTCTTGGATGTTCTTGGATGATGAAAGAGGATTGTTGTTGGATTCCATGACTTGGTAGAATGGTATAGTGTCTCTTTCTTTGTTTTGTTTTCTATTTTTTATTCATGAATCCTTGTTTCTTGCTTGCTATAGATTAGTAGAGAACATATTTGAGACATACCCTTGGAGGCACCTCAAATTTCCTGTTTCTTCATAGCTTCCATGTTTTCTTCATCCTTAATCACATTAAAGAATTCTTGATTGCTCTTTAATAACTTAGGGATATTTTTGCTTATTTAATTCATGGTTTTATGCATGTTAAGTATGATTTACGGTACGCCCTGCTTACCAATGGCTAGCCATAGCTCCATCCATGAAATTTCTCTTTGACTGATTAGATTGTCATTTGTTGAACCAAGGAGGTCTTGTTCTGATCTTGCCCTTTGCCTAAGACTATGCAATCTTGTTTTCAAAGTGCCCAATAACTTGAACTACTGTGTTTAGGTGTTCTGATATAGTGATTTGAGTTGTTTGTCTCTCTTAAGTGTATTTCCCCAAAGTCTGATAGTCATTTCCCAAAGTTAGAGAGTTGTATATCTCTATGCATGGCTTGAATGTTTATTTCTATGTATTGGTTTGCTTATAGTTACATTTCTCATGATTAATGGTTTTCCCTACCATGTTTATGTCAGATATTAAACTAGTTATGCTTGAAATCCTTTGTTGTTCCCAAACTTGATGTCCATTTTATTCCATTTTTCCTAATATCCTTTCTACCTCGAATCAAATCGGCCCTTCAACAGCCTTGTATCACCGTCTGATAGCTTTCTAGACATTTTCGACCCCATAGCCCAGTTGATCTGACATCTTTTTACCTATCTTATATCTTTGATCAATTTCATCCCTCACAACCTAAAAAACCAAAACCAAAAAACCTACTTCATAACTAGCCTAAAATCAGATCACAATAAGCAAAACACACAGATATCCCTTACACATATAGAGAGAGCCCTCTCTGAGTCTAGGAAGGCTAGGTCCTTGGACTCCAAATATTGGTTTGATGTTACACTGTCATTTGGTTTGCCAATCAGCCAAATCATGGGACCCTAACATCCCCCGAGCTGATGTTTTAGCATGTACTCATGATTTCTTTTTCCTTTCAGACCTCCTGAGCTCTGATGCTGATCTCATTCCTGATCCTAAAACTTCCTGCTGTGCTTCATATAGAAGAGAATCCATATATTTGCATTGTTCTTCCTTTTAAATTGAGGTTTTTACCTTCTGTTTCTCATACTTGGCCTTCCAATATTTTTCTCCTGAAGACACCTGAATGCTTGTGTATAAAGAAGATTGTTTTTGGTTTTCAACTTTCCCATTTCTTCACTTATATTCTCTTAACCAATTTTCATTAGTTGTCTCATAGGTTTCATTTTCTTCTTTCAGGTGCCTCTCCATGATTCTTCTTACCTCCAGGCTACCAGGTAACCCTCTGACCCTGCTAAGGTTTTGGTCTTCCTCCTCGGTATTTTTAGAAACTGAAGTAGCTTCAACGTCATTATTTTCAAAATAAGAATCTCTGTCTACAGGATTTTCATAAAATTCTTGTTGCAACCTCTCAAGGATTTCATTTTCTTGTTTAGCTAAAGAAGATGTCTCTATGAATTGTACTTCTGGTTCTGCTGAATTCCTCTTTTTCTGTCTCCTAGAAATGGTCAAAAACAATGTTTCCCTCTCTACCATAACTGTTTCATGCTGTTTCTTTGACTTGGTTTTAGGATAGAGAGGTGAATGAACAATATTTCTTGTTTCCTGCATTGGTTTAATTTTGTTTTCAGTGAATTTCTCTACAAACTTATTTTGAATCAGGAAATCTTCCCAAACCATTCCCTTAGCTTTCAGTTGGTAATCCACAAGGATTTTTATGAGTCCCTGGTGATGAATTTTGGCTTCTTTGGGTTTGGTCTCAGATTTTACACTCTCAATCATCTTCATCAAGTTTTTATAAAAGAAGTAGGTCAAATTGATCATGATATATCCTTTAATATGTTGTAGTAACCTAACATTATATAGGTGTACTACACTATGCCTGTTATCACAGGTGAAATTTTTTTTAATTATCAAAAATAGCTCAACCCAAGGTTCATTGAACCACTCTATGGGAATCCATTTTGACCTATCAAAAGAACCCTTTCTGTTCTTATCCAAGAATAAGGTCCAACCTTTTTCTTTGAAATGCAAACCCTTGTGGTATAGTTCACCTGATGATGGCAACTCTAAAGCTTCGAAAATAGATTCTGGAGTTAAAGGAAAATGTAAACTACCCACCATAGTTTCATCCTGTTTGCAATTGTTTATAAACTCTCTTGTGATATCCTCATTGTGCCCTTTGAATTTTTGAAGAAAGTTTATTAAGCTTGATAGATAAAGTTTCTCAACTATTTCTCTACTCCAATGTTCAATTTGAAAATATTTGGGCTCTGTTCTTGAAGTAATATTGTTTGAAAACCATTTGATGTACCCATCTACTGTCATTAACTTCATTTTTGTAAACAAAAATTCAAGTACTAGATGTTATCATAGTAGTAAGGCTTACCTCTTTTTATTGCTTTTTCCAAGTAATTGAAATCAATCCTTTGTTTTCCTTTGGAATAATGTGAGCTTACTACTTCAAATAGACACACGATATGATATAGAGAGGTTTAAGAAAACATAAAAAAATTCATGTTTCTATTATCCTACTCTTTATTTGATTCTCTATTTTTTTTTTTTTTTAAATAATCCCTTGCCCCTGTTTTGTAAATTTTTGACTGTGTAAAAAAATGATTTTTTTTTTTTTTTACAATAGTGTCTTGTGACCCATCGATTTCATGCAAAATTCTTTTCCAATTGATCAGTGGTTGTCATTGATGTTAACCCAAGCCACACCAGGGTCTACCCTGATATTTCATGGGTAGTTTGACCTACCAAATTAATATATTCTGGGTCAAGAATATTTTTGATCGTTTCTACTTGTCGAGATGTTTTCGTTGATATATGGCACACCATGTAATTCTTCACGGTTTGAGAGATATTCATGTTTGAAGTTTGTAACCCCAATTAGTGGGATAAAACCCCATGGGGTTGTGGCATGGGTCATTAAAAAGTCAATAATTAATAATTTTTAAGATCCTAAAATGCCTCCCATATTCACTTGTTGAAGTCCCTCTCAACCTAAGCATTTATATAAATTGTGATCCTCATATCCTCCTCATGGAGGGATTTCGCCACATGAAACAGGCCATCGTGGAATTTGTGTTATAATTTTTTTTTCTACAAAGGTTAAGAAGTTGAAAATTTTATGAGGTGAATCAGAAATCCTGAGGATGCTCCTGTAAAAATTTCAGATCAAGGTGCATAATATTTTCAGAGATATGATCCATGGAATTCAGTGTTTTTACAGGCTTCTGAAATTCATCTCAAATAAGCGACCTTGGGAAAATTGTCATAACTCTCTCTTTGAGTATGGGATTGGAATTCTGTAAAAAATGGAAGATAGTGCACAAAATTTAGTTTGTGCTATATAAATTTTGGAGCCGAATGAAGAAACAATAACATGTGGCACACCATACACGTTTGCTCTACTGAACAAGTCCATAATTAGGGAATCGTGAGAGATTGGGCATAACTCTCTGTTAAAGAATCCAAATTGGATCAGACAGATGGCATTGGAAATAAGACTCAGAGGAATACTACATTACTGAAAATCACATATTGGGGATCTGAAATAATTGAGATACACCAGATTAAATATCAAGCTCCTATTAGGCAAGAAAAAGCTAGATAATGTGTTGTCAAGGGCTGCAAAGGACCATAATTTCTAGGGTAGAAAAGCAAAGCAAGGTGCAGCAGAGGGTAGCATGAAAAGAGCAGCAATCAAGGTGAAAAACAACAACAATAAGTTTACCACATGAAGTCTTCAAGTGGGAAGCACTGCATACAGTCATTGTAAATGTATCATTGTACTAAGTCATTGTAAAAATTGTACAAGTGTCTATCTGCCAAGAGTTGAATATGCATTGTCAGGAGGTCTAGGATAATCATTAGGTGGTTGTGTCATAGTTGCGGTTATGGTATAGTGTGTCTTCTTCTTCTACATCATTCTATATCATTGTATAGTGGACCATTTTCCCTGGTACGAGAGTCCATTATTTTCTTTTTCTTCTATAGGGTGGTAGGGTGGTGCCAGGCTGGTGCATGAAGTCACCAAAAAGTTCTATTGGGGTCTTGTGATTTGGCAGATTGGCATACCCAAATGACAAGGAAACATCAGAACCACTTTGGAATCCCAGGATCTAGCCCTCCTGGATTCAGAGAGGGATCTCTCTATATGTATTTTCAAAGGATATATCTTTAAGGCTTATGATATGATATTAGGCTAGTTATGAAATGCAAGGGATTTGTTTGTCTTCGGTTGGGAATCATTAAATGAGAAGGTCATGTGAAGTGAAGGAGGAAATAAGTGGAAGGATGTTTCAGCATGGGAAGATAGGTCAAAAAACAATGCTAAACCATTGGGCTATGGAGTCATAAAAGGGTTTACTTGCACAAAAAATATTCAAGGGTTTCCATAGGGCAAGTCATCTATATCAGAAGATATTTTAAGTTGAGTTGATGGTATGAAACATTAAGAAGGGTGGTGAAAGAAGAAAACATGTAAGAAAACAAAGGGCAACCTAAGATCAGGTAAGGACTTTTAACCTATCCTGCTTTTGGCATGCACTCAAGGGAAAACATTTAAGATAAACATAAAAAGTAACCTAAGATCAGGTAAGGACTTTTAACCTAGTCTGCTTTGGCATACTCTTAAGGGAAATATTCAAAACAACTGTTTAAGACTAAAGAAGGGACATGTCTAACCATAAACTTCCTTGATTAGGACTCTACTTAGCATGCACTGAAAATATCATTCAATAACAACATCTCAATTTCTACTCATCAAGACATGGGCTCACCGACATTCCTTGACTGGTTATACTCTATTGGTTCATTCTCAAACACACATTTAGAAGAAAACATAAAGATAAAGCTTATCAGTGAGAAATAGGGTACTTTGCAGTAAATCCTACTATATATTTGCTGTTATTTATCAGAGAATATGAACACAATGGAAACATAAGGAGAATAAAAATTACAGTCAGAATAAAATAACCAATGATTTATATCAGGATCCAGTGAATCTACTTGTCTATTTGATGTCCAAGACTAGTTACATACTCAAGTCCAATAGCTTTTACAGTATGATACTTCTCTTCCCAGCCTACTATATTACAACTACTCAACAACTCTTACTCAATAACAGTTCAACAATTAACAATTTTCTAACCCTTTACAATGAATCTTCAATGAGTACTTATAGGTGAATGAGTAGGAGTGGTAGAAGAGATGATATTAATGATCAATTAAGACAAAGGAGAAGTGCATCGAATGCTTCACTCTGCTCAATAAACATTGCATTAATTGTCTAGACTATTCAATAGTTTTTGTTGACTTTGAGGCATATTTGGTAGGATGGAAATTACTTTCTGAGGTGTCTTTGGAAAAATATCTCTGACTACAGTAACTTTGTCTTGGCCTCTGGGACAAGTTAGGTGAAACATTTAGGTTTAAGGCCACCAATGCCTTTCTAAAATTGTTCTGACGGTTTTGGAGTATTTTCTTTGTATAATAACTGCAAATTAGTCTGTGTAGGTGGAGAGCAGGCCATAAGTGGCTTCGGATATTCTGGAGGAATAACTGTGCTGTGATGCTGTATTCGAGGCTGCCTTTAGCTTAATCCTTCTTTAATATCATCAATAAACTGTGTTTTTAGGCCTAATTATGATTTTTTCCTTTTAAATCATCTTTAACCTTTATGTCCTTGCTGACTGTATTTCCTTCTGATTTATTTGTCTTTATGCTGTGTCTTTATCATTAATATTCATGCTAATCTTTGCTTTTCTATGATTCCTTCGATTATGATTTTAATCTCTCTATTTTCTTGTTTGCAGGGGTTTCTTGATGCGATGGAGGGTTTTATGGATTTTACCAGTGTTTATGAGGCACGGATAAAACACATAAAATCCATGGTAAATCCATTTTTGCATTTTATGATCCCAAGATCGTCATCTTGAGGTCCTTTTCCACTGATATCGACTGTGGGAGGGCTTGTTCATTATAATCTGCCATTAAAATCTGCAAACATACCAAAAACATTAATAAAACCTGCATTTCTATGGTTAAACTGTTTCGGAGGCTCGATATGGTGGCAGAGGAGCGTTGCAGAGAGGAGGAATGCAGGCAGAGGAGGTTCTATATGTAAACAGGAGGAATAATGGCAGATTTTTAAATATTGGCACGAAAAACAAAAGGTGGTTTTGCGAAACCAGAGGTGGTTTTCGCGTAGCGTTCAGGTGGTTTGTGGTTTTACGCAAATCAAATGCGATTCCATACAGGTGATGACACCTGTCCACCCCAATACCGCCCGTTTCGTGTGCAAGATGCACGTTGTAAGGTTTGGGAATTTGGAGCGCGTCAGCCGTCCGATCTGCGGGGATGCAGATCAACGGTGGTAAGTGAGCACAAAAGAATGAAGGTGATTGGTGGAAAGGGATGGTGGAGGACAGGTGGAAAGAAGAGAGTGGAGCACGATGGCGTGGGGAGGAAGGTGGGCCGGCAGGGATGAAGTCCATAATTTTTTTGGCGAGTGCGGGTTTGTAAAATTATAGGGGAAGGGCGAGGGTAGTCCGATCAACATGATCGACGGTGTAGATCTGCCATCGGGAAAACATAGCGCAGAGGAGTGGAATAAAAAAGGAAGGGGGCTTAAACGAAGTGGGGGAAAGTTTTTATGGAGAAGGGAAAGACCCGGGGGCTAGGATAAAAAGGGCTGAAACCTATCCGACAGTTCCTGGCTGTGGTTATATGGAGAAGGGGCCGAGGGCTTAAGCCCGGAAAGGGATTAAGGCCTAAATTTTTTTAGAAATGATCTGAATAAGGCTAAAAGTGGGTTCTTGAGCCTTTTTCAGAGGTTCCGATAAGTATAAAGAGAGGGTTTTAAAACGAATAAAGGAGTTTTATAAGGTTTTAAAGGGATTTTTAGAAGAAATGAGGAAAAATAAGGGGGAAAGACAAGCCTTGTGAGAGGGGAAAAATAAATGGATTTAAAAGGGAAAAAAGAGTGTTTTAATGTGAAATGATGGTAATGAGTGATGGAGGGATAATAGGCTTTCAAAACAGTTTTCTTGGGACTAGCAAGGCTTCTTGGAATGCTCTTTTGAAGGAAACAACAATGGAGATTACTCTTAATTCATAGGACACCAAAAGGCTTCAAGAATGAGTAGTTTTCTATGAAAACAATCTCTTAAAGGCTCACACAACAAATTTAGCCGTCGTATGCTGCAACAAAGTTTACTGATGGCTAACATTGGCTCCACTTGGGGATGGTAGCTCATTGGAGGTGTCATGAACCTCAGAAATTTTATCTCTGGAATGTAGACCTGTGCTTTGCATTTTGACAACATTTTCTTCTTTGATCATGCTGCTTTAAAATATGATCAGTATTTATCACAACCAAATGATTTTCTCCCAAATATTCTACCTACACAGCCTACTTTCCTAACATTTTTCTTCAACAAGGTGCACTTGGACTTGCGAACTCTTTGAAATCAACATTTTATTCTCTTGAAAACAGGAAAAACTAATCTAAATCAACCCTTATAACTTCCATGAGTTCAGATTAAATAGTTGAACTTATCATTTTCTCTGCCTAACTACTATCTGTTAGGATTAAGCTGTCTGATTTGTTATAATTTCCATGGAAAAAGAAACCAACTGCACATAGAATTATTTTCAGAAAAGTAAAACAAAACTTGGAAGGCTTAAGATCCAAAAACAATGAGCGTCCTTCCTTCTTTATTTCAGCTCTGATTTTGATCTCTTTGAGCTGTCTTCTTCTTCTTATCATAGTTCAAGTTCTCAGCATGTTAGAAATAGTCTTCTTTGTATCTTTGGCTCAGGTTTTGATATGCTTAAAGCCATTCTTTTGTTTTGATTCTTTGGTTCAGATTTTGAGCATATTAGAACCAATTCTTTTTCTTCTCTTTGGCTCAGGTTTTGATCTGGTTTGAGCCATTCTTCATCAAAATTACAGGTTCAGGATTTAAGCTTGTTTGAACCTCTGTTTTTCTATCCTAATCTAATCTACTGATAAGCCAAGATTAAACAATCTGGAAAATATTCTTCACTAACCTATCAACAGTAAATTGAAATCTATCTAGTCATGATTAAGCTATATGACCAAATAGTAGTGCTCTTTCAAGTAGTGGCATTTAGGCTTACACACTTTCAGATTTTTATTTTCCTTTTGGTATGGGGCTGTACCTTCCTTCTTTTATATCTGCCATCTTTTCTCTTTTTCTATTGTTTTTGTATTTTTTTCTTTTTACAAATTCAAATTAGAAAACAAAAAAAAACTAACTACATGCTCACAAGCTGAGATTTATTGACATTCCTACCTACCCTAATCTATCTTGGAAATCTCTGCTATTTTATATGATATAATAGTGCAAGTGCAGCCAGTTAAGCAATAATAAAAAAGGGTAGAAAATCTGATTGCTTGTCAGGGATAACCATAGGGTACTTTGAATGTGTGTCTTCAAAACCAAGGCCACCACCAGTGGTGACCACTCCTGATGTATCTAGCTCTTGCAAAGGATCAATGCTTGGGAACTTGAGCCAATCAGGGCCTCCATATACTCTACCACGGGATCAACAAAAACATGATGTACACTTTCCTCTTTTAGGCCTTCCATGAATGGTAGGTTATCTGCATCCTTGACAGCTTTGATCATTGCATCTTCAAAGTGGCTCTTGAAAGCATAATCATCCTTTTCCTGCACATCAAAAGGCAGTGAAATTTCTTCTTGCTTTGGGGGAGGGAGACTTTCCAAGAATTTTTTGGGACTTTGGAAAGTATGTGACTGAATTTGAGAATCCAAAAACTTAATGTTAGTTCCCAATTTTTTAACCACTATCTCCAGAAAAAAATTCTTACTTTCAGGATTAAAATTGGTGACCTCACAATGTGCAAGACAACTTCAAGGAGATCATGATCAAGCTGTAGTTCTTATAACTCATCTGAAACTTCATCATAGAAAAGGTCTGCCAGAGACCTTGACATTTTGTTCAATCAGTCTAAGAAATGGTCACTATATATTTACAACCTGTCTGGAGTCCTTCACCAGTGGAGTCATTTGGTATTTTGGGAGTTGTGGAGTCGCCAGGTGGAGGATTTCAAAATTTTTGGAATGAGTTGCTGTCCACCATCGGAAATTGAATACCAATTTAAGGAGGTTGTGGGTTTTATGAGCTCTAAAGGATGTATAAGATGTAATTCACTCATAATTTCCCCAGCGGAGTTGCCATTATGTCTGATCTATAACATTAAGTGACTTAGTTCTTAGTAAATTACATGGAAAAGCTAAGTCAACTTGGATATCTTGAAGATCTGAAAGGTTTTCAGGGAAAAAATTAGCTATGTGAATTGAACTGATAATAGTTGGATCCCTAGATACAAGAGACTTCCTAAGAATGCTTTCTAGATTATCAACTATTTTAGGAGGATCTGGGTCTAGATAGGCTCTGGTATGAATTATTTTTGAAGCCAGTATGTTAATATTTAGACCCAAAGAAATTTTTTTTAGCTAAATATGACAATATTTAGAGGCAAACTAGTCTTTAACAAAGAAAACTTAATCCTCAAAGTTTCCTAATCATGGGTGTGCATGATGTTTTAATGGTAGTGTGGGCTGCCCCAGTGGAGCCTTTGTGAAAAACAGGGGTAATCAGTAGGCCTACTGATCACAAATGGAGTCTTTTGGTCTTTTAGGGGTTTTGGAGTCGCCAGGTGGAGGATTTCAAAAATTTTGGGATGAGTTGCTGTCCACCATCGGCAATTGAATACCAATCTAGGGAGGTTGTGGGTTTTCTGAGCTCTAAAGGATGTATAAGATGTAATTCACTCAGAATTTACCCAGTGGAGTTGCCATTATGCTGGGGTCTTGTGATTTGGTAGATTGGCATACCCAAATGACAAGGCAACATCAGAACCAATTTGGAATCCTAGGATCTAGCCCTCCTAGATTCAGAGAGGGATCTCTCTATATATGCTTTCAAAGGATATATATTCAAGGATTATGATATGATATTAGGCTAGTTATGAAATACAAGAGATTTGTTTGTCTTCGATTGGGAAACATTAAATGAGAAGGTCATGTGAAGTGAAGGAGGAAATAAGTGGAAGGGTGTTTCAGCATGGGAAGATAGGTCAAAAAATAGTGCTAAACCATTGGGCTATGGAGTCATAAAAGGGTTTACTTGCACAACAACTATTCAAGGGTTTCCATAGGGCAAGTCATCTATATCAGAAGATCTTTTAAGTTGAGTTGATGGTATGAAACATTAAGAAGGGTGGTGAAAGAAGCAAACATGTAAGAAAACAAAGGGCAACCGAAGATTAGGTAAGGACTTTTAACCTAGCCTGCTTTTGGCATGCACTAAAGGGAAAACATTTAAGATAAACATAAAAATTAGCCTAAGATCAGATAAGGACTTTTAACATAGCCTTCTTTGGCATAATATTAAGGGAAATCTTCAAAATAGCTGTTTAAGACTAAACAAGGGACAGGGCTAACCATAAACTTCCTTGATTAAGACTCTACTTAGCATGCAGTGAAAATATCATTCAAGAACAACATCTCAAGTTCTAATTAGCAAGACATGGGCTCACCAACATTCCTTGACTAGTTGTACTCTATTGATTCATTCTCAAACACAGATTTAAAATAAAACATAAAGATAAAGCTTATCAGTGAGAAATAGGGTACTTTGCAGTAAATCCTACTCTATATTTGTTGTTCTTTATTAGAGAATATGAACACAATGGAAACATAAGGAGAATAAAAATTAAAGTCAGAATAACATCACCAATGATTTAGATCAGGATCCAGTGAATCTACTTGTCTATTTGATCTACAAGACCAATTACGTACTCAAGTCCAATAGCTTTTACAGTCTGATACTTCTCTTCCTAGCCTAGTATAGTACAATTACTCAACAAATATTACTCAATAACAGTTCAGCAATTAACAATTTTCCAACCCTTTACAATGAATCTTCAATGAGTACTTATAGGTGAATGAGGAGGAGTGGTAGAAGAGAGGATCTTAACGATCAATTAAGACAAAGGAGAAGTGCATCGAATGCGACACTCTGCTCAATAAACATTGCATTAACTGTCTAGACCATTCAATAGTTTTTGTTGACTTTGAGGCATATCTGGTAGGCTGGCAATTACTTTCTGAGGTGTCTTTGGCAAAATATCTCTGACTGTAGTAACTCTGTCTTGGCCTCTGGGACAAGTTAGGTGAAAAATTTAGTTTTAAGGCCACCCATGCCTTTATAATAACTGTTCTGACAGTTTTGGAGTATTTTCTTTGTATAATAACTGCTGATTAGTCTGTGTAGGTGGAGAGCAGGCTACAAGTGGCTTCGGATATTTTGGAGGAATAACTGTGCTGTGATGCTGTATTCGAGGCTACCTTTAGCCTAATCCTTCTTTAATCTCATCAATAAACTGTGTTTTTAGTCCTGTTTGTGCTTTTTTCCTTTTAAATCATATTTAACCTTTATGTCCTTGCTGACTGTATTTCCTTCTGATTTATTTATCTTTATGCTATGTCTCTATCATTAATCTTCATGCTAATCTCTGCTTTTCTGTGATTCCTTTGATTATGCTTTTAATCTCTCTACTTTCTTGTTTTTAGGGGTTTCTTGCTGTGCTAGAGGTTTTTATGGATTTTACCAGTGTTTATGAGGCACGTATAAAACAAATAAAAGCCATGGTAAATCCCTTTTTGAATTTTATGATCCCAGGATCATCATCCTGAGGTCCTTTGCCACTGATATCAGCTGTGGGAGGGCCTGTTCATTATAATATGCCATTAAAACTTGAAAACAGACCAAAAAACATTAATAAAACGTGCATTTTTATGGTTAAACTGCTTCGAAGGCTCGATATGGTGGTGGAGGAGCATTGCAAAGAGGCAGAATGTAGGCGGAGGAGGTTCTATATTCAAACAAAAGGAATAATGGAAGATTTTTAAATACTGGTGCAAAAAAAGAAAGGTGTTTTTGCGAAACCGGAGGTGGTTTTCGCGCAGTGTTCAGGTGGTTTGTGGTTTTATGAAAATCAAAGGCGATTCCATACAGGTGATGACACCTGTCCACCCCAATAATTCCCGTTTCACGTGCAAGATGCACGTTGGAAGGGTTGGGCATTTGGAGTGCATCAGCCATCCGATCTGCGGGGATGCAGATCAACGGTGGTAAGCGAGTGCGAAGGAATGAAGGTGATCAGTGGAAAGGGATGGTGGAGGACAAGTGGCAAGTAGAGAGTGGAGCATGATGGCGTGGGGAGGAAGGTGGGCCAACAGGGATGACATCCATAATTTTGTTGGGGCGTGCGGGTTTGTAAAATGATAGGGGAAGGGCAAGGGTCGTCTGATCAACACGATCGACGGTGTAGATCTGCCATCGGGAAACATAGCGCGGAGGAGTGGAATAATAAAGGAAGGGGGCTTAAACGAAGCGGGGGAAAGTTTTTATGGAGAAGGGAAAGACCCGTGGGCTAGGATAAAAAGGGCTCAAACCTATCCGACAGTTCCCGGCTGTGGTTATATGAAGAAAGTGCTAAGGGTTTAAGCCCGGAAAGGGCTTAAGGCCTAAAACTTTTTATAAATGATTGAAATAAGGCCAAAAGTGGGTTCTTGAGCCTTTTTGAGAGGTTCCAATAAGTATAAAGAGAGGGTTTTAAAATGAATAAAGGAGTTTTATAAGGTTTTAAAGGGCTTTTTAGAAGAAATGCGGAAAAATAAGGGGGAAAGACAAGCCTTGTGAGAGGGGAAAAAAGAATGGATTTAAAAGGGAAAAAAAGGGTGTTTTAATGTGAAATGATGGTAATGAGTGATGGAGGGATAACAGTATTTAAATTTTTTTTTCTTGGGACTATCAAGGCTTCTTGGAATGCTCTTTTGAAGGAAACAACATTGAAGATTACTCTTAATTCAGTTGACACCAAAAGGCTTCAAGAATGAGTAGTTTTCTATGAAAACAATCTCTTGAAGGCTCACACAACAAATTTATCCATCATCTGCTGTAGCAAAGTTTACTGATGGCTAAAAAGTTCAAGCCTGTGAAAAATTCTGGGTGGTAGAGTGGTGCTAGGGTAAGTTGTAGCTCATTGGGTGTTGGGGTATCCATTCAGTTGACTACTGAAGAATCTTGGGTATTGGAGCGTCCATCCAGTGGGAGCTGGAGAAGAATGCTTTTATAGATTCTAGGAAGTTGGAGCTTTATTTTCAATTGGAGTTTAATATTAAAGAATTATTAGAAAATCATTTAGGTGGTTTTTGTCCTGGAGAGGGTTTCCACCTTAAAAACTGTGTGTAGTTGTGTTCCTTTTGTTTACTGCTATCATTGTACAAACACTGATAATAATTGAATATTAACTAATGCTATGAAAGATTAATGATAATACTAATTGAAAGGAATACTGATTCACCCCCCCTCTCGGTATTTCCAACAATTGGTATCAGAACTTGGTTCCTTCAATAACAATTTAACAACTAGAAGGAGGTCATGGAGCATACCAAGAATGGTGTACCTCTATTCAATGAAAATAATTATGCACTCTGGAAGGTGTAATATTCCCAATTAGCCATGAGCTAATTGGAATATTAAATTTTGTTTTGCTGATTTGTTTTATGAATAAGAGGACAATGGAGGTCCAAAATTCTCCTAATAATGAAATAAATCAATGCCAATGTGAAAGAGATAGATCTTGGTAGCTTAATTGAGCACCCTTTGGTGTGAAGAGGGGCTGGATCACCTTGACCGGGTCAAATTTGACCAAATCAACATTGGTGTCATGGAGGAGTGGTCATCAATGAAAGACAACGCAGTTTTAGATGGAGATTCTTTGTGTGGAAGTAGTGCTTTTATTGGATGGAGCTTAGGTTCTGCAAGCTCATATCTTATTTAAGGAAGAGGATGACAACCATATTCATGATGTATGTTGATATATGGTATTTCTGAATATATGGTTTGTTTAGACATATATCTTTCTCTTGCTGTTTAGCTGAGATAGAGTGTTGTTTAGCACAGGGTGTTCATGATCGGGAATCCCACCTCTTCCATTGAGAAGATTTTGGAGGAGTATTGTACTACATTTTCCACTATCAGGCTTAAGGCAAAGCTTCATATTTCATTTAAAACACATATCCTGTTGAGGGTTTGGTTGTTTTGCAGGTTGCAGCAAGTGGAGACTATATCTCTAGATCTGGGTCATTTCATTTCTCATTCTCAGTGGAGGAGGCTTCCTTTCCATTGGGAGGATAGTAAAGAAGGGCCTTGTGCATGTTTTCAGATCTTGACATCAGGTCAACTGGTTATTTATCCCTACAACGTAATTTTTTTCCAAATCTGTGTTATTTCTATAGGAGGAGTTGCAGGGTGGTTTGGCACACCATTTGGAGAGCTGATTTTCTAGTGAAGGGGATCTGCCTTTCACTTAGAGGATCTATTGGATGAGGCTATTGTATTGATCATATCAGATCAACCAAACTTTCTAGATCTGTATTTTACACTGGATCTACAGCCTTAGGGCCTAGATCTACATCTTGTACATGGTGTTTTGCTGAAAACCCTTAAGGGGTTCTTCAAAGGAGGTTGTATAGTGCTCAGATCTGCAATAGATCTATCTTTTGAGGCACATATCAGCCCTAGATCTTATTTATAATCATTTGCTGCAGTATAGCTAATAAAACAACACTGTAAGGGTCTTCCAATTTTTATATATAGTTGTAGCACCTCATTTTGAGGGATTTTGTTCGTTAGAGGCTTGTACTTTCTTATTGTGTACCTTATGGCCCATTATTTATGCATATTTTGCTACTATTATAGCATATGAAAGGTCTCAAAATTGGCCTCTTGCTTTTATATGATGATTTTCATTATTGTTCCAACATTTTGCACTATATTCCTGCTTTTCCCATTTGGGAATATTAAAGTGGTATTAGAGCATAATCTTGGCACAGCCTATGCATCTTGAAAGGCCAATATGTCATCTAAAGAAGGATAGCCACTTACTGATAGAGAGAAGAGGTATCAAAGAAGAAGACACCAGAAGTTTTACTATACAAATGACAAATAAGACAAGGGTAAAACCCCTTTATCTGGAGGTGAAGATGAAGAGAAGGAGTTCCCTAAGATCCTTCTTAAAGCCATACAAGATATTGATAGAGAGATAAAAGGAATGAGGATGGATAGATACAAGGAATCCCCTAAAGGATTTCATAATGGTGAAGGCTTTGGCATGTCTCATCACTAGAGTGATAAACTAGTGCAGCAACCAAAAGTTTTCCAATGCTCTACAATGCCTACATTCTTGGCTATGGAAAATGAAGGGTTTTAAGAGAAATAATCCCTTGAAGACTATTTTATGGAGTATGAATATAAAACTCAGAGATTCAAGGACCACTTGAGTTTTCAGGACTTTTGTCAAATCAAGGACAATAGAAGACCAAGGCATCACAATAGAAGTGGCAGATTCATTCAGAATCATGATATATACTGCACTATGGGTATATTATTTTTACCCAATTTTGATGGGTCATCCAAGTGCACTGCCAAATCATGGGTAGAGAAACTTGACATCTACTTCTAGTTGAACAAGGTTCCAGAAATGGAGGCCATTAAGATTGCAGCGCTGCACCTTGAGGGTGAAGCACATGATTGGTGGTCCCATGGATTGTCTACATTGGGCCATGCCAATGTGACTGCATATTCATAGTTCAATAGAAGGATGGTGGAAAGATTTGATAGAAGAGATCCTGAAGCACCATTCATGGGGTTTGCAAAGCTAAAAAAATAAGGTAATCTAGAAACTTACATTTCTGAATTTTTGAGACTTTCTGTTATGGTTCCTGATTTATCTGTAGCAAGAAGGGTGTATATGTTCATTGATGGGTTAGATGAACCTCTTCATGGGTTGGTTAAGTCTACCAAGTCCACTACCCTTCAAGATGCGATTGAAAGGGCTAGATATCTTCAAGATGTCTTGCCAAAAGCAAACGGAAAAATTTCAACATAAGCCCTCTTTTCCTTCAAAGGGAAAGGAAGAGAAGGCTCCTCTTTCAAAGGAGAGCCAAAATAAAAAACCTGATCTTGATGATGATGTCCGAAGAGATTTGAGGAGGAGGAAGCTTTGCTTCACATGCCAAGAATCTTGGGCACCCGAACATTGATGTGCAGCAGGAAATGCACATTACATAGAGGTCTTCTCAGATGATGAGGAGGAAGAAGAAGATGAACAAGGAAGGGGTCACAATGCTGGGATAGCAAGAGATGATCAACCACCACCTGGAGGTGAGGATGGAGAAATTTCTCCAATTATAGGCACTCTTGCATCATTAAGAGTGATACCCAATTATCATAAAATTTCCACACAAGAAACAGAGTTGAATTTGCATAGTGGAAGCAGGGATAAGATGATCCTATCTATTATGCACATGAGAATGGTCCATGAGA
Organism: Pinus albicaulis; assembly: GCA_034641835.2. Classification (NCBI taxonomy): domain Eukaryota; kingdom Viridiplantae; phylum Streptophyta; class Pinopsida; order Pinales; family Pinaceae; genus Pinus; species Pinus albicaulis. The sequence continues at coordinate 119,347,312 of CM076582.1, read as the reverse complement.
CATCACAATATTGTGGGAAACCACTTGGGAGACCACCTGATCTAGATTTAGTGAGAATTGTCTCACATCTTGATGCTCCATTCATAGATCCAGGAGGAATGGGAGCATTAGAAGACCAAGATACAACACTCAGAGTCTTGGGTAGACTCAAGGAGGAGGGAGAAATTCTCCCAACATCATCATTACCCACTCTCATTTCAGATTTTGCATTGTGGGAGGAGAAGCATGGAAGGAATGACCTTCCAAAATGTACCTTTGGCATGGGAGATGTCAAGGAGGAGAGCAGCCATATGACAAATTTTCTTTGTGATAGATCATCAGTGCTGTCACTATGGAAGATTGATCCATATTGGAAATCCCAACTGTTAGTGGATTATTCCAAGGATATTTTCACATGCATGATAATTGACGACCAACTACATGAAGAGGGCTATTCAGTCCAAGAAGGAGTCATCTACTATCATGGTATGATATTCTTATCTAGAGACTCCAAGCTCAAGGAGAAGATGCTACAAAGAGCTTATGAAGAGTTCTTTTTCAGCCATACTTATTCCATGAGGTCCTAAAACACTATCATGGAAGGTTACACTTGGAAGGGCTTTGAAGAGGAACTATATCAAAATTTTCAAAGATATTGAACCATGTGGAGTTGGAGGAGAGACATGACTCTATGAAGGAGTTAATTCAAGCACCTCTTTCCTCTTTTAGAATGAGAGGAGATATATCTATGCACCACTCCATTTGTATGAGGAGAAATTTTGGTGAAGAATATGCTTGTGTACCTAATGTTTGATTTGATGAACATATGCATTATTTTACCATTTATATGCAGGCCATAGCTCCAAGGAGGAGCATTATTCCATATAAAATTCATGGCCAACTTTGGGCCACAAAAGTTTCTGAACATGGCCACTCCCTTGGAGATCAAAGGGAGATTTTGTATCATTGTGGGTGCATTCCAAAAGCACCAAACATATCTCACACTTTCAGCCATGGTGAGATGACTTGGGTAGCAAGAAAGTGGTGGGGAAACCACTTACCACATCATTATCTAATGTAGTTAGGAGATATACTGCGCTGGTTCCACATGTGGGACTATGACCCACCTCCATTTGTGCAAATTTCTGTTTGTTTGTACTTAGTTTTGATCCCATACATTGATGATGTACTTATAATTTTTATGGGAATGTTTGGAGGGAGGATGGGAGGAATATATGTGCACTATGGGAAAGATATTATCCATGTTCATTATGCTACATTTTTCAGGGATAACATTGGGTGAACCATGTTTGTTTCATTTGAACTATTGTCTCCTTATGGGATGGATTATTTGCATCTCATGAGAACTTTGGAGGAGCACTTCATGGAGGGATGGATTGGTGAAAACTTAGCTTATGAAGGAATATTAGCACATGTTGGTGTCACCAATAGAGGAGGAGAAGAGTTGCAACACTCACCTTGTCAGTTGCTTGAGGACAAGCAACATTTGGGAAGGGAGGACTGTAATATTCCCAATTAGCCATGAGCTAGTTGGAATATTAAATTTTGTTTTGCTAATTTTTTTTTATGAATAAGAGGACAATGGAGGTCCAAAATTCTCCTAATAATGAAATAAATCAATGCCAATGTGAAAGATATAGATCTTAGCAGCTTAATTGAGCACCCTTTGGTGTGAAAAGGGGCTGGATCACCTTGACTGGGTCAACCTTGACCAAATCAACAACGTTGTCATGGAGGAGTGGTCATCAATGAAAGACAGTGCAATTTTAGATGGAGATGATTTGTGTGGAAGTAGTGCTATTATTGGATGGGGCTTAGGGTTTTAAAGCTCATATCTTATTTAAGGAGGAGGATGGTAGCCATATTCATTATGTTTATGTATATTTATATTTCTAAATATATGGTCTGTTTAGACATATATCTTCTCTTGTTGTTTAGCTGAGATAGAGTGTTATTTAGCACAAGGTGTTGCTGATCGGAAATCCCACCTCTTCCATTGATAAGCTCTTGGAGGATTATTGTACTACATTGTCCACTATCAGGCTTAAGGCCAAGCTTCATATTTCATTTACAACGTAGATCCTGTTGAGGGTTTGGTTGTTTTGCAGGTTGCAACAAGTGGAGACTAGATCTCTAGATCTGGGTCATTTCATTGCTCATTTTCAGTGGATGAGGCTTCCTTTCCATTGGGAGGACAATATTGAAGACCTTTGTGCTTATTTTCAGATCTTGGCATTAGGCCAACTGTTTATTTATTCCTACAACATAGTTTCCTTCTAGATCTGCGTTATTTATGTAGGAGGAGTTGCAGGGTGGAGAGATGATTTTCTAGTGAAGGGGATCTACCTTTCACTTGGAGTATCTATCAGAGGAGGCTATTGTATTGATCATATCAGATCAGCCACACTGTCCAGATCTGTATTTTTCAGTGGATTTGCAGCCTTAGGGGCTAGATCTACATCTTGTACATGGTGTTTTACTGAAAACCCTTAAGGGGTTCTTTAAAGGAGGTTGTATAGTTCTTAGATCTGTAATAGATCTATCTTTTAAGGCACATATCGGCCCTAGATCTGATGTATAATCATTTTATGTAGCAGAGCTAATAAAACAACGCTGTAAGGGTCTTCTAGCTTTTATATATAGTTGTAGCACCTCATTTTGAGGGATTTTGTTGTCTGTATCTTATGACCATTATTTATGCATATTTCTTTGCTATTATAACCATGAAGGTCTCCATATTGGCCTCTTGTTTTTAAGACAACATTTTTCACTATATTCCTGCTTTTCCAATTTGGGAATATTACAGAAAGGAAGAATGGAGGTCTATCTCTTAGCGCAAGGTTATGAAGTATGGGACACTGTTCAAAATGAATTTACATCAATTGCAGATGAACAAGGTAAGAATAATTTGGTAAATGGTGCAAAAGCAAAGAATATTATTATCAGTGGACTTATTCAATTTGATTATCATAAGGTGCTGAGTTGTAAGACCACCAAAAATGTATGGGAAAAGCTTGAGAATATATATGCAGGTGACTCAAATGTCAAAGAAGCAAAGCTTCGAATCTACAGAGAAAAATTTGAGCAACTTAGAATGAAAGAATATAACAACATTGCTACATAATTCCAACATGCTGATGAAATAACCAACACTCTGGAAGGATTGGGAGAGCCTGTTGACGAGAAGACTATTATACGAAAGATTCTTAGAATGTTACCAGGGAGATTCAACCCAAAGGTATCGATATTAGAATATAGTGCAAATTTGGACAAACTCAGCAAAGAGGAATTACATGGAGTTCTCATAGCATATGAAATGAGACTTGATGAAGAAGAGGGTACTTCGCATCTAGAAACTGTGTTCGCTGCATCTAAGAAAACCAATAAGGAGAAACAATCTTCAAAGGCACATACCTGCACCTGCAAGTGTGAAGAAAAGGAAGACGATGAAGAAGGTCTTTCAGAAGGAGAATATTCTTACCTTATGAGAAAACTAAAAATTGGTAAGGGAAAATTCAAGGGTAAACTTCCATTGATATGTTTCAGCTGTGGTGAGGTTTGGCATTTCGCAGCAAAATGTCCGAACAGAAGTGATGGCAACTCAAAAGAAAAGAAAGGATTTAAGAAATTCAAAAAGCAAAGAAAAGAGAAAGGATTCAAAAAGAAATTTCTCTCTAAAGAAGACAGGTCATCATCTAATGAAGACAATGCCAACAAAAAATAAGCCAATGAGAGAGTATTTTTTATGGCCAAGAACATTAAACAAGAGGTATCGAACAACGAAGAAGAAGGGTTGACCATAGAAAAATTTTCTAAGGAGGAAATCAAGCTTATAAAAGAGCTCAAGGCTGAGAAGATCCATTCCAATACTCTTGAAGAACAAGTTCAAGGTCTCAAAATTGAAGTTGAAGAACACAAATGTATTGAAGAGTCACTTCAAAAGAGGTTGGAAGAAAGAAACCAAGAAAGGGAAGCATTAGAAGCTCAAGTAGTCTCACTACATAAGGAAGTGAAGGAGGGAAAAAATGTCCAAAAATAAGCCAACAAATCAAGGGAATTGGAAGTGTTAATCTCCTGTATTCTACAGTATCACTAGGTGACTATGGATTTTCTACAATCTGCTGAAAATAACATTCCTGGACTATCATTTATTTTCAGAAATCTCACTACCTTCATTATATCAATCTAAACTACTTCACTATCTCTCATTTTTCCTCTTTCAATACCCTGATGCTCTGAAATCTCATGTTTAATCCTAAAAATCCCTCATTTTTTGCCCTTTCCCTACCTAAAACCCAATTTTCCTCACAAAAACCTCTCCCCTTCGTTCATTCCCCTTCTACCATAAAACAATGTAAAAAGTCCATTTTTTTACATTGTTTTAGATAAAATTAATTGTATTCGGGTCCCACTATTTAAATGAAACTCTATTTTATTTCAAATACCCAACCTTGCTATATTTAAAACATTCGACCCCTTATATGATTTTAGCCCCCCGCTTCAATTTTTTTTTATCCCCACTCCCATATAACCCTGACCCCATAAGATATTAAGTGTCTCCGCTTAAACTAAACCCTGGGCCCCAAATTACCAAAATCCTCGCATATAATAATCCCACTGCTTCATATACCCCTGATCCCCACATCATGTTTTACGCTTGCAATCAGATCGCCCGACAACCGTCCGATCTATGCCTCCCCATCCAACGACCATCATTCCTCATCGCATATCCAAAATCCTAGCATTTAGCACCACCAAACCTTGCGAAATTGGAAGTTTTACCACCGTCACATCCACCATGCGTCACCTCCTCCATATTGTCGCATCCTCGTGATATAAACCACCATACCACCCATGCACCATGTGAAAATCGCTCACCGCCTTCGCACCGTAAACCCAGAAACCATCCACCCTTTTCGAATGCTACAAAGCCTCGTGTCACCACAATAAGACCTGTGACTGTGTGATAAGCCCTGACCCACCATAAAACCCCTGTAACACGTCCAAAATACCTGGAGAGCCATAAACAAGTGAAAAACCTAAAGCCTCCATTACCTGAACCCTCTCCACAATGCATGTCTTAATTAATTAATTGTTTTTGATTGTGCAGGCGGTCGAGGTATAAGAATATGCCTGATGTTCATTTCTAAGTCTGAAAAATGTTTAAAATAAGCTCCATGGGTGACGATCCAGAGCTTTATTTATCAAAGAAACATGAGCGCAAGGTTAATCTAAAACATCAAATGGATCATGACCATTGATGACCATTCAAACATTCCAAAGGCGGCAAGATTTCTCCATAGCATAGAGTAAAGAAATAAAAGTGTTTTACAGTAGCAGCACAGTCAGAGATGAACCCAAATATTAAAGAACGTGATTTAAAAAAAATGACAGTTAAAGGATTCACCGTGACTGTGAATATTGAAAGGAATAAAAGATCAATCAAAGGTCAAAGGCAAAAGAAAAGGTTAGAAGACAAGGTTAAGACAAAAATTGTTGATCAGCGATTGTCATTGATGTCAACCCAAGCAGCACCAGGGGCTAACCCAATATTGCATGGGAATTTTGACCTACCAAATTAATATATTCTGGGTCAATAATGCTTTTGATGATTTCTACTTGTCGAGATGTTTCCGTTGATATATGGCACGCGATGTAATTCTTCACGGTTTGAGAGATATTCATGTTTGAAGTTTGTACCCCCAGTTAGTGGGCTAAAACCCCATGGGGTTGAGGCATGGGTCATTGAAAATTCATAATTAATATCTTTTTAAGCTCCTAAAATCCCTCCCACGTTCACTTCTTGAAGCCCCTCTCAACTTAAGCATTTATATAAATTGTGATCCTCATTTCCTCCTTATGCAAGGGATTCAGCCATCTGAAACAGGTCATCGTGGAATTTTCGCTCTAAATTTTTTTCTACAAAGGTTCAGAAGCTGAAATTATTATGAGATAAATCTGAAATCTTGAGGAAGCTGCAGTAGAAATTTCAGATCAAGGTGCGCAATATTTTTGGAGATATGATCTATGGAAGTCAGGGTTTTTGCAGGCTCCTGAAATTCATCTCAAAGAAATGACCTTGGTAAAATCATCAGAAATATCTCTTTGAGTATCGGATTGGAATTATATAAAGAGTGACAGATAGTGCACATTCTGCCGTTTTTTCTCTATCAATTTTAGAGCCAAATGAATAAACAGTGACACGTGGAATTCCGTACAAGTGTGCTCTTCTGAAACAGTCCATAATTAGGGAATTGTGAGACATTGGGTATAAATATATCTTGAAGAATCCAAATTGGGTCAGAACTATGGCATTGGAAATATGACTCAGAGGAATAATACAGGACTGAAAATCAGATATTGAGAATCTAAAATAACAAAGATACACCAGATTCAATATCGAGCTCATAGAAATCAAGAAAAAGATAGATCATGCGTTGTTAAGGATTGCAAAGGACCAGAATTTCTACGACAGAAAAGCAAAGCAAGGTGCAGCAGAGGGTAGCATGACAAGAGCAGCAACCAAGGTGCATAACAATGGCAATAATTTCATCATATGAAGTCTTCAAGTGGGCAGCACTGCATACAATCATTATAAAGGTATCATTGTACTTAGTCATTGTAAATACATTATTGTACAAATTGTACTAGTGTCTATCTGCCAAGGGTTGAAGAGGCAGTGTTGGGAGGTCTAGGATCTTCATTAGGTGGTTGTGTCAAGTTGGGGTTATGGTCTAGTATATCTTCTTCTTCTGCATCATTATATATCATTGTAAAGTGGACCATTTTCCCTGGTACGGAAGTCCATTCTTCTTTTATTCTTCTATAGGGTGGTAGGGTGGTGCTAGGGTGAGTTGTAGCTAATTGGGTGTTGGGGCATCTGTTCAGTTGACTACTGAAGAATCTCAGGCATTGGAGAGTCCATCCAGTGGGAGCTGGAGAAGAATGATTTTCTAGATTCTAGGAAGTTGGAGCTTTATTTTCAATTGGAGTTGAATATTAAGGAATTATTAGAAAAGTATTTGGTGGTTTTTTTTCCAGAGTGGGTTTCCACCTTAAAAAATGTGTGCATTTGTGTTCCTCTTGTTTGCTACTGTCATTTTACAAAAAATTATAATAATTGAAGATTAACTAATGCTCTAATTGAAAGAAATACTGATTCACCCCCCCCCTCCTCAGTATTTCCAACAATTGGTATCAGAGCTTGGTTCCTTCAATAACAGTTTAACAGCTGGAACGAGGTCATGGAGCATACCAAGAATGGTGTAACTCTATTCAATGAAAATAATTATGCACTTTGGAAAGGAAGAATGGAGGTCTATCTCTTGGCGCAAGGTTACGAAGTATGGGACACTGCTCAAAATGGATTTACATCAACTGCGGATGAACAAGGTAAGAAGAATTTGGTAAATGATGCAAAAGCAAAGAATATTATTATCAGTGGACTTATTGAATCTGCTTATCATAAGGTGTTGGGTTGTAAAACCGCCAAAAATGTATGGGAAAAGCTTGATAATATATATGCAGGTGACTCAAATGTCAAAGAAGCAAAGCTTCAAATCTATAGAGCAAAATTTGAGCAACTCAGAATGAAAGAAGATTGCAACATTGTTGCATACTTTCAATACGTTGATGAAATAACCAATACTCTGGAAGGATTGGGAGAGCCAGTTGACGAGAAGACTATTATACGGAAGATTCTTAGAACGTTACCAGGGAGATTCAACCCAAAGGTATCGGTCTTAGAATACAATGCAAATATGGACAAACTCAGCAAAGAGGAATTACATGGAGTTCTCATAGCATATGAAATGAGACTTGATGAAGAAGAGGGTACTTCGCATCTAGAAACTGCGTTCGTTGCATCTAAGAAAACCAATAAGGATAAACAACCTTCAATTGAAAATACATTCACCTGCAAGTGTGAAGAAAAGGGAGATGATGAAGAAGGTCTTTCAGATGAAGAATATGCTTACTTCACAAGAAAACTACAAATTGGTAAGGGACAATTCAAAGGTAAACTTCCATTGATATGTTTCAGCTGTAATGAGGTTGGGCATTTTGCAGCAAAATGTCCAAACAAAATTAATGGCAACTCAAAAAGAAAGAAAGGCTTTAAGAAATTCAACAAGCAAGGATCCAAAAGGAACTTTCTCTCTAAAGAAGATAGCTCATCATCCAATGAAGACAATGATAGTGAAGAAGAAGCCAATGAGAGAGTATTGTTTATGGCCAAGCACAATAAGAAAGAGGTATCAAACAACGAAGAAGAAGGATGGACCATAGACGAATTTTATGAGGAAGCAATCAAGCTTATAAAAGATCTCAAGGTGGAGAATATCTGTTCCAAAACTCTTGAAGAACAAGTTCAAGGTCTCAAAATTGAAGTTGAAGAACACAAATGCATTGAAGAGTCACTTCAAAAGAAGTTGGAAGAAATAAACCAAGAAAGGGAAGAATTAGAAGCCGAAGTAGTCTCGCTGCGTGAGGAAGTGAAGAAAGGAAAAACTATCCAAAACTATGCCAATAGCTCAAGGGCATTGGAAGAACTCATCAACAATCAACGATCTTACAACGACAAAACTGGCATCGGTTACAAAGAAGAAGAAGCAAGACCTTCTACAACAAAATACAATGAACCTATGAGATCTGACATGCATGTAGACTTCATTGGACAAGATTCACAAGAACAGCCTTGGAAGACAATTCCTCGATGAAAATTTCCATCCAGGTACCAACATATTTTTTATGGCTACTGTTATTCATGTGGAAAATTTGGTCATAAAGCTGTAGAATGTCGCACGTACCCTAGGAATGAATACAATTCCAGGAGATCTGTCAAATATGAACCTCCCAGGGCTCAGCAAAACATCAATATATTTGAACATTTAAGAAATAATATTGAATGTTACAAATGTCGAAACTTTGGACACATAGCCAAAGACTGTAGACTTGAAAATCCTCCAGAAGAATCTTCGAAGCCACAGAATGAACGAACATGGAAGAAGAAGAAGAATGATAATTGTGCTCTCGCTCTCAAGGCTCAAAAGAACAAAGATATGTGGTATGTTGATAGCGGTTGCTCAACGCATATGACTGGAGATAGAAATAAATTTGTATCTCTGAAAGAGAAGAAGGATGGAACCGTGTCCTTTGGAAATGATGGATCTTCAAATGTTATAGGATCAGGTACTGTCACTCTCAGAAGCAAAGATGTTCTAGCCAAGAATGTTTTATTGGTTGAAAACATGAATCACAATCTGCTCAGTGTTGGACAAATGTGTGATCAAGGACACACAATACTATTCAACTCCACGAAATGTGAAATCAGGAAAGGCGTGTATGGTGAAATTGTGGCTACAGCAAGTCGAGCTCCAAATGACATATATGTTCTGGATGAAGAAACTAATTCATGTCTAATAGCTAAAGAGGATGATACAATAATTGGTAGCAATGATGATCGACTAAGTAAGAAGTTTGCTACAAAGGTGCAAAGTGATTTTGAGATGTCTTTACTTGGTGAGCTGACATACTTCTTAGGGCTTCAAATATCTCAGCAAGAGAAAGGAATATTTATATGTCAAGACAAGTACATCAAGGAAATGCTCAAGAAATTTAAAATGGAAGATTGCAAACCCATCCTTACTCCAATGGTAACAGGTTGCAAATTGAGCATAGACGACTCATCTAAGGATGTGGATCAAAGGTTGTATAGATCTATGATTAGTAGTCTTCTATATGTAACAACCTCCCAACCAGATGTTATGCAAGCAGTTGGACAAGTAGCAAGATTCCAAGCAGCACCAAAAGAATCACATATTGAATATTCGCTAGCATTGGAATATCTTTGCCAGAAGCTTGGGATTATCCCAAGTTCTCATTAGATTTTCCTTTTTTAGAATATAAAGGGGGATTGGAAGTAGACTACAGGTTTGCAGGACGGTTGTGTGTCAGGGGGAGAGGAAGTGTGTACAGTTCTGCAGGACGGTTGTGTGTCAGCGCGAGTGGAAGTGTGTACAGGTCCGCAAGATGGTTGTGTTTCAGGGGGAGTTACCCTTTGCCATTGATGTCAAAGGGGGAGAGAATGTCGTAGGAAGAGGTGTCATGATCGCAGGGGGAGTGCTTGTGTTGCCATCAATGCCAAAGGCGGAGATTTTTGATCAGCGGTTGTCATTGATGTCAACCCAAGCAGCACCAGGGGCTAACCCAATATTGCATGGGAATTTTAACCTACCAAATTAATATATTCTGGGTTAATAATTATTTTTATGGTTTCTACTTGTCGTGATTTTTCTGTTGATATATGGCACGACATGTAATTCTTCACGGTTTGAGAGATATTCACGTCGTTCTCACTCGCTAGTGGCCAAACCCCATGGGGCTGGGGCATGGATCATTGAAAATTCATAATTAATATTTTTTTAAGCTCCTAATATCCCTCCCACGTTCACTTGTTGAAGCCCCTCTCAACTTAAGCATTCATATAAATTGTGATCTTCATTTCCTCCTTATGCATGGGATTTGAGCATCCGAAATAGGTCATCGTGGAATTTTCGCTCTAAATTTTTTTCTACGAAGGCTCAGAAGCTGAAATTTTTTATGATGTGAAGCTGAAATCCTGAGGAAGCTACAGTAAAAATTTTAGATCAAGTTGCGCAACATTTTTGGCGATATGATCTGTGGAAGTAAGGGTTTTTGCAGGCTCCTGAAATTCATCTCAAAGAAGTGACCATGGTAAAATCATCATAAATCTCTCTCTGAGTATCAGATTGGAATTATGTAAAAATTAGCAGATTTTGCACAGTTTTTAGTTTTCTCTCTATCAATTTTAGAGCATATGAAGAAACAATGACACGTGGAACGTCGTACAAGTGTGCTTTGCTGAAACAATCCATAATTATGGATTTGTGAGAGATTTGGTATAACTCTCTCTTGAAGAACCCAAATTGGGTCAGACCTGTGGCATTGGAAAGAAAACTAAGAGGAATAATTTAGGACCAAAAAATCAAATATTGAGAATCCGAAATAATGCAGATACACTAGATTCAATGTCGAGCTCCTAGAAGGCAAGAAAAAGCTAGATCATGTGTTGCCAAGGATTGCAAAGGACCAGACTTTCTATTGTAGAAAAGAAAAGCAAGGTGAAATAGAGGGTAGCATGACAAGATCAGCAACCAAGGTGCATAACAACAGCAAGAAGTTCATCATATGAAGTCTTCAAGTGGGCAGCATTGCATACAATCATTGTAAAGGTATCATTGTACTTAGTCATTGTAAATACATTATTGTACAAATTGTACTAGTGTCTATCTGCCAAGGGTTGAAGAGGCAGTGTTGGGAGGTCTAGGATCTTCATTAGGTGGTTGTGTCAAAGTTGGGGTTATGGTCTAGTATATCTTCTTCTTCTACATCATTCTATATCATTGTAAAGTGGACCATTTTCCCTGGTACGGGAGTCCATTCTTCTTTTATTCTTATATAGGGTGGTAGGGTGGTGCTAGGGTGAGTTGTAGCTCATTGGGTGTTGGGGCATCCATTCAGTTGACTACTGAAGAATCTCGGGTGTTGGAGCGTCCATCCAGTGGGAGCTGGAGAAGAATGCTTTTCTAGATTCTAGGAAGTTGGAGCTTTATTTTCAATTGGAGTTGAATATTAAAGAATTATTAGAAAAGCATTAGGTGGTTTTTGTCCCGGAGTGGGTTTCCACCTTAAAAACTGTGTGCATTTGTGTTCCTCTTGTTTTCTACTATCATTGTACAAACACTGATAATAATTGAAGATTAACTAATGCTCTAATTGAAAGAAATACTGATTCACCCCCCCTCTCAGTATTTCCAACAAAAATCAGATGAGAGATGATTAAGGAAGAGTTTACAGTAACTCAAAATAGTCAAAGAGAGATTAGAGATAGAAACATAATTAAAAAAAAACAAATTAGAGTTTAAAAGATAAATCAGATGTTAAAGGACAAATCAAAAGCAAATCAATAAAGGAAGACAGATCCGAATAACAAAGCAAATCGCCATTTACTTCTTCACAATTAAATTGGCCACCTACAGCCAAATTTTGGTTTAAACAACTACCATAGTTAATGAAGCAGTCAGAGATATTTTAATGAAGCTCAGAAGTTATTATAAAAGTTAATGAAAGCCAAAATGTCAAAAATATCCTAAAGTTAGCTCAACAGTTAAGTTAAAATTTATTATTACAACAAGTTAGTCAATGATATTTTTCCTTGGGCCTTGCATGGTCTCAAAGGCAAGATTACATTTAATATGTAATAACTATAGCCTGGAACCATAGAATAGGATCACCTCCTCATCTGCAGATAAATACTGCATGTATTATTCATTGTTATTGTTGGTTGGTTAGTTAGTTGATGGGTTGATTGCTAGGCTGGATTTTGATCATACTCTAAGTTGCAGGGATTGTTGCAATGGAGTATTGTAACTATTTTGGACATAAATAATACAAGCACATTCACATGATTCTTGAGCTATGTTAATGGTGATGTTATCCATCTTTGTCATTTGTTTCTTCTTTGTCTTCCATATTGTCCATCAATTTCTCTAATAAAAGAACATAAATTTTTGGTTCAGATATGTTGTTTTGGCAACTTAAATCTGTCTATTTCTATTATCTTTACGTTTTTTTTGCAAGGTCTGATTAGAGAATTCAGGGGTGTCCTTCTCTTTAGTTTTGTTGGGTGTGGAGCTTGATTATCTTGTTTACTTTGTATCATAGTATTGGACCCATGTACCTTAATGGGGTGGCAATGCTGCCCGTAATTAAACGCTGCTTGGGGGGTTCGGGTGGGGGTGGGGGAGGGGGGGGGGGGGGGTGGTTGCAACTTTATGGAGCCCCCCCCTGGCCGGGGGTTTCGGGGGAAGTGCCCCCGAAGCTAAAAATAGATGTAAAATTGCCTTGTAAAAGTATAGTAATTTCTAGTCAATCTGAGCCGTTCATTAGGCGAATGATCTGACAGTAGAAGTTATGTTTAGTTTAGGGTTTTTTGCCTTAATAGCAACCTCTAACTTGTATGAGGGTATTGTATTGCGGCCGTGTATGCTATGTGTATTCTCAGAGTGAGAAACAGATAGGAAGACTGTGAGAGAGAATAGAGGATAGTACAGTAGATCTGATGTAGATTGTGTTTCTTCATTTTGCTGGATAATAGAAAGGAAGGACTGGCTATTCGGGGTGGACATAGCCCAAACTGGGTGAACCACGATAACTCGTACTGCCTTATGTGTTTTGTGCGATTATGTTTTCCACATAATTTATTGTTAGAAAAAATTATATATTACAGAGCAATGCAACAAATATAATATGTGGAAAATACAAGCACACAAAACACATAAAACCAGAGAGACACAGATATACGTGGTTCACCCAGTTTGGGCTACGTCCACCCCGAACAGCCAGTCCTTCCTTTCTATTATCCAGCAAAAATGAAGAGACAAAACCTACAGCAGATCCACTGTAATATCCTCTGTTCTTTCTCACAGTCTCCCTATCTGTTTCTCGCTCCGAGAATACACATATAATGCACAGCCGCAATACAATACCCTCATAAAAGAGAGGGGTTGCATTCTAGGGAAAAAAACCCTAATCTAAACATAACTTCTACCGTCGATCATTTGCCTAATGAACGGCCCGTATTGACTAGAAATTACTATACTTTTACAAGGCAATTTTACATCGTTTAGCTTCGGCGCCGCTCGAAATCCCCCGCCGTGGCCCCCACAGTCGCCGCCACCCCCCCCGGACCTCCCATGTCAACGACACCCTACCTGGGCAAGGCCGCGCCCACGGCGTGGGGCTGTGGGTCCAATGCTGTGATACAAAGTAAACAAGATAATCAGGCTCCACAACCAACATTTATGTGTTGCATTGCTCTGTAATATATAATTTTATAACAATTGGTATAAAAAATGAAGGTCTATTTGGCTGCTAAACTCGTAGGAAAGAAGGGTTCTTGGTTCGAGTGGGAGCAATGGCGGAAGATGGTAAGTTTAGGGTCGAGAAATTTAACAGCCAAAACTTCCCGCTGTGGAAGATGCAGATGGAATATTATATGTATTAGAAAGATCTATATCTACCATTGAGCAAAAAAATAAAGAAGCCAACGACTATGACAGATGTAGAATGGGAGATTCTCGATAGAAAGGCACTTAGAATAGTACGGTTGTGCCTCGCAGCGTCGGTAGCCTTCAATATATCGAAGGAAACAACAACATAGGGTTTGATTAAGGCATTGGCAAAACTATATGAAAAACCCTTGGCCTCAAACAAGGTATTTCTTATGAAACATTTATTTAATATGAATATGTCGGAAGGTGGATTTGTTGCAGACCATTTAAATGATTTTAATACAATTACTAGTCAATTAAGTTCTGTAGGGGTAAAATTTGATGATGAAGTTAGGGTTCTTTTATTTCTGTGCTCATTGCCAGAAAGCTGGAATGGTTTAGCTATGGCCATTAGTAACTCTGTCTCTGGAGCTAGTACTTAAATTTTGATGATGTTGTCGGTACTATCCTTAGCGAGGAAATGCGATGGAAAAGCTCTGGTGAGACATTGGGTAATGCTTTGAGTGCAGAGTCCCAGGGAACAAGAATGGAAAGAGGAAAGAGCTCTGGATATCACAGTAAATCAAGGAAAGGCAGATCCAAGTCCATATGGGGGATAGTGTGCTGGAAATGCGGAAAGAAAGGACACGTGAAGAAAGACTGTAGATCTTGGAAGGGAAAAGAAGGAGATGCACAACAAGAAAAAAATCATGAAGCAAATGTGACAGGTGATGTGTTACAATATGCTTTTATTCTTTCTTTAAAAAATGTTACTGATTCCTGGGTGGTATATTCAGGGGCCTCATTCCACGCCACACCTGATAAGAAATATTTTCATGACTATGTTCAAGGAGATTTTGGACAAGTTCGTTTGGGTGATGATAAACCCTGTAAAATTGTTGGAATGGGTAAAGTTCTTGTAAAACAAAAAAATGGAAACCAATGGCTACTAAAGGAGGTAAGGCATGTTCCAGATCTGAAGAAAAATCTGATTTCAACAGGGCAGTTAGGTAGTGAAGGTTGTGTGACAACTTTCACAGATAAAACTTGGAAGGTCACCAAAGGAGCGCTGGTAATAGCAAAAGGTGAAAAGGTTGGTACATTGTATTTATGTAATGGTATTTCTAACTCTGTTAATGCTTTAACTTCCAAAGGAGAAGATGTAGCATTATGGCATCATAGGCTCGGACACATGAGTGAGAAGGGAATGAAGATTCTTCACTCAAGAAATTTGTTGCCAGGTTTGAAGAATGTTGATTTGGATTTCTGTGAGAATTGCATTTATGGAAAACATAAGAGAGTCAGATTTCTCAGAGTTGGGAAAGAAAAGAAGAGCGAAAAATTAGAGCTTGTGCATATAGATGTATGGGGACCTGCTCAGGTATCATCTCTTGGTGGCTCTCGTTATTATGTTACTTTTATTGATGATGCAACTAGAAAAACTTGGATTTATTGTATTCAGAATAAATTTGATGTATTTGATACTTTCAGAAATGGAAAGTTTTGGTTGAGATTGAGATAGGAAAGAAGTTGAAGTGTCTCAGATCAGAAAATGGAGGTGAATATTCCATAAAAGAGTTTGGTAGGTACTGTTAAGAGCATGGAATTCGCAGAGAGAAGACAGTTCCAAGAACACCACAAGAAAATGGTGTGTCAGAAAGGATGAACAGAACAATCATGGAGCATGCAAGGTGCATGAGATTTCATGCAGGATTGCCTTTACAATTTTTGGTAGATGATGTATATAGTTATGTTTGTATAATAAACAAAGGGCCTTCAAGTTCCTTGGATGGTGGTATTCCAGAGGAAGCATGGACATGTAAAAAGGTAAACTACTCTTTTTTAAAGCCTTTTGGCTGTGAGGCCTTTTTCCATATTAATAAAGAAAATAGAACAAAACTTGAGGCAAAATCAAATAAATGTACCTTTATTGGATATGGTGTTAATGATTTTGGTTATCTCTTATATAATTATGAAAATCACAAAATCATTAGGAGCAGAGATGTAATATTCAATGAAAAGGTCTTGTATAAGAATCAGTTGCAGGAAAAGAAATAAGAAAAAGAAAACAAAGAATACACAGTTATTGATGATATCACAGAAAAAGTAAAGGTTCTTGAAAATAATAATAATCAACAGCCACAACAACAACCACCACAACAACAACAGAAACCTCAAACACTTGAAAGTGGTGTTAGAAGATCTACCAGTATAAGTAGATCCCCTGAACGATCATCTCCTTCATTATATTATTTATTGTTGACTGATTCTGGTGAACTCGAATGTTATGAAGAAGCAATGCAGGTTGAAAGCAGGAAGAAGTGGGAGCTAGCCATGGAAGAAGAGATGGAATCCTTAATGCATAACTAGACTTGGGACTTAGTCAAGTTGCCTACAAGTAAAAATACATTGCAGAATAAATGGGTTTACAGGATGAAGGAAGAAGATGAAGGAAAACAAAGGTATAGATCTAGACTTGTGGTGAAGGGGTTTGCACAAAATAAAGGTATTGATTTTGATGAAATATTTTCTCCTGTTGTTAAGATGACTTCAGTCAAAACTATTTTAAGTCTTGTAGCAGCGGAAGATTTACATCTTGAACAGTTAGATGTAAAGACAACATTTCTCCATAGATATTTGGAGGAAGAGATCTATATGGGGCAACCGGAAGGATATGAGGTCAAAGGGAAGGAAAAATTAGTGTGAAGGTTAAAGAAGAGTTTGTATGGATTAAAACAGGTTGCAAGGCAGTGGTATCTAAAATTTGACAGGTTTATGTCTGAACAAGGTTATACTAGATGTCACTCTGATCATTGTGTTTATATGAAAAAGAAAAATGATGACAGCTATATTATATTGTTATTGTATGTAGATGACATGCTTTTGCAGGGTCTAACATGCAGGAAATAAATGTGCTCAAAATAAAATTGCCAAATTCATTTGCAATGAAGGGTTTGGGAGCTGCAAAAAAAATCCTTGGTATGAGAATAAGTAGAGACAGGAAAATCGCAAATTAACACTGTCTCAGAATGAGTACATACAAAAGGTGTTGAAAAGATTTAATATGTAGAATGCAAAACTAGTTAGTACACCTTTTGCTAGCCATTTCAAACTTAGTAAGGAGATGTGCCCCAAGACCCAAGAAGAAATGAACTATATGTCTAAAGTTCCATATGCATCAATAGTTGGAAGCTTAATGTATGCAATGGTCTGCACAAGGCCTGATATTGCACATGTAGTGGGAGTTGTAAGCAGGTACATGAACAATCCAGGAAAAGAACATTGGATGGTAGTAATATGGATTCTTAGATATTTGAGAGGTACCACAAATCAAGCATTATTCTTTGGTGGTTCAAACATTGCTCTACACGGATATGTTGATGCAGATATGGTAGGTGACTGAGATAACAGGAGGAGCACTAAAGGGTATGTATTTACTGTAGGTGGAACAACTGTCAGCTGGGTTTCAAAAATAAAAAGTGTTGTTACACTTTCAACAACAGAAGCAGAGTACATGGCTGCTATAGAGGCTAGTAAGGAAATGATTTGGTTACAAAGGTTTATGGATGAATTGGGTAAGAAGCATGATATGGGCATGTTATATAGTGATAGCCAAAGTGCCATTCATCTTGCAAAGAACTCAACATTTCATTCCAGGACTAAACACATACAACTCAAGTACCATTTCATATGGTCAGTATTAGAAGATGGACAGTTGAAGCTAGAAAATATGCACACTAGCCAGAATCCTGCAGATATGCTAACAAAAGTTGTAACTAGGGAGAAACTGAGATTACGCTCATTTTCAATTGGTCTTCAAGGATGACGATGAAGATGAGAAACAACCAGGTCAAAAGAGGAGTCATTGTCTAGAAAATGAAGCAACGGTGGAGTTGCTACAATCAGTCTCCAAGTGGGATATTTTTGGGTGTGGAGCTTGATTATCTTGTTTATTTTGTATCACAATGTTGGACCCCTGTACCTTAATGGGGCGGCAACGTCGCCCGTAATTAAACGCTGCCTGGGGGGTATTTGGGGGGGGCGGTTGTGACTTTATGGATCCCCCCCCTTGGCTGTGGTGTTGCTCCCGAAGCTAAAAACAGATGTAAAATTGCCTTGTAAAAGTATAGTAATTTCTAGTCAATCTGAGCCGTTCATTAGGCAGATGATCTGACAGTATAAGTTATGTTTAGTTTAGGGTTTTTTTTCCTAGAAGGCAACCTCTAACTTGTATGAGGGTATTGCATTGCGGCTGTGTATGGTATGTGTATTCTTAGAGAGAGAAACAGATAGGGAGACTGTGAGAGAGAACAAAGGATAGTACAACGGATCTGCTGGAGATTGTGTCTCTTTATTTTGTTAGATAATAGAAAGGAATGACTGGCTGTTCGCGGTGGACGTAGCCCAAACTAGGTGAACCACGTATATCTATGTCTCTCTGGTTTTATGTGTTTTGTGCACTTGTGTTTTCCACATATTTTATGTGTTGCATTGCTTTGTAATATATAATTTTCTAATAAGTTCCACCTAGTTTGTTGCCTTGAAGTTTACTTAGTAGAGTTTAGCTAAAGAATTTTGGTTTTCCCTACTCTTTATTTTTTCTTAAAATATTATTTTAAAGGCCTTCTTTGAAGTTTGATTAAATAATTCAGGGGTGTTCTGCTCTTTAGTTTCACTGACTGTTATATTTAATGTTTTCTTTATCTGAAAGTGATAGCTAGAGAACTCATGGGTGTCCTGCTCTCTAGGATTATTGGATTGTTTGTCTTAAAGGTTTTCTCAGTAAAGTTTTGGCTAAAGAATTCAAGGGTGTCCAGCTCTTTAGTTTCTCTTAAAAATTTATCTTAAAGACTTTTATTTTTTGAAGTATAGTTAAAGGATTCTTAATTTCCCTTTAGTTTTACTAAATTCGTAACTTGCTATCATTTCATATTCCATCTAAAATAAAAAAGATCCACTTGATATAGTTAGCTTGCCCTATGAAAACCCTTGCAGAGTTGATGTAAAATTAAACCATTTTATGACTTCATAGCCCAAAGGATTAATGCTTCTCACAGTCTATCTATATGTTCAACCTACAACCAATCAATTGATCAATCAAACAATCAAACAAAACAAAACAATCCCAGAACTTCATACCTAGCCTAAAATTAGAAAACGTAAGAATAAAGATAAATTATTTAAATCATAAACATAGAGAGAGCACTCTCTGAGCCTAGGAAGGCTAGGTCCTTGGACTCCAAAGTGGTCTGATGTGGTTCCCTGCAGATTTGTTTTTTCCAATCTTGTAAATCACGGGGCTCCAACATAGTGGCGAGGGGAACTAAGTTATTGAAACAACTTAATATTCCCTCAAGGACTCAGAAAACCCATTCAAACTTAGATGAATCAAGTGCTAGCCAAGACTGGTATCTGGTTACTGATGGTGGACAACAACCAACCTAAATACAATTAAAAATCATCCACCTGGTGACTCAATTGGTTTTTAGTAGGCTTGTTGACTCCACTGGGGAAATTATTGAGGAATCCTGATATCATCAAACCTAAAATATAACCTAGTCAAAATAATTTGTGAATAAAGTATTTCTTTTTACAGATTTGTTTGTTTTCAAACTATTATAAAACTCTCAACCTTTCTGAACCTTGGGTCAAAATTCTAGCTTCTAGAAGAATCTGTACTAGATCCCATCCTGACCCAAATTGGACAATCTAGAGCACATTCTAAGGAAATATCCTTGATCTAAAACCCCAACTATTAGCAGACCTATCCACAAGGCAAGTTCCCTACCTGAAAACCTTAAAGACTTGCAGAATATCCTATCTGACTCATCCCTGGAACAGAGCTTGTCTAGGACTAGATCTCAGAGTTGGTTAACCTAAATAATTTTAGACCCATCCATCTTACAACAGAATCCTGTTGTACTAACTTCAACCCCCATTCATACGCCCAATGTTCACCTTCCTCCATTTAACCCTCCACCTCCTCTTATAAATCCTCCACTTGTTAACCCTCCTTTGTTTCCCCAACCAATAGTTGTGGAAACCTAGTGTTCCCCATTAGTTCAAACATTGCCTTTAGTTGTTATACCATAGGACCATCAGTCCAATATTCCCTTATATGATGAAAGTAGTTCTACAACTTCTCAAAAACATGTGGATAGAATGAATGACTATTTTGACAGACAAGAAATAGATGATGAAATTGTTAAACTAAGAATTTTTTCTCAAAGCTTAAGGGGAGAAGCAAGAAAATGGTTTAAAGGAATAACCCCTAATAGTATACATGACCTCCTTTCTTTTCATCATCCATTCTTAAATAAATGGGAAGTCAAGAAGAACCCTCTCCAAATCTTATCAGAATATGAAAACATCAAGAGAAACGTTGGAGAGGGTGTCCAAGAGTACTACACTAGGTTCAATAATGTATATAATGCCCTCCCTACCCCCATGAAACCTCCAAAAGGTCTAGCCTTAATGAAATTTCCAGATGGTTTTGACCCAGAAATGGCCTACCAACTAAGGGAGAGAGACCCTCTTACATTATAAGATATGCAGAGGGGTGCAGTAAGTGTGGAGGCAAATATGATTGCCAAAAGGGCTAGGATGAAAAATGAAAAAAGAGTCACATATAGGGAAGAAAATGTAGCCTCCACATCTGATAATAAAATTGATAACCCTGTTAGAACCAAGGAAAGGATGATGGAGAGAATAAACATGAATGAGAGAGCTTACCCCAGAGAAAACCAAGCGGCTCCTCAAAACAGAAAACAAAACTGGAACCAAAACCAAAACTTTAGGACAAATCCCCCTCAAATAAGATAGAGAGGTCCTGACCAGCAAATCAGGCCTCCTTTCCAAGAAAATTATGCTGATGAGAATGAGGGGGTGATTGAAGAACCAAAGGAAAGTCATATCAATGTAATGGGAGTCAACAACGAGGATAATGTTTTCCTCACTAAGGAAGAACAAGGCATATTTTCCCCAAATGAAGAAGAAAGACTAGAATCCGAAGAATATAAACAAGGCTTCAAAAATTCCATCATGGAAGTACATAGACAGTATGACCTCGGAAGCAAGAAAACCCAATATACTCCCAAGGAAAAGAACCCTGAAATTTCTGCTAGGAAGACTCCTAAAAATGATCCTAAAAAGACAAAATAAACTTCAAACACAATGGTTAAAGGTTCTGATAAAAATAAAAACAAAAACATCCAACACAGTGGTGACCAAAGCAGCACTAGTAGATCAAATATCAACCATATCAAAACTGATTTAACTGATGTCTCTGGTACAAAACAACAAGCTGAATTTTTTGCAAAAACAATATCTGATAAAATTGATTTGAATCTTCCAAAAACACAAACACCATTCAGTATTGAGAATGAAATTGCGAAGATAAAAATCTCCATACCTCTTACTTAATTAGTTGGCCAAGATGCATATAGATCCCAAGTTTTGAATGCTCTAAACATATTAGAGAATGCTGAAAATGCAGCAAGATGATGGAGCTTAGTGAAATGAAGTCGCCTTCACTAAGTGGGCCCGCAGGCAAATTCTGGCGCAAAATCTATTTTTAGACTATGTCTATTTTTAGACATATGGAGCATGGTTCGGGGATTCCAGTTTGAGATTATTGAAGTATGTGTCATGTTGGTAAAAATATATGAGACTCTATTTTTGAGGTCAAAGAGGTCGAAGTCTATTTTTAGACTACCTCTCCTTAAAACAGGGAGGTCAAATATTATTTACCCTTGATAATATTTGGACTCTAAACAATAGTTTACTCTCTTGGAGCACTTCAGTTCGAGCTACAGAAGTGGCTCATGCATCTGACAGAAGAATCACGTGGTTCCCAAGGGTTTGATGGCATCATGCATGGTTGACTTCAGTTGGACTTCAGTGGCAGAAGTTTGGAGGAGTTAATGAGACAGATAGTGGAGTTGTGTTATGTTTATTTTAGTTGAACTAGTTGAGATTAGTTTAATTAGCTAATCAATTAGTTATGAGTGGAGTGAATTAAATATTATTTAATTCATTATTTAGTAACTCATTATTCAACTCAAGAACACATCAGTTCACTATAGTGCATGATCAGTTCAGTGAAGACCAGTGAAAGAGGTAGATGAAAGGGTGGAGTTAGCTATCAGTTGTGACTATAATGTTGCTATTTGCAACACACAGATAGGTGGAGTAAGCCCATGAGGATTGTGCAGTTCAGGCTGGTGGTTTATCTATATAAAGAGGCCATCCCATAGCATTGAAACACGCAATAGAGGCAAGGAAATTAGTGGTGAGTTTTGAACCAGTAACCTATTCAAAACCAAGCTAGATTGTGGGTAACTTTATGAGAAAGTACTAAGTACTTGTGAGGAGTATTGTACTGAGTTTGTTACTTGATTTATCCATTATAATATACACAATAGCTGCGGGGTTTTCAGCTATAAGCTTTCCCCATACATACTGTGTTAATGTGTATGATGATTTGATGTGTTATCGCTTGATTTTATTTTCCGCATGTTTGATGATCTGAGTGGAAGAGATTATGTGTTGCATATAAATTCGAATTGTATGTGATCAGGATAGTCTCGGTGGATAATTAATCATTATTCAGCAAATTTCTACATGGTATCGGAGCTATTGAAGCAGAGATTGATCATCACAGTGATTACAAGCTTATTTCGGTAGACAGAGTCTGCATGCGGGCCAGGTAGCCTCCGGATTCATCTTTCTTCGGAAAGTGAAAGGTTTGGTAAATGCCCCTTGCAGTCAATCTCTGTGCTAGAAATAATTTGTTCTCACAAATCTAGAGCGGTTGAGCTTTGAGGTGGAATTCGAATTTTGCAGCAGTTTTGTTTTCTTGGTGCCGGTGTTGAAAATGTCTTTCAACGGGTTGCGACTCGAATATGCTCTTGAAGGCAGTTCGAATTATGTTGCATGGAAGGATCGCATGGAAGCAGTATTAGAAGATAATGGTCTGAAGGAGTTCGTAGATACGGATGTCCAAAAGCCCACTGATCCTGCTGAAGTCGATGCATGGCAAAAGAAGATGGCGAAGTGTCGAAGGATCCTATTGGAGGGCGTCAAGGATCATATTGTATCCAGCTTGCATGGAAAGGCTTCTCCATTTCTAATGTGGAAAGCTTTGACGGATCTATTCCAGAGTAAGAGCGACCAAAGGAAGCTGGCGCTCAAAGATAAGCTCGGGAACATCAAGATGGAGAAAGGCGACAGTATCGCCAAATACCTCACGAAGTTCACTCAGTGCAGAGATGAGCTGGGAAGTGTGGGGGTGACTGTCGAAGATGAGGACATGGTCGACCTGGCTCTCCTTGGTCTTTCGAAGGCTTGGCACTCATATCAAGATAGTGTCAATGGTCGGGAGAAGCTGCCGGAGAAGTAGAAGGAGTATACCATAGAACATAACTAGCATAGGAAAACATCAAGAAGCTCTTTGACAAAAGGACCAAGGAAAATGATTTCAGCATTGGAGACAAAGTGCTGAAGTGGGATTCAAGAAGAGAGCGCAAATGCAAGCACGGAAAATTTTACAACTTATGGAAAGGTCCATACATCATCCATTCTGCAAGAGGTAATAATGCATTTTTCCTACAAGAAATGGATGGAACCAAACTGTTTTTAGGTCCTGCAAATGGCAGGATGCTCAAGCATTATTTCAGTTGAAAATCTCAGTTTAAATTTTTCTTCATTGTATATAACATTTCTGAAACAAATCTTAGAAAATTGATACAAAAAAGAAAAGAAAGAAAAGAATAAAAGAGGGCAGATATAAAAAGAAAAGGTAAGCCCCATACCAAAAAAGAAATATTTCTGAAAGTTTCCAAGTCAAAATTTCACTACTTTTGAAACAGTCCTAATCATGATTGAACAAATTTTGAATTTTTTCTGATAAGTTAGAAAATGAAGATTTACCAAACTGTTTAAACTTGGCTTATCAGTAGGTAGATATGAAGTGATATTGGTCCCAAAGCATAAATCTGAACCAAAAGGAAAGGTAAGGGATGGATGATAAATTAAAGGTTCAAAATCAAAAGCCCTTATCTTTAGTTTACTTTTTTCAAAATAAATATTGTGTGCAGCTTGCTTAAAATGCCACAATTCATGATGATCAAACTGTTTAATCTTGATTTAATCATGCTTTGAATTTCATGTTGATAGGTAGTGAATGAAAATCTATCAAACTATTTAATCTTAACAAATAAGTAGATTGGGTAGAGAATAAAAGAGCTCATCAGTCTAATATGAGCCTTTGGAAGTTATAAGGGTAGAAATAGTTAGTTTGCTTTCAAAAAACAATGATGTCAAGGGTTTGCAAGCCAAAATGCACCCAAAGAATGAAGTAAAAATGGTATAATAGATGATGGGTAGGAAGAATTGGTTTGCAGGAAGCATGGTTTTCAAATTTTTAGAGTCACAGTCACAAAACGTTACAAGATATTAGCATTACACAATGGAAAATCAGCCAAATACAAACAAGGCACTGATCTACGCAGACCAGAGATCTGAAATATGAGGTTCTTAACACCTCCTAAAGGAGCTTCCCTCCCTAGTTGGAGCCACTTTTAGTCTCCTGTATTCTACAATATCACTAGGTGACTAAGAATTTTCTACAATCTGCTGAAAATAACATTCCTTGACTATCATTTATTTTCAGAAATCTCACTGCCTTCATTATCTTCATTTTAACTACTCCACTATCTCTCATTTTCCCTCTTTCAATACGCTGATGCTCTAAAATCTCATGTTTAATCCTAAAAATCCCTCATTTTTTCCCCTTCCCCTACCTAAAACCCCATTTTTCCTCACAAAAACCTCTCCCCTTCGTTCGTTTCCCCTTCTACCATCAAACAATGTAAAAAATCCATTTTTTACATTGTTTTAAAAGAAATTAATTGTATTCGAGCCCCACTATTTAAATGAAACTCTATTTTATTTCAAATACCTGACCTTGCTATATTTAAAACATTCGACCCCTTATATGTTTTTATCCTCCCCGCTTCAAAAAACCTTTATCCCCGCTCCCATATAACCCTGACCCCACAAGATATTAAGCGCCTCTGCTTAAGCTAAAGCTCTAGCCTTGCATTACCAAAGGCACCGCATAAAATAAACCCACCGCTCCGTATACCCCCGGGCCCCACATCATGTTTTACGCCTGTAATTGGATTTCCCAACAGCTATTCGATCTACGCCTCCCCATCCAATGGCCGTCGCTCCTCATCGCACATCCAAAAGCTCAGCATTTAGCACCACCAAACCTTATGAAATCAGCGGTTTTACCACTGTGACATCTGCCACGTGCCGCCTCGTCCATATTTTCGTATCCCTGCGATATAAAACACCATACCATCCATGCACCATGTGAAAACCGCTCACCGCCTTCGTGCCGTAAAATCGAAACCATCCACCCTTTTCGAATGTTGCAAAGCCTTGTGTCACCATGATAAGCCTTGTGATTGTGCGATAAGCCCCGATCCACCATAAAACCACTGTAATGCGTCCAAAAGACCTGGAGAGCCATAACCAAGAAAAAAAACCTAAAGCCTCCATTACCTGAACCCTGTCCACAACACAAGTTTTAATTAATTTTTTTTATTTATTGTGTAGGTGGCCGAGGTATAAGAATATGACTGATGTGCATTTTTGAGTTTGAAAAATGTTTAAAATTAGCTCCCTGTGTGACGATCCAGAGCTTTATTTATTAGAGAAACAAGAGCGCAAGGTTAATCTGAAACATAAAATGGATCATGACCATTGATGATCATTCAAACATTCCAAAGTCGGCAAGATTTCTCCACAACACAAAGTAAAGAAATAAAAGGGTTTTACAATAGCAACGCAGTCAGAGATGAAGACAAATATTAAAGAATGTGGTTTAAAAATAATGACAGTTAAAGGATTCACCGTGACAGTGAATATTGAAAGGAATAAAATATCAATCAAGGGTCAAAGGAAAACGAAAAAGTTAGAAGGCAAGGTTAAGACAAAAATTAGATGTGAAATGATTAAGGAAGAGTTCACAGTAACTCAAAACAGTTAAATAGAGATCAGAGATAGAAACAGAATTAAAGAAAAGAAAATTAGGGTTTAAAAGATAAATTAGAGGTTAAAGGACAAATCAAAAGCAAACCAACAAAGGAAGATATATCCAAATAACAAAGAAAATCACCATTTACGTCACCTACAACCAAATTTTGGTTTAAATAGCTACCACAGTTAATGAAGCAGTCATAGATATTTTAAAGCAGCTCAGAAGTTATTGTAAAAGTTAATGAAAAGTCAAAAAGTCAAAAATATCCTAAAGTTAGCTCAACAATTATGTTAAAAGTTATTATTCTTGCAAGTTAGTCAGTGATATTTTGCCTTGGGCCTTGCATGGTCTCAAAGGTCAAGATTACATTTACTCTGTAATAAATATAGCCTGAAACCCTAGAATAGGATCACCTCCTCATTTGCAGATAAATACTGCATTTATTATTCATTGTTATTATTGGTTGGTTAGTTGGTTGTTGGGTTGATTGCTAGGCTAGATTTCGATCATACTTTGAGTTGCAGAGATTGTTGCACTAGAGTATTGTAACTGTTTTGGACATCAGTAATACAAGAACGTTCATAGGATTATTGAGCTATGTTAATGGTGATGTTATCCCTCTTTGTCATTTATTTCTTCTTTGTCTTCCATATTGTTCATCAATTTATTTGATAAAAGAATATAAATTTTTGGTTGAGATATGCTGTTTTGGCACCTTAACTCTGTTTGTTTCTATTATCTTTATGTTTTCTTCTGCAAGGCCTGATTAGAGAATTCAGGGGTGTCTTGTTCTTTAGTTCCACCTAGATTGTTGCCTTGAAGTTTACTTAGTAGAGTTTAGCTAAAGTTTTTATGGTTTTCCCTGCACTTTAGTTTTTCTTAAACTGTTATTTTAAATGCCTTATTTTAAGTTTGATTAAATAATTCAAGGGTGTCATGCTCTTTAGTTTCACTGGCTGTTATCTTGAATTTTTTCTTATCTACAAGTGATAGCTAGAGAACTCAGGGGTGTCCTGCTCTCTAGGATTACTGGATTGTTTTTCTTAAAGGTTTTCTCAGTAAATTTTTGGCTAAATAATTCAGGGGTGTCCTGCACTTTAGTTTCTCTTAAACAGTTACCTTAAAGGCTTTTCTTGTTTGAAGTATAGTTAAAAGATTCTTAATTACCCTTTAGTTTTACTGAGTTCAAAACTTGCTGTCATTTCATATTCCATCTAAACTAAAAAAGATCCACTTGATATAGTTAGCTTTCCCTATGAAAAACCTTGCATAATTGATGTACAATTAAATCCTTTTATGACTCCTTAGCCCAATGGATTAATGCTTCTCACAGTCTATCTATCTGTTCATCCCACAATCAATCAATTGATCAATCAATCAATCAAACAAAACAAAACAATCCCAGAACTTCATAACTAGCCTAAAATCAGAAAACATAAGCATAAAGATAAATAATTTAAATCATAAACATAGAGAGAGCCCTCTCTGAGCCTAGGAAGGCTAGGTCCTTGGACTCCAAAGTGGTCTGATGTGGTTCCCTGCAGATTTGTTTTTGCCAATATTGCAAATCAAGGGGATCCAACAGGAAGAACTCATCAACAATCAACGAATTTACAATGATAGAACTTGCCTTGATTACAAAGAAGAATAAGCAGGACCTTCTGCAACAAAATGCAGTGAACCTATGATATCTAACATGCATGTAGACTTAATTGGAAAATATTCGCAAGATCAACCTTGGAAGACAATTCCTTGACGAATATTTCCATCCAGGTACCAACATATTTTTTATGGCTATTGTTATTCATGTGGAAAATTTGGTCATAAAGCTGTAGAATGTCGCACGTACCCTAGGAACCAATAAAATTCCAGGAGATTTGTCAAATATGAACCTCCCAAGGCTCAAAGAAACATCAATAGATTTGAACATTTAATAAATAATATTGAATGCTACAATTGTCAAAAATTTGGACACATAGCTAGAGACCGCGGACTTGAAAATCCTCTAGAAGAATCTTCGAAGCCACAAAATGAACGAACATGGAAGAAGAAGAAGACTGATAATTGTGCTCTCGCTCTCAAGGCTCAAAAAAATAAAGATGTGTGGTATGTTTATAGCGGTTTCTAAACCCATATGACTGGAGATATAAAGAAATTTGTATCTTTAAAAGAGAAGAAGGATGGAATCGTGTCCTTTGGAAATGATGGCTCTTCAAATTTTATAGGATCAGGTACTGTCACTCTCGGAAGAAAAGATGATCTAGCCAAGAATGTTCTATTGGTTGAAAACATGAATCACAATGTGTGATCAAGGACACACAATACTATTAAAATCCACAAAATGTGAAATCTAGAAAGGTCGATATGGTGAAATTGTGGCTACAACAAGTCGAGCTCCAAACGACATATATGTTCTGGATGAAGCAACTAAAGCATGTCTACTAGCTAAAGAGGATGATATAATATTTGGTAGTAATGATGATAGAATAAGTAAGAACTTTTCTACAAATATGCAAAGTGAGTTCGAGATGTCTTTACTTGGTGAGCTGACATACTTATTAGGGCTTCAAATATCTTCGCAAGAGAAAGGAATATTTATATGTCAAGCCAATACATCAAGGAAATGCTCAAGAAATTCAAAATGGAAGATTGCAAACCCATCCTTACTCTGATGGTAACAGGTTGCTAATTTAGCATAGACAACTCATCTAAGGATGTGTATCATAGGTTGTACAAATCTATGATTGGTAGTCTTCTATATGTAATAGCCTCCTGGCCAGATGTTATGTAAGTAGTTTGTAATATCCCAAAATTGGGATGCAGCAATATATGAACACAAAACTGGAAATAATAGTGAATAATATCATACCAAAATGTATGGAAACCATTGAGCCATTTTATTATGTAAATCAACAGAAAATATGTGCAATACAACTCAAATAATCAAGGCAAGCAAGCCTCCCATGAATACATATGCCAAAATTGAAATGCTACTATATTGCAGAATGCTCATGAACATGTATAACGCAGTCAGAGATGGTACACTGCTACATTGAGATATGAGATAACACAAATCTGAAAATATATGGCTCATACAACGTTGGGAGTGATGATCCAAGCTCCCAAACACAATTTCAAGACAATCCTGGGAGGATTGGCTAAAATATGAAAAATGGCAAAAATGTCGAAGTTGTAGTCCTAGGACTGAGTAGCAGCTGCAACTAAATAACTGTATGGAGATGGCTGAAGATGATGCACTTGATAAATAGACCTCCTCCAATGGATCTTCCAAGTGAAAGGCTGATCCTAACACTGAAGACCTCACCCTCCAACAATCACTGCAAACCCTCATTGCAAATACTCACTGAAAATAACGCAGTCACTAAGAAATACTGCACTGTAGGTGAAAGAAAATATGTTGGCCAAGTGCCAAGATCTGAAACATGCTCAAAGTGCTTCCTCACTAATATCCCAAAGGAAGGAAAGCTTCCTCCTCTGAAAAATAAGTTCTGGAAGTGGTGTTGTGGAACCCCCACTGCAACACCCTGCAACACAACGTTATAATGCTGCAGAAATAACACTGTAGCTGAAGGAGGATGCTTGGCCTCAAGCCTGAATGTGGAGAAATTAAGTACAATATCCTTCAAGAGGCCGCTCTTGAAAGGAGAAGGAATTCCTAAACAGGAATGCCTTGTGCTAAGCAAGACAACAACTCTGCTAAACAACAAGAGAATGCAAAATAGTCATACATACCATAAAATCAATAATCAATAACCTATCTTCATATGGCTGCCTTGCCCTCCTTTTATACAAATGGAAGCCCTCTCTCCTTGGGTCCCACTCATTTGGGTTTCCTCCACCAAGGAATCTTCCTCCCACTATCTCTGCACTGTCTCAAATGATGATCTCCACCTTCTATCCCAACGCTGTTGACTTGGTCAAACTTGACCTTGTCCACATGCAAATGTCCCTTTTTACACATGAGGGTGTGAAATATAGCTCCTATGATGATCCATTTTCACACTATGAGGGCTTTTATTCATATTTCTGAAATGTATGGGCCTCCTCACCCATTTATTCATCTCCTATGTGCAAACAAAAAAAATCAATAATCTAATTAGCTGCATGCTAATTTTGGAATATTACAATCCTCCCCTCCCAAATGTTGCTTGTCCTCAAGAAACTGCAAGGATAGAATTGAAGAGCCTCATCTTCTTCCCCTGTAGCATCCTTATATGATAAAATCCTCCAAGGATCAAGATTCTGTGTCATCAATATATCTCCAAGTTTCCCCTGCCAAGTATGCAAACTAGCTTTTGGTGAGCATCACAAATAGTTATCATCATGTATAAATAAAACATAAATGGAGGAAAAAATGGGCTGTCTAAAGGCCTTCTTGAGGCATGAGGTTTGATATATATTGGGATCTACCATCCCCATATGAATCTCCCATCCCCAAGCTATCATCCATACAAAATTAGTTACCTCCCAACATGGCAACTCCTGAAAATCTTCCTCCACCTTTGGCTCCTACAATGTAGGTGGGCTGAAATTCTGAACATGGTAGAAAAAGTAGCCTACCCCACGCTATCCTCATCTCCACTCATGATAAGTGTAGAGTATTTTATGATCTTGGGCTGCAATATTTTTTCCCTCAAGTGGCAAGAAGAAGACTAGATCTCCAAGGATCTCCTCTCCAACGTTATGAATCATGCTAGCCCAAACTATCCCATATATGATGAGTTGGAAATCACCATCATATGGCATCCCATCAATTCCATGGCCCACCTCATAAAGAAACAAATGTTTTACTGTAGTGGCCATAGCTCCTCCCATTCTCCCCTTAGAACATGTAATGCAAAAAGTGTGGGAATCCTCTTCCCCAAAGGACACATCCATCCAATGTGTCTCTCCCCCAATCATGCTCCTAATAAAAATGAGAAGAACAAAAACATAGGGAACCATAATGAGAATCATACTTGCTGCCATATGTAGTAAGGGAGAAGGACAATGGTTCCTCAAATGCAACCAACGCAGTTTGACTCTCAACTGCAACAGAAAATGAAATGATGAGTGGTCTCCCCACCACTTGCTTGCTGCGCCAATCTCCTCACATTTTTGGAGAAGGTGAATGGTGTATGGTGCAAAGTGAGCATGCTCTGCAAAAGATACAATCTCCCCAAGTCCTCCTAGGGAGTGGCCATCACCAATACCTCTTATGGCCTCAAGTAGACCATGAAGTCTAGAAGGAATAATGCTCCCTCCTGGAGAAAAATCCTACACATATATGGTTAAGGGTTGCACATATACATTATACAAATCATTATGCAAACAAACAATACACTTACCATATTTTTTTCCCATGCAAATGGAGTGACTCATAGATGAGTCCCATCTCATCCTCAAAGAGAAAAGAGGTGGTTGTGCTAACTCTTCCAAAGAGTTATGTATCTCCTCCATCTCCATATGATCCATGCGTCTCCTCATATGCTGATATATCTCCTCCTCAAAGCCTTCCCAAAATTACCCCTCCATGATGGTGTGGTATGCTCTCATAGAATAAGTGTGGCTGAAAAGGAAATATTCATGAGATGCTTGTAGCAACTTCTCCTTGAGCTTGGAAGCTCTAGATAAGAAGGTCCTACTATGATAGTAGATGATCCAATCTATGACTGAATATCCCTCCCCATGCAACTGTTCATCCAATATCATACAAGTAAAAAGATCCTTGAAATACTCCACCAATAGCTGGGAATTCCAATATGGGTATATCCTCCATAGTCACAGTGCTCATGAACTATCATGAAGAAAATTTGTCATATGGTTGTTCTCTTCTTTGACATCTCCCATGCAAAATATGCAAGTTGGAAGGCTACTGTCCTTCCCATGCTGCTTCTGCCACAACGCAGAGTCTGCAATGAGAGTGGGTAATGATGATGTTGAGAGAATGCTCCTTCTCTCCTTGAGTCTACCCAAGAATCCCAACACTGTACCAAGCTCTCCCAAGGTCTCAACTCCTCTGAAATCAATGAGTAATGCCTCCAAATGTGAAGCATCCCTCATCATCTGCTGATCTAGTGGTCTCCCCAGGGAAATGTCTCCATGCAATGAAACATCATCATTAAGAGTAGACTGTATATATGGATGGACAGAATTGTCCTTGCCCTCACTATGCAATCCAGTCTCCCTCTCAGGTGCATCAACCTTCTAAAATAGATAGGGGTGTGTGCTCCTCATCACATGATGTTGGTCATCCTCCCTACCTCCTCCTTTTATCTCCATAGTTTCACACCCTATTATCAACGGCGCATGTAGATCATGAGTTGTGCCTTGATCTCCACATATGGGATCTTGGAATTCCTTTCAATGATGCAAGAATCCCTCTTGTTGGAGAAAGAGCTCCCTCTTCCTCTACATGAGGTGCTACATAAACTCTAGACATGACAGTGTTGTTGCTCTCATCCTCCTCAATATGCATGGGAAACCTCCCAATGACTGGATCCTCTTTTGAAAAAGGGATCTCCATATTCTCTTTGGTCAAGAATATAAGATAGAGGCCTTGCCTCTAGCAAGGTATGATGCAAGATATCAACCTCCTCAATGGTTTTCTGAAGTGGAGTTGAGTTTATGGTCTCCTCCATCACATGCAAGGCTTTTGTTTGCTTAGGTTTGTTTAACTTCACCACATGTATTGCATAAAATTTTCCATAAAATCTTTCCAATAATTTCTTAGTGAACCTTGCATAAGAAGAAGTATTTGCATTTTTCAAAGAAAAATACTCAAATATCCACCATGCATAGGCCTTACCTCCAAAATGCAGCGCTGCAACTTTGATGGCCTCATCTTAAAAAATGTGATGTTGCTGCAAATAGGAGTCTAGCTCCCCCACCCAAGCTTTAACTGAACATGTAGGTGAACCATCAAAAGCAGATAGAAGAAATCTACCCATATCATGCTGCTTGCTTCTCTTCACCTTGATCTTGCAAAACTATGGAAAAGTAATATGATCTCTAAAATTTTGAGTTTGAGATTCATACTCTTGCAGAAAATCACTAAGAGTTTCCCTCCTAGTCATTCCTTCTTCTTCCCTTTCTCTCATGGAAAATATGGGCATATAGCTGTGCTATGCATCATAGTGTGTGGCCGCATGCTCACACTCATCATATGAAAATCTAGAGTTTGATTCAGATCCAAACTCTCTTGGAGATTATACACATCTCCCTTCTCATCTTCTTGAGATCTCCATGAATGCTGTGCAAAGTTTGAGAAAGAAACTTTGGAAGTATCTCCTCTTTCCTTCCTCCAAAGAATGGAGTATTCTTTTTGTATTTTCTATTCATATTTTATTCTTCTTGTCTTCTTGATAACATATTGGCTGAGATTCCACAGGCTGAGCCAAGATTATGCTATGATACCACTGTAATATCCCAAAATGGGGACGCACCAATATATGAACATAAAACTGGAAACAACAGTGAATAATATCATACCAAAATGTATGGAAACCATGGAGCCATTTTATTATGTAAATCAACAGAAAATATGTGCAATACAACTCAAATAATCAAGGAAAACAAGCCTCCCATGAATACATGTGCCAAAAGTGAAATGCTACTATATTGCAGAATGCTCATGAACATGTACATCGCAGTCAGAGATGGTACACTGCTACATGGAGATATTAAATAACACAAATATGCAAATATATGGCTCATAAAACATTGGGAGTGAAGATCTAAGCTCCCAAACATGATTTCAAGACAATCCTGGGAGGATTGGCTGAAATATGCAAAATGGAAAAAATGTCGGAGTTGCAGTCCTAGGACTGAGTAGTAGCTGCAACTCAAGAACTGGATGGAGATGGCTAAAGATGTTGCACCTGATAAATATCCCTCCTCCAATGGATCTTCCAAGTGAAAGGCTGATCCTAACACTGAAGACCTCACCATCCAACAATCACTGCAAACCCTCATTGCAAATACTCACTGAAAATAATGCAGTCACTGAGGGATACTCCATTGTAGGTGAAATAAAATACATTGGCGAAGTGACAAGATCTAAAATATGCTCAAAGGGCTTCCTCACTGATCTCCCAAAGGAAGGAAATCTTACTCCTCTGAAAAATAGGCTCTAGAAGTGGTGTTGTGAAACCCCCACTGCAACACCCTGCAACACAACGTTATACTGTTGCAGAAATAACGCTATAGCTGAAGGAGGATGCTTGGACTCAAGCCTGAATGTGGAGAAACGAAGTACAAGCTCCTTCAAGAGGCATCTCTTGAAAGGAGAAGGAATTCCTAAACAATAATGCCTTGTGCTAAGTAGCACAACAACTCTGCTAAACAACAAGAGAATGCAAAATAATCATACAGACCATAAAATCAATAATCAATAACCTGTCTTCATATGGCTACCTTGCCCTCCTTTTATACAAATGGAAGCCCTCTCTCCTTGGGTCCCACTCATTAGGATTTCCTCCACGAAGGAATATTCCGCCCACAATCTCTGCGCTGTCTCAAAAGATGATCTCCACCTCCTATCCCAACGCTGTTGACTTGGTTAAACTTGACCTTGTCCACATGCAAATGCCCCTTTTCACGCTATGAGAGATTTTATTCATATTTCTGAATTGTATGGGCCTCCTCACCTATTTATTCATCTTCTATGTGCAAACAAAAAAAATCAATATTCCAATTAGCTGCATGCTAATTTTGGAATATTACACAGTTGGACAAATAGCAAGATTCCAAGCAGCACCAAAAGAATCACATATTATTGCCTTCAAAAGAATTCTTCGATATCTAAAGGGAACAATAGAATATGGCTTGTGGTAACCCAAAGGTAACAATATCATTATTCAAGCCTTTACAGATGCATATTGGGTAGGAAGCATTGATGATAATAAGAGTACTCATGAAGCATTTTAATAACTTCACCATAAGCTTGGGATTCTCTCAATTTCTCATTAAATTTTCCTTATTCAGAAAATAAAGGGGGAGTGGAAGTGTGTACAGGTCCGCAGGATGGTTGTGTGTTAGGGGGAGTTACCCTTTCCATTGATGTCAAAGGGGGAGATAATTTTGTAGGAAAATGTGTCATGATTGCAGGGGGAGTACTTGTGTTGCCATCAATGTGAAAGGGGGAGATTGTTGATCAGTGGTTGTCATTGATGTCAACCCA
Organism: Pinus albicaulis; assembly: GCA_034641835.2. Lineage (NCBI taxonomy): Eukaryota > Viridiplantae > Streptophyta > Pinopsida > Pinales > Pinaceae > Pinus > Pinus albicaulis. Next base: position 119,312,010 of record CM076582.1, on the reverse strand, counting down.
TGCAGCACCATGGGATACCCTGATATTTCATGGGAATTTTGACCTACAAAATTACTATATTCTAGATCAAGAATGTTTTTGATGGTTTCTACTTGTCGAGATGTTTCTATTGATATATGGCACGCCATGTAATTCTTCACGGTTTGAGAGATATTCATGTTTGAAGTTTGTAACCCCAGTTAGTGGGATAAAAACCCATGGGGCTGTGGAATGGGTCATTGAAAAGTCAATAATTAATAATATTTAAGCTCCTAAAATCCCTCCCATGTTCACTTTTTGAAGTCCCTCTCAACCTAAGCATTTATATAAATTGTGATCCTCATATCCTCCTCATGCAGGGATTTCGCTACCTGAAACAGGCTACCGTGGAATTTGTGCTATAAATTTTTTTCTACTAAGGTTCAGAAGTTTAATTTTTTCTAGGAAAAGAAGAAATCTTGAGGAAGCTCCTCCAAAAATTTCAGATTAAAGTGCACAAAATTTTCGGAGATATGATCTGTGGAAGTTAGTTTTTTTGAAGGCTCCTGAGTTTTATCTCAAAGAAGTGACCTAGGAAAAATCGTCATAACTCTCTCTTTGAGTATTGGATTGGAATTCTGTAAAAAGTGGCAGATAGTGCACAAATTTTTTTTTTCTCTGTGTCAATTTCAGAGCCGAATGAAGAAAAAATGCCACATGGCACACCATACACGTTCACTCTACTGAACATTCCATAATTAGGGCATTGTCAGATATTGGGCATAACTCTTTGTTGAAGAATCCAAATTGGGTCAGACCTGTGGCATTGGAAATAAGACTCATAGGAATAATATAGGACTATAAATCACATATTGGGGATCTTAAATAACAGAGATACACCAGATTCAATATCGAGTTCCTAGAAGGCAAGAAAAAGCTAGATCATGTGTTGTCAAGGGCTACAAAGGATCAGACTTTCTAGGGCAGAAAAGTAAAGCAAGGTGCAACAGAGTGTAGCATGACAAGAGCAACAATCAAGGTGAAAAATAACAGCAAGAATTTCACCACATGAAGTCTTCAAGTGGGCAGCACTGCATACAGTCATTGTAAAGGTATCATTGTACTAAGTCATTGTAAATGCATCATTGTAAAAGTTGTACAAGTGTATATCTGCCAAGAGTTGAAGACGTAATGTCGGGAGGTATAGGATCATCATTAGGTGGTTGTGTCATAGTTGGGGTTATGGTCTAGTGTGTCTTCTTCTTCTACATCATTTTATATCATTGTAAAGTGGACCATTTTCCCTAGTACGGGAGTCCATTCTTCTTTTATTCTTCTATAGGGTGGTAGGGTGGTAGGGTGGTGCTAGGCTGGTGCATGAAGTCACCAACAAGTTCAAGCCTGTGAAAATTTTAGGGTGGTAGGGTGGTGCTAGGGTGAGTTGTAGCTCATTGGTTGTTGGGGCATCTGTTCAGTTGAATATTGAAGAATCTCGGGCATTGGAGCGTCCATCCAGTGGGAGATGGAGAAGAATTATTTTCTATATTCTAGGAGGTTGGAGCTTTATTTTCAATTGGATTTTAATATTAAAGAATTATTAGAAAATCATTTAGGTGGTTTTTTTCTCAGAGAGGGTTTCCTCCTTAAAAACTGTGTGCAGTTGTGTTCTTTTTTTTTACAGCTATCATTGTACAAACACTGATAATAATTGAATATTAACTAATGCTCTAAAAGATTAATAATAATACTAATTGAAAGGAATACTAATTCACTCACCCTCTCAGTATTTCCAACAGTTCCTTGGATTTTTGGGATGTGCTGTTATACTTGGTGATGTGTCCAAAATTGATGAGCTTGCAGCCCAACACCTTCCACAATGAGTTTTCTCAGTAACCAAAGTCTCCACTGATACACCTTAACAAATCCAGATGATTTATGTGCTTAAAAATGCATTTAATGCTTGAAAAAGTTTAAAATTCTTCCTTGCTGCAAAAACAAAGGACTTTAGGCAAGTCTGTACCGAAAAGTCTGTAGCACTCTTCATTTGACCACTTCTGCAAATTGTTTGATGTATCTGCTCATTTGAGGGTGTCCACTATGTCAAAATAGTTAAATACACACTTTTAATTACTCCCTTTATGACAAAAAATTGAATTTATTGCAAAAGATAATCTTCAGCGAGTTCATAGCGAAAACTTGACATTAATCCTGGAGTACACTGCGAAATTGCGTGATAAACTGTAGATTTCGAAATTTTCACTCTCTACCTCCCAAAAACTGTTAATGGCTATGTGAGATGATGATATGAAGCATGATAAGGCAAAATTGGTTCAAAATACATCTTACCCTCCTCAAGAAGCAATAGTTTTTTTGTGGTCTTGTGATTTGGTAGATTGGCATACCAAATGACAAGGCAACATGGAACCAATCTTTAGAGTTCTAGGACCTAGCCTTCCTAGACTCAGAGAGGGATCTCTCAGGTTATTTTGCAAAGGATGTGTGCTTGTTTGATTTTAAGGGTTGATTTTAGGCTAGTTATTAAGTACAAGATTTGTTTGATTGTTTTGGTTGGACATAATGATCAAAGAGCATAGATATAATGGGAAATCTCTAAGTTATTGGGCAATGGAGTCATATGGAAGTCATGATAAGTTTATAAAGGGATCGAGGAGTATCATAGGGAAATTCTAACTTGGCCAGTGGATCTTCAAATTTTTTGGAATAATGAGGTGAACATTAAGGAGAAGAATGAAAAGTAGGACAAAGAGCAATTAAGAATTCTTTATCATGTAGTTTAAACAAGAGACATCTTTCAAGGCATCTGTTTTGAAGCAAGCCAAAGGACAGGGAAAACCATAAACTTTTTTGGATAGAATTTTAATAAGAAAACCTTTCGGATAACAATCCAACAATCAAAAGACTACTTTCAGATAAGAAAACATATAAGAAAACAGTAAGAGAAGCCTAAGATCAAACAAAAATAATCTAATCCGCTTTTGACTAACCCTCTAGGGATCTTTAAAGCAACTTTTTGAGGCAGTCTAGAGGACAGGGCTCACCATAGACTTCCTTGGTTTAGAATCTACTAAGCATACTTTTAAAAGATCTTTAAAAACAATCCTCAATTTGTACTCAAAGGAGCATGAACTTACCACTTAATTTCCTGGTTTACTCTATTGAAATCATTCCTTAAAACAACCTCTCAAGTCGTACTCAAAGGAAAATGGACTTACCAAAAGGGAGACTCCTTGGTTATACTCTATTGAATCATTTATAAAATAACAAGCTAGATGGAACTGGAGGGAAATTAAGAATCCTCAATCAGACCTTGCAGAAGAATACAATTAGACAATGAAGAGTAAAAAGAACTAAGGTGCTTTCAAAATACATTTCTTAGCCTAAAACCTTTACTCTACTGTAACAAATAAAAGATGGAAACATAATGAAAACAGGAAATAAAAATAACAGATAGAAGCACTTCACCAACAACCAAGCTCAGGGATCCAATGATCTAGCCTCCTCCATCAATAAACAAATTAGGGCATCCACAAGATCCAAGACATCAATTTTCCTTCAACTTCCAAGAGACTATGTATAACTTTAAAGAGTCATCAAATGCCAACAATACAATGAGTTCAAATGCAGTATTTATGCTGCAAATGAGGAGGTGGGGTTAAGATAGGGTTTGAGTGTCATTTATTAGAGAGTAAGTGCATTCTTGACCTTGAAAACCATGCAAGGCCTAAGGCAGGAATATCTACAGATACTTCTCTGTTTCAATAACTCCGTTTTAACTTATAGGGAAGAATAGGTGAAAAGTTTGACTTTAAGGCTTATCCTTAACTATTAAAATAACTGCCTAAAAATATCTTCTGACTGTGCAATCACTGCCAATTGCCTTTAAAGGAAATCAAGTTGTAGGTGGCAATTTTGATCTTTTGAACGAGTAACTGCTTCCATTTTGAGTTATTCGAGGCTGTCTTTGGGTATATTTATCTTTGTTTTAATCATAAAACTCAGTAATAAGCCTTTAACCTTGATTTTTCTTTAATAACTTGTCTTACTATCTTTTATCTATTTCTGCTTAATAACTATTTTATTCATTATCTTTTGTCCTTTAAGCTTTAGCCTTTGTCCTTTAATCACTGTCTTAAAGGGCTAATCTTCTGCTTATTATTTGATCTGTAATTTAGCCCTTTAATCTTCCCGTCCTTTATTTCCTTCTTTGCTTCTTTGACTGTATCTATTCTTTGTGTGCAGGCAGGGTTTCTTCATGGGTTGAAGGGTTCCTGATCGATCGATGATCATGAGTCATCATCGATCAGACCTTGAGAAAATGCCCTCTGATCTTCATAATTCAAACCAAGACCCCTGGATCATCATCCAGAGGGTATTTAATCATTTATGGACTGTGAGAGAGCCTTTGGGGCATCACCGCCATTAAACCTGCAACATGCAAACAAATGTTAACTTTAAAAACCTGCGAGCGTGGATTAAAATGCATTTTTTGGGTTTCTGAGGGTTTGGGGGCAATCTGCAGAGGAATAAAGGGTGTAGGGGAATGATATTGGAGGAGGGATCATGAGGAAATTCAAATGAGGGCAAAGAAGTTTGAAATTTGGTGCGGGAGGGGGAAGGTGATTTCACAATAAATGAAATGGTTTATCGTGCAGACATAGGGAGGTAAGTGGTTTTGGCCCAGGGCTGTGCGATACCACTGGGTGATTTCCACGTGTCCAGAGCTAAAGTACCTTTTTCATGCGGATTGGGGCTGTTAAACCTTTTTGTAAAAACCTGCGCGATATTAGATTTATACTGTTAGATCTCAAGGAGCGAGATCGATGGTGTAGGTGGAGCCTGAAGATGGGGTGTAGGTTTTGAGTGGAGAGTGTGGCCGGGGCGGTGACGTGGTAGAAATTTTCAGGTAGTGCAGTGTTGCATTAGGAAATGAGATGAGGGGTGGGAGCATGGTGGCCATTGGATCAGGGTGCAAGGCTTTTGATCAACGGTCGAGATGACCTGACCAAGGGAATAAGAAAAATAGAAAGGAGGGGGCCCGCATTTTAAATTTTTCAAAGTTTTGGGTGGGTTTTATAAGGTCGGGGCATATAAAAAATACAAAGGGTGGAAGTGAAGTTTAGGGTAGGGAAGTGGCTTAGGATAGGCAGAGGGACAAGGTAATGTGGGGGTAGAAGGGACCGGGGGCTGGGAAGGGAAAGGGGCTTAGGAGAATAGTAGAGGGTCGGTGTCAGGGTTGTATGAGCGAGGGGGCTAGGGCTTAAGAGAAAGGGGCTTAAGGCCTAATTTTTTACCAAAGGTGTATTTTAACACCAAAACAGGGTTTTTATAAGGTTTTAAAAGGCCCGATAGGTTTAAAAGGTTAGATTAAAACAATGTAAAAGAGACTTTACATTGTTTTAAGGCACTTTAGAGGAAAATAATGAATAAGGGGTATTCACAAGGGTCTTTAGAGGAAAAGGAAAAAATGGATTTCAGAGGGAAAAATTTGATGAATGAGGGTGTTAGGCCCATAAAATGGAGTTTTCTTGGAGTGGAAGGGTGAAATTTTGGGAAGGAAAAAGATAAGGTTTATAGTGAATCAATTAGGAGTTAGGATGATGAAGGCAGTGAGATCTCTAGAACTCACAATGTTTCTTCAAATATGTTTCTAGAAATCTAGGTTTTACAACTTAGTCATCCTTTGGTATCAGCAAAATTATTGATGACTAACAGTGGCTCCACTTGGGGAGGGAAAATTTTCTTTTAAGGTATCCAGATATTCAGTTTATGAAATCTCTGAGTTTCAGCAGATCAGTGCCTTGTCCATTGGGCAGATTTTACTTCTTTACATTTGCTAATATTTCTCTGAAAAGACAACCTTTTTAACAATTTGCAATACATGATTTCTTCTTGAAAACATTTCTACTTACCCCATCCTACTTGTCCTATCATTTTTCTTCTTCTTTGAGTGCATTTGGATCAATAACTCTTTGAAACTTACTTTTTGGAGACAGAAATAAGCTATCTATTCCTATCCTTATTTCCTCTAAGAGTTCAGATTAAGTTGTTGAACTCTTTTTATTTTCTACCTAAACTACTTGATTGCCAAGATTAAGTTGTTTGGAAGTCTTGATTCTCTATCTATTGACATGAAATTTAAAACATGGTTCAAATCAGGTTTATACAGTCTGATTAACCATGGTTGTGGCATTTAGAATAGTTGCACACAACATTATTTTGCAGAAAAAGTAAACAAGAAAGATAAGGCTGTGATTTGTCATTAGTAATGCATCCTTATTCATCTCTTTGGTTCTGTTTTGAGAATGTGGAACCAGAATCTTTATATTTTCCTAATCTATCCTTCTTTGATAAGTCAAGCCTGAAGTAATCTTGACAATAATTGTTCCTACTAGCTTATCAACATAGATTTAAAGCATGTTCAACCATGATTAGGCTAGATGACTGAACAAGATATCATTTTGAATCAGTAGTGGCATTTAGACTTTCACACTTTTAGCAGTATTTTTGTTTCGGGTATGGGGCTGTACCTCTTTTAATTTGCCCTCTTTTTCCTTTTATTTTCTTTCATTGTTTTTGTATTTTTTTTTAATTTTTCTCATACTATGTTGTGTATAATGAGTGAAAACTTTAAAACTAGGATTCTTGACAGAAATAATGTTTAAGCATCCTGCCATTCACAGGACCTCCAAACAGTTCTTCTCCATTCAGCCCTTGTAAGAAAAAAGCATTATGACCCCTGATTGAATGAATGATATAAGACCCTTTCCATAAATTTTCAAACTTGCCATGTTTACCTTTATCTTATCTCCTTGAATCCCATTTTAGGACTGTATCTCCAACTTGAAGGTTATTTGATTTGGTCCTTCTGTCAAATATATTCTTGATGTTTTCTTGAACTGCTTATGTCCTTTTGTACACTTCTTCTCTTGTCTACTGCAAATGAATGGTTTGACTCAGCCTTATCTGCATATCATTTTCTTCTGTTTGTACTTCTTGGAGAAGTTTCATGACTGGAACTCCTAAAGATGTAGGGAAGACTGAATCTATTCCATATACTAGCTGATAGGGGGACACATTTATTGATTTCTTGATGGTTAGCCTATCAGCTTATAATGCATGAACAAGCTACTATGCCATGATTTCTGATTTTGATCTAGCAATATTTTGATGATATTGATGAGGCTTTTATTGGAAGATTCAGCTAGGCCATTTCCTTGGGGGTAGTAAGCTGTGGAATGTTCTAAAGTGATATGGTATTTATAGCATAAGTCAATCATTCTTTTGGATTTGAAGGCACCAACATTTTCTGTAATGATTTTCCTAGGACAACCAAATCTGGATAGTATGTTATTTCAAGGAACTTGATAATGACAGAGTCAGTAGCATTCCTAAAGGGTATAGCTTCTATCCACTTGGTAAAGTAATCTATGGCAGTAAGGATCCAATTATGTTGGGCAGATGAGGTTGGGAGAATTTCTCCAATAAAGTCTAAACCCCATTGCTGAAAGGGAGCCTCTACACTGATGGGATGTAAAGGTAAAGGTAGGAGATTTCTCTTGCCATAAAATTTTTTACACTTATGGAAAGTCATGAATAGTTTTTGAGTATCTGGGAAAAGGGTGGGCCATAGTGAGCTCTAAGAATCTTATTGGTTGTTCTCTTCCAGTAAAGGTGGCCTCCACATTCTCCCTCATGCAGCACATGAATGATCTTTCCTGCATCATTCTCAAGCAAACATTTAAGTAATATGCCAACAACATTTTTCCAATATAATACTCCATCCAAAATGCAGTAACTTAAAGCTTTTTGTTTCAAGAATCTAGCCTTAGTATTTGATAGAGAAGGAGGAGTATTAAGATAGAGAAGCACATAAATGATATCAGCATACCAAGAGGAATTTAAAAACATTTCTTCAATGTAAGGAGCTATGAATTCTTTTGTTTCTTCCAAAACATCAACCATGTTTATATATAATTCTTGGAAATTTGATTCTGCCATGAGTTTTTCTAATCCATATCCTTTAATCAGCTTGGTAGGCCTGATCTTTAAATCATATTCTAAGATAATTGCAATCCATTTTCCCCTTTTACCATTAGGGTCTTGATTTATAATGTCCTTGACAACTGTATGGGGGACAAAAGAAATGATATGAGTATGTAAAATGTAGACTTGGAAATCCTTCAATGCTTTTATCAAGGCTAAAGCTTGTTTCTCCATGATATTATATTTGAGTGGAGCATCTCTTAAGGTTCTACTGAAAAAGGATATGGGCTATTCTTGCCCTGCATTATTCTTTTGGAGCAACACTGCAGCAATTGCATGTTTAGAGGCAAATGAGAAGATGTAGAAATCTTTAGTGAAATCAGGACTAATAAGAACTGGTGTTTGAGTGAGAGCTTGTTTTACCAGTTCAAATGATTGCTTGTATTCTAAGGTCCATTTAACTCCTGTTTCCTTTTTGAGCATGTTTGTGATATTTCTCAAAATTTCAATAAGGTTGGGAATGAACCTTCTCAAAAAATTGATCTTTCCAATGAAAGATTGCAATTCTTTGAGGCTTCTAGGATGGCTGATTTTCAATATGCCTTCAATCCTTTTAGGGTCTACTTTGATTCCCTCTTCAGAAATTATGTGGCCAAGAAGCTTTCCTTCTTGGAGACCAAAGAGTGTATTTTTTGGATTCAAAGATAAGCCATATTTTCTACATTTCTCAAAAACCTTTCTCAAATGAATCAAATTTTCTTTATCAGTTTTGGAGAAGACAATAATGTCATCAAGGTTAATGATTATAAAATAGCCTATGTCTTCTGAAAAAGCTATGTTCATGGCCCTTTGGAATGTGGCCCCTGCATTCATTAAACCAAATGGCATTTTAACATACATGAATGTACCCCAAGGTCAAATAGAAGCAATTTTGTGTTGATCGCTTGCGAGTACTAGTACTTGGTTGTAGCCTGAAAAACCATCCAACAGTGATATTCTCTTAGATCCAACCACCTTTTGAAGTATGTGGTCCATTTTAGGCAAGGGATAATTATCTTTCAGGGAGGCTCTGTTCAGATTTCTAAAGTCAATGCAAAGCCTACTTTCCCCGATCTTCTTCCTAACAGACACTAGGTTGGACACCCATTGTGAGTACCTAAGGGGAACTATGATGCCAACATCATACATCTTCTTAATCTCTTTCTCAACTAAAGGTAATAAAACAGGGTTTATCCTTCTTAGTTTTTTCTTGAAAGGTTTCTGATTTTCCTTAAGAGGAATTTTGTGTTGAATGATGCTAGTATCATATGATTTCAGATCTTTGTACCCCCATGCAAACACATCTCCAAATTCTTTAAAAAGTTTAATGTATTCTTTTTAAAAAGTGAGTCCATACAGGTGAATTGGTTTTCAAAGTGGAGGAATAACATGTTATGAGTATTTTAACCCAACGTTTCGGACTTCATAAGTGAGTCCATCATCAGGGGTAAACACCCAGTGTTCTTTGAATTTTTTTTGAGAATTAGGGCAAAGGAGTAATGATATATATAGTAATTTTAGTGATTTTTTTTTTTTAATAAGGAGGTCGATTTGGATAATTATTTTAATTATTTTAATTTTTTTTAAATTATCTTTCTGTGATTTTTATTTTTTATTAAATTATTATTTATTATATTTTATTTAAATTATTAATTGTTTATTAAACATAACATTAAAATTATTATTTATTATATTTAATTAATTAATTATTCATTTATTTTTATGTTATTTTGAAAAATTATGGAATTTAAAAATTAGAGGGGTAATAATTTTTAATTTTAATTTTAATTTTTTTAAGTTTTAAATTGTTTATTAATTAATTAATTAATTTGTGATTATTATTATTATTATTATTATTATTTTTAGACTCATTATCATTTTGTGGATTCATTATTGTTAGAATTGATGTCCTGTGAGGTATGATGGATTAGGGGTTTCCAAGTGTTACTGATGTTAAGGCCATCATCGTGATTCATGTTGTTTTTTCTTTTCTCTATTTCTATGGCCTCTTTGATTTTCATTTTTAGGTAGTGATCTTCTTTGGATATGAGTTTAGCATCCTCCATTCGTATGTAATGTGAGGATGAGGAGGCATGTTCTGCTAATGCGGATTTTTCAGTTCTGTTCCTAGATATGTCAGCGATATGCTCCTTAATTCTAATGTTAAGGGATCTGCCAGTTTCACCAATATATTCTTTTCCACAAGAGCACGGTATGATGTAGACGCCTTTTTGTAATCTAGGGTTTATCCTTAACAAACATAACATCAAAATTTCTTTCACTCCCCCTAATACCATCAGAAATATTGTAGACTCTGCCAAGGACCACAAACATAATATCAAAATTGCTTTCCCTCCCCCTAATACCATCAGAAATATTGTAGACTCTGCCAAGGACACTATAAACCCTAGATTACAAAAAGGCGTCTACATCATACCGTGCTCTTGTGGAAAAGAATATATTGGTGAAACTGGCAGATCCCTTAACATTATAATTAAGGAGCATACCACTAACATATCTAGGAACATAACTGAAAAATATGCATTAGCAGAACATGCCTCCTCATCCTCAAATTACATACGAATGGAGGATTATAAACTCATATCCAAAGAAGATCACTACCTAAAAAGGAAAATCAAAGAGGCCATAGAGATAGAGAAAAGAAAAAATAACATGAATCGCGATGATGGCCTTAACATCAGTAACACTTGGAAACCCCTAATCCATCATACCTCATGGGACATCAATTCTAACAATAATGAATCCACAAAATGGTAATGAGTCTAAAAAAACATAAAAAATAAAAAATAAAAAATAAATAATAATAATAATAATAATAATAATAATAATAACAATAAATAAATAAATTAATTAATAAACAATTTAAAACTTAAAAAAAGAAAGAAAGAAAGAAGAAGAAGAATATTATTACCCCTCTAATTCTTAAATTCCATAATTTTTCAAAATAACATAAAAAAAATAAAATTAAAAATAAAAAAAAATAAAAAAATAAAAAATAAATAAAAATAAAAATAAATAAATAAATAATTAAATAATTAAATATAATAAATAATAATTTCAATGTTATGTTTAATAAACAATTAATAATTTAAATAAAATATAATAAATAATAATTTAATAATAATAAAAAAAATTCATAGACAGATAATTAAAAAAAAAATTAAAAAAATTAAAAAAATTATCTAAACCGACCTGCTTATTAAAAAACTTTTCCACTAAAATTACTATATATATCATTACTCCTTTTCCCTAATTCTAATTTTTTTTTCAAAGAACACTGGGCGTTTACCCCTGATGATGGACTCACTTATGAAGTCCAAAACGTTGGGTTAAAATACTCTTAATGTATTCTTGTTTGAAATGAGGAGGGAGAGTGCTAGATAACTTGATCATTTTGGGTTCATCTATGCTTCCTATGTTATGTTCTTCTACATTGGTTTCTGTAGGCTCCATCTTTGGTTTTTTAGCTACATTATTGAAATCAAACAGCTCCTCTAATGGTGTAAGACCTCTTGGTATTGAATCATTTTTACATTGTAAAACTTCAAGTTCTTTTTGGTCTGTTTTGTTTAACAATTCTACTATATAAAGATATTCACATTGGTTTATATCAGCAGTAGAGGACAACTCTGTTTTATGGAATTGTTTTTCATCAAAACATTCTTCTTCAAGGTTTAAGCTAGATGTTAATTCAACAAAATCATTTTCAGATTGTAGAAAATTATCATTGTGTTTATCACTCTCAAACACTTGCAAATAGTCTTCATTATTAGGGATTGTAGGTCTGTTTCTTACTTTGACAATGAATTGTTCATTTTCACGGGGGATTTGGAAATTGCTGGCAGGAAAGGCAAGTTCATTTGCAAGGTTGTTTTGAGCTCTAGGGATGAAAGTGAGTTCATATTTTTCAAACGTTTTTAGGAGCTCCAGGGAAACATTCCTATATTATCTTAATCTTGTGTTTTTGGCTGAATAATCCCCTTTTATTTGCCTAATAATCAGCTCCGAATCTCCTTGGACTGATATTTTCTTGGCTCCTAAATATTTGAGCAAATGTAGGCCAAGTAGGAAAGGTTCATATTTTGAAATGTTATTGGTGCATTAGAAATCAAGTTTGTAAGAATGTCCTTGGTTGTTATTGTGTATCCATACACCAGCTCCAAATCTTGTTTTGCTACAAGAGCCATCAAAGCTCATTTCCCAAAGTGTTTCTGTCTCATATCCATTTTTATTTGGCTGTTCAATGCTGCTAAGGTTAGGGCTATCAAATTATTCTTTTAGGGACAAATTTGACTGTTTTAGGAGGTTCAATCCTATCTCATTTTCCTTTTCTTGTTGTATGATTTCATCTTCATTGTACAAGATAAAGGAGTCTAAATCTGAACGAATAGAATAAACAGGAGTGTTGTTTGGCCTATATATGTTGCTTACCATAAATTTCATATGAGAGTCTCTGTATAATCTTCTAGTTTGGTTAAAAACAGGTATGGTAGCATAATACATGTCCATTTGAAGATTTCCTTGAAGTTTGGCTCCCCATGATCTAGATAGAAGCTTGCCATACTTTGGGGGGATTTCAGCAACGACTATGTCCATAACCAGACCCTTAGCAGGAATTTGTGCTAGATTAACACATAAATCCTTGATTAGGCCTAAACATTTGACTTTGCTTGAATCAAAGGAATACAGGTCCTTGTAAGGTTTAGTAATGTCTAGGCCTAATCTCTCCATCACTACTTTTGGCATAAGGTTGTGAGAGGCACCAGAATCTAGCATGGCATTGTGCAAAATTTTATCATGTATATTTAGGCTGACATAGAATGGAGGAATGGTTCCTTCTAGGTATTTTCCCTCTACTTCAAGACCAAATAACAACTCTGGTTTATCATCTGTCAAGTTTAAAGTATCAGTATCATTTCCTATATTCAAATCTTTCAAACTTTGGTTTTTATATACACCCTGGGTTACTAGTTCAACTAAGGGTATGCTAATTTTGATCTTGGCAATTTCACCCTCAAGACTGAAAGGGAAAAATGTTTTTGACATATTTACATCTGTTTTTTCAATCATAGTCTTTTCAGTAATTCTGATTTGCTGAGTTTTATTAGGACTGTCTTTTAGGACAGATTTGTCAGGGCCACTAGCAAAGGTACTAGGGAAGCTTTGGTCAACACTTTGCTGACCTGTTTTGTTTTTATCTGAGTCAAATTTATTAGTCAAAGTGTTACTACTGTTTGCTGTCTTTTTAGGAATATTTTCTGAAGTTTTCCTAATAGCAATATCTGTGTTTTCAGCATTGGAAAATTCTAGTTTCCTTTTGCTTCTAAGATCATATTGCCTGTGTACTTCCATGATTACATTTTCAAACCCCAATTGGTAATATTTAGAATCCTCATGATTATTCTAAATTTGTTTAGAGGAGAAGAAACCTTGTTCTTATTCAGTGAGGAAGAAATCTATCTCACCGTCAGATCCTATCAGATTTACATGATTTTCTTCTAATCTTTCAGTTTCCCTTTCTTCTTCCTGATCTACATAGTTTTGTTGAAAGGGAGGCCTAATTTGCTGGTCATTATCTCTTTGTCTATCTTGAATAGGGTCTCTTCTAAAATTTGGATTTCTATTTCTGTTTTGGGGATTGATTTGGTTTTCTCTTGGAGGCACTCTATCATTTAAGTTTATCTTTTCAAGCATTCTTTCCACCACCCTCACTAAGTTATCAATTTTGGCATCAGATGATGAGGTTGATGCCATTGCTTCATCTTTGTATGTAACTATTTTCTTTGATTTCAATCTAGCTCTTTTCTCAATCAGATTTGCTTCTACACTAATAGCTCCCCTCTGCATATCTTCTAAAGTCAAGGGGTTTCTCTCTCTTAGCTAGTAGGCCATGTCTGGATCAAAGCCTTTAGGAAATTTAGCTAAGGCCAAGCCTAGTGGAGGTTTCATGTTTGGGGGAAGTGCATTGTAAACACTATTGAATCTAGTGAAATAATCTTGGACACTTTCCATAACATTTCTTTTAAGGTTGCTATATTCTGAAAGGATTTGGAGAGGGTTCTTCTTAACTTCCCACTTGTTTATGAATGTTTGGTATGAAGAAGGGATATCATTTATGCTATTAGGAGTTAATATTTTATACCATTTCTTGGCTTCTACTCCTAAAATTTGGGCAAATATTCTCATATTAATGGTCTCTTCTTCTATTTCCATGTAATCAAAGGCATCATCCATTTTATCTACATGCTGTTGGGCAGTAGTAGATTCATTTCCAGTGAAATGGGGAATTCTAGATTGATAATCATTTGGTAAAGGAACCAAAGGTTGAGGTAACACTAATGGGGCATACCATGCTGCCATGGTGGGATCAAATGGGGGATTTAAAAGAGGTGGATTTGCAAAAGGAAAAGTGGGATGAAAAGGAGTGTTTTGAATAGTGAATGTGTGGATGAGAGTGGTGGAAGCACTTGGACGAACAGCTGATTATGAGAAGATTTGTTGTGGAAAGAACTGAAGTGGTGAAGAAGCTGAAAATCAGGAGGAGTGGAAGGAGAGGCTTCTCTGCTAAAGTTTTGTTGCAAATATATGGGCTCAAGGTTAGATTGGTTATTATTACAATGAGAATTGGTTCTAAATAGGTTCCTTGTATGAGACAAGTCAAAGTGAGGATCTTTTAAGACTGTGAGATTTTCAGGGACATATCTTGTTCTTTGGATGGTCCTACCAGTAGTTAAATTTCCAGCTTTAGAAGTTTTCCACAAAATATTTTCTGGATCATCAAATATTGGAGGAGGATTAGGGTCTGGGTGAGATCTGGTACTGATCCTATGTGAAGTCAGATTTCAAGTTCAAAAATTAGAGAGGCTGAAAGCTTTAGGACTGTTTTCAAATGTTTTGACCTCTCCTAGTGTTTAGTATTCTTCTAAGATAAGGAACTAGGCCTCTTAAACTTCTTAGGATTGATCTGAAACAATATTAAGGGAATATGAGAGAACTAGTGGATAAATAGGCTTACTGGGGCTAGTGGAGTCACTAGGTGGAAATTTTTAGCTTTTTTGAAGGAAAAATGAGTTATGGTCCACCACCAAATGAGTAATAAACCAATATAAGAATGTTTTTGGGGTTTTTTTAGTTTTAATGTGGTTCTTATGGTTTCTGGAGTCCTAAGGAGTACTTAGTTTGTCATTGCCTCAGAATGTCCCACCGTGATCTCTAGAATGTTGTGGTCCTATGATTGGGCAGATTGGCATACCAAATGACAAGGCAACATGGAACCAATATTTAGAGTTCTAGGACCTATCCTTCCTAGACTCAGAGATGGATCTCTTAGGTTATTTTTCAAAGGATGTGTGCTTGTTTGCTTTTAATGGTTGATTTTAGGCTATTTATTAAGTACAAGGTTTGTTTGATTGTTTTGGTTGGACATAATGATCAAAGAGCATAGATAGAATGGGAAATATCTAAGTTATTGGGCAATGGAGTCATATGGAAGTCATGATAAGTTTATAAAAGGACCGGGGAGTATCATAGGGAAAATATAACTTGGCCACTGGATCTTCAAAGGTTTTGGAATAATGAGGTGAACATTAAGGAGAAGAATGAAAAGTAGGACAAAGAGCAATTAAGAATTATTTATCATGTATTTTAAACAAGAGACATCTTTCAAGGCATCTGTTTTGAAGCAAGCCAAAGGACAGGGCAAACCATAAACTTCTTTGGACATAATTTTAATAAGAAAATCTTTCAGACAACAATCTAGCAATCAAAAGACTACTTTCAAATAAGAAAACAGTAAGAACAACCTAAGATGAAATAGAAATAATCTAATCTTCTTTTGACTAACCCTCTAGGGATCTTTAAAGAAACTTTTTGAGGTAGTCCAGAGGACAGGTTTCACCATAGACTTCCTTGGTTTATACTCTACTAAGCATACTTTGAAAAGATCTTTAAAACCAATCCTCAAGTTGTACTCAAAGGAGCATGGACTTACCACTTAATTTCCTAGTTTCACTCTATTGAAATCATTCCTTAAAACAACCTCTCAAGCTATACTCAAAGGAACATGGAATTACCAAAAGGGAGACTCCTTGGTTATACTCTATTGAATAATTTCTAAAATAACAAGCTAGATGGAACTAGAGGGCAATTAAGAATCCTCCAATCAGACCTTGAAGAAGAAAACATTTAGACAATGAAGAGTAAAAAGAACTAAGGTGCTTTCAAAAGACATTTATTAGCCTAAAACCTTTACTATACTGTAACAGAGAAAGATGGAAACATAATGAAAACAAGAAATAACAATAACAGATAGAATCACTTCACCAACAACCAAGCTCAGGGATCCAGTGATCTAGCCTCCTCCATCAACAAACAAATCAGGGTATCCACAAGATCCAAGACATCAATTTTCCTTCAACTTCCAAGAGACTATGTATTACTTCAAAGAGTCATCAAATTATAACAATACAATGTGTTCAAATGCCGTATTTATGCTGCAAATGAGGAGGTGGGGTTAAGATAGGGTTTGAGTGTCATTTATTAGAGAGTAAGTGCATTCCTGACCTTGAAAACCAGGCAAGGCCTAAGACAGGAATATATGTAGGTAATTCTCTATTTCAATAACTCTGTTTTAACTTCTAGGGAAGAATAGGTGAAAAGTTTGACTTTAAGGCTTATCCTTAACTATTACAATAACTGCCTAAAAATATCTTTTGACTGTGCAATAACTGCCAATTGCCTTTGAAGGAAATCAGGCTGTAGGTGGAAATTTTGATCTTTTGAAGGAGTAACTGCTTCCCTTTTGAGTTATTCGAGGTTGTATTTGGGTATATTTGTCTTTTTTTTAATCATAAATCTCAGTAATAAGCCTTTAACCTTGATTTTTCTTTAAAACTTGTCTTACTATCTTTTCTCTGTTTCTTCTTAATAATTGTTTTATTCATTATCTTTTATCCTTTAAGCTTTAGTATTTGTCCTTTAATCACTGTCTTAAATGGCTAATCTTTTGCTTATTATTTTATTTGTAATTTAGACATTTAATCTTCATGTCCTTTATTTCCTTCTTTGCTTCTCTAACTGTATCTATTCTTTGTGTGCAGGCAGGTTTCTTCATGGGTTGAAGGGTTCCTGATCAATTGATGATCATGAGTCATCATCGATCAGACCCTGAGAAAAGGCCCTTTGATATCCATAATTTGAACCAATATCCCTGGATTTTCATCCAAAGGGTATTTAATCATTTATGGACTGTGGGAGAGCCTTTGGGGCATCACCGCCATTAAACCTGCAACATACAAACAAATGTTAACTTTAAAAACCCACGAGAGTGGATTAAACTGCATTTTTTGGGTTTCTGAGGGTTTGGGGGCGATCTGCTGAGGAACAGAGGGTGTAGGGGAATGATCTTGGAGGCGGGATCATGAGGAAATGTGAACGAGGGCGAAGAAGTTTGAAATTTGGTGCGAGAGGGGGAAGGTGGTTTCTCAAAAACCGCAACGGTTTATCGTGCGGACATAGGGCGGTAAGTGATTTTGGCCCAGGGCTACACGATACCACTGGGTGATTGCCATGTGTCTAGGGCTAAACCACCTTTTTCACATGTATTGGGGTTGTTAAACCCTTTTTTAAAAACCTGCGTGATGTTAGATTTAGACCGTCAGATCCCGAGGAGCGAGATCGATGATGTAGGTGGAGCCCGAAGATGGGGTGTAGGTTTTAAGTGGAGAGTGGGGCTGGGGTGGTGACGTGGCGGAAATTGTCGGGTAGCATGGTGTTGCGTTAGGAAATGAGATGAGGGGTGGGAGCACGGTGGCCGTCGGATTAGGGCATAAGGCTTTTGATCAACGGTAGAGATGGCCTGACCAAGGGAGTAAGAAAAATATAAAGGAGGGGGTCCACATTTTAAATTTTTCAAAGTTTTGGGTGGGTTTTATAAGGTCGAGCTATATAGAAAATACAAAGGGTGGAAGTGAAGTTTAGGGTAGGGAAGGGGCTTAGCATAGGCAGAGGGAAAAGGTCCTATGGGGGTAGAATGGACCGGGGGTTGGGAAGGGAAAGGGGCTTAGGAGAATAGCAGAGGGTCGAGGTCAGGGTTTTCTGAGCGAGGGGGCTAGGGCTTAAGCGAAAGGAGCTTAAGGCCTAATTTTTTCCCAAAGGTGGATTTTAACACCAAAACAGGGTTTTTGTAAGGTTTTAAAAGGCCCGATAGGTTTAAAAGGTTAGATTAAAACAATGTAAAAGGGACTTTTACATTGTTTTAAGGCTCTTTAGAGGAAAATAAGGAATAAGGGGTATTCATAAGGGTCTTTAGAGGAAAATGAAAAAATGGATTTCGGAGGGAAAAGGTGATGAATGAGGGTGTTAGGCCCATAAAATGGAGTTTTCTTGGAGTGGCAAGGTGAAATTTTGGGAAGGCAAAAGACAAGGTTTATAGTGAATCAATTAGGAGTTAGGATGATAAAGGCAGTGAGATTTCTAGAACTCACAATGTTTCTTCAAATATTGTTTCTAGAAATCTATGTTTTACAACTTAGTCATCCTTTGGTATCAACAAAATTACTGATGAATAACAAGTTTCACCTTCAGCAGGTTCATCTACCAATATCATTTTCAAACCTTCTTCTTTAGCTAAGTTTGCACCATTCCCATTTGAATTTCGAGCTCTTTAACTTGATTTAGAAGCTTTCTCCTCTCTGCCTGTAGCCACCTATTCCTCCTCATGGTCTGCTTCATCCTTTTATGCAAAGGTAATGTTATTTCAGCATTTTCTTGGACCTTTCAACCACCTCATCGTAAAAACTGATTTTCTTTCTCACCTCTTTCTTAAATTCTGACAATTATTTTCTTTCTTGCTTAAAATATTCCAGATCCAGCTTGGTCTCTAAGACCTCATTTCTTGCCTCTTTAAGTTGATCCTTAATAATGCCCACTTCAGATTTATCTATAATTTTCCCTTTACCTTTATGTGCTTTAGTGATTTCTGCTTTTGTGGGGGATAATTCAATGATTTCTTCCACCATGGGCTACTTTTTCTTTTATGCTCCATTCTACTTCTTATCAGATTTATCCCTTTTGGAGAGTTGTGACCTAGTAAAAGGATTTCTAGGCTTGAAGACATAACGAGAGTCCTCACTGGAGAAATCAAGCTTTTTTGCAGTAAAAAATTTCTTCTTCATCTTGGTTCCCTTTATCTCCACAAGTTTAACCACAAGGGTCTCTTCAATATCAATAGCCTACAAAATGTATTCAAGTTTACCCTTTCTTTATGTCTAAATAATTTGAATGCGGAAATTAAGATCGTTCTAACTCTTGTACATAAATTGAATGGATAAGAAGTAGAATTGATAATTTAAGAACAGTGAGTTGTTTGTTAAATGAACTGCTTAATGTGGAGTATTTGAAGGAAAAGCAGTTAATTTAATGTCTTCAAGCAGAACACAAGAAACATAAACAACATATGAACATAAATCAAATATAGAAAATAAGACTGAAAAAATTTAGTGACGGATTTCGTCCCTCCTGGACTACGTCTCCGGGTATGCTTCAATGTGTGCGTCCATTTTTATTAGAAAAGCTGAGAGAGTTGGTTATATTGAAATCTGCTAGTTGAGCAGTGCACATAGGAACTTCTGGACAATGTGGAAAGAAAACTCTCAGAGATAGCTTCTCAATGCCTGTCTCTATTATGGAAAAGGCCCACAAATGGCCAAGAAACAATTGAGAAAGTCAACACGCACAAACTTGGAATTTGAAGCAAAAGGAACTCTAGAATGCTTCTAGTTGATCCGAGTCTGTTGATTTCTCCTCGAACTCTGCATCCTGCAATAATCTTCAATAGAGATTGTTCATAAAGTTGGTGAACTCCACCAACACAAAATCCTGCAATAAACTCACTGCAAAGCCTCATGTGTACTTCCAATTCACTTTGAAAGCACCTCTGAATGCATCTCCTTCTCCTCTCCCTCTCTGAACTCAAAACATCTTTGAGTTTTAATATAACATGGAAGAAGTATTAAGCCTATCCATATCAACCTTTTAGATCTTCATATATCAAACTTCAATGTTCATTAGGCTTTATTTAGATCCACATGTGAATATGATTAGGTTGGTTTTAATTTGGATTACATCAATCATGTATTATCCATTTAAAAAATCCAAATTCCTGCATGTGTAGAGCATTTAGCTCTCGGTGCAATGGTGTTGAGACACCTTAGGGGTTTGTGTCATGGTGTTTATCTTTACACCATGCACAATTTAATCCAAAAATCCAAAATAGCACCTTATAATAAAATTTAACCTGTCGGTTAGACTTAACTGGGCGGAGATCAAGCTGACTGTTACATGTGAGCAGGAGCGGCTGACATCACGCGCCTTATCCTCACGGTTCTTTCGAGGCTAACATCTCGCAGCTTATCCTCCGTTGTTCACATTGAATAACCCCAACGGTTACGATTTTTGAACTGGCAGAAATAACTAACATTATCCTTCATGATCAACCTGTGTTCACATGCCTTCTGCCCATCGGTTCCGTTGCAGTCTCCTCATGCGGTTATCGACTGTGTTTAACATGTTAAAAAGGCTTACAACAAACTCCGACACGGTTAGCACTCTACGGCTAGGACTTTTTTGACATTACATTTTGTTTGTAATGTTTATTACATTTCCAAAGGTGTTATACCATAGTTTCATACTATGCGCCTTAGGTATTAGAATTAGGTTTTGTTTTAGAGCTAGGACTTAGACCTAGGACTTAGACTAGGTTTTGAACATATTTTTACACCATTTTTTGGTCATCTAACCTATTATCATTAGATGGACCCAAGTACACCATGTAAGACCAATTTTACCCTAAGTAAAATTGCCTTCACTATGTTAAAATAACTTAATAAAACACATTTATTAGGTTGTTTATGGTCTAAACAGGAAACCCCAAAAGGAAATATTAAATGAACCTATATTTGTTTGATTTTCCTCATGGAATAATTAATTAAACAATAATTTAATTATTATTCCTGGTCATGTTTAACCCAAAACAAGGAAATTAATTAGATAAATCTTTATTTATCTTATTATTTTCTAGGAATAATTATTTAAATCTTATTTAAATAATATTACTTGTTAAATATGACTAAATCACTTATAAATAAGTAAATAAATCATTATTTATTTGATTATCATTCAACCACTTCCTTAAAATGATAAATAAATCATTTATTTATTTAATTATCTTTCAACTACTTAAATAATTAAATAAATCATTACTTATTTGATTATTACTCAACCACATCCTTAAAATGATAAATAAATCATTTATTTATTTATTATTTACAAATAAAGGGATTTGACCCAAGTCAAATTCCTTTTTTCTCCAACAAATATAATAAAATATTCCATAAAAGGTGGATCTAGATTTGGTTAAAATTATTTTAATCATGCACTAAGATCTAGAATGACCCATTATTTCGTTATAAATAGGATGGTTTTTTCTACCATTCTTCACCTTTTGTTGCCTATTAGATCACTCTGGATCTATACACTTGGTCACATTTTTTCACTATTTTTTGTGTGAGCTCCCTTTGAGTTCTATTCTTTGTGTGGGTTTTATACACCAACAAGAGAGAGATATTTAGATGCGAAGTGCGCGAGGACTTCCAGAACCCATCCACTGAGGAGAATTGGATACGCCTTCTTGTTTTCCTCCCAGGTGCCCGATTAATATAAAAATTCTTTCAAAAATTGTTCTTGTCTTGTCTATTGGTATATGGAGCAAACCCTTGTTTTTACTGCTTAATGTCATTCCATGCATAGATCTGGTTTTTTGCAACTTTTTTCTTGTTCAACGAACCGCAGATCTGAAGATATTGGCAGCCACTTTTGTTGTTAGGGCTATTAGTTATGCATAGCTAAAGTGGTCCTTTTTCGTACACTTCGACAGAGGATTCATACTAACAAATGGTGACTCCACACGGGTTTTAAATTACGACCGCTATCGTTTTTCATATTCTTGCATATCCAGCTACTTCAGACCCTAGGGTTTCTTTTCAGCTATTTATTTTTCCTATTTTTATGTTGTTTTTCTCAAATAAAACCCTAAAATATTAAAATTTTTAACTTCCGTGTGTTTCTGGCCCTATTGCGCAGGTAAGCGACACCAGCCGCAACTAAGACGACAACTTTTCCGAAAATGCGCATGAGACAACCGAACGGGGGGGGGGTCTCACTTTTGGCCCATAACACCGCAACCTGGACCTCCAGGTCACACTTTTCAGCCTGTTTCCTACGACCTGCACTGAAATCAGGTCAGAAAATGCGACCTGCCATTTTTTCAGCAATTTTTTTGGGTTTTGCTGCAGCTTCTGTCAGGGTCCTCCAGCCTCTGTCCCAGCCTGTTTTGACCATGTTCTGATCTGTTTTTACTCATCTAAGTGGGAACCTTGCCCCTTAGGGCTTTAGTACCCTCCACTTTTGTGGAAGAGTTTTAGCTGTTTCAGCCGTCTGTTTTTCAGAGCTTCAGCCTCCTTTTTTCCAGATCTGTTACCTCCTCTTCAGATCCCTTGTAATCAACTCTTCTGCCTCTCAAATCACCTCCTGAAGATTTGTTTGGATCTACTTTTAGGGCCTCCTCCTTGCCCCCTCCGCTTTTTGCTGATTTCCTTCCTTTTTCCAGCCACCTTGCCTTTGTCTCTTGGCTGTGATCCACACCTCTTTTCAGCAGCTTTATCCTTTAGATCCCTGTCCCCTTTGACCCTAGATCTATTGGCCTCTTTTTACGTGTGTTTTGACTATATTTTTTCCATCTTTTAGAGTAGTTTTGAGAGACCCGCCTTTTTGGGTTAGATTGATGCATGTTTAACTGTTAAATGTTCTGTTATTTCAGCATTATATACTGTTCTCTGCAGATTTCTTTTCAGTTACAGAGCACACTTTTTCTTGCTCTCAAAACGAAAAGGGTTTAAAAATTAAAATTAATGCACACCACACACTGACCCTAAGTGAAGAAGCGCCTGGTTAACACCGCCTGACAAAGACTCTAAAATCAATTGTCACTGCACCTTGTCTGCCCTTGACCTCATTTGATTCTGTCCCTTTCTGCCCTTGTCGGTTTCCTTCTTCCTGTCATCATTGCGCCCCCAAGGTGCCTTTCCCGGAGACTTCTTGGCCTTCACCCTCAGTTTCCGGTTGATCGACCTGCTCCGCCCCGCCGTCGTCAAGCCAGTCCTCCTTCGAGTCCGCACTCCGACTCCTCTCCTGATTCATCGGGTTCTCCTTCTCCTCCTGGTTCTCCCCCTGTCACCTTCACTATGTCTGGTCCAGGGCCTAATGCTAGCGGTTCTCCCGGCCCTAATGCCGGCCCTACTACTAGCGGAACCTCCACAGGAACTACCCCGGCCACCCCTGTGCTGCCGTACATTGCAGGCATCAGCCTCCCCGATTTCCATCAGTTGATCAATGACCCTATCCACCACAATGCTAATTGGCCTGGTTTTCCAACCAAGCTCCCTTCTGACATCCCTAAGTTCGAAGGCCAAGCTGGAGAAGATCCAACCAATCCCAAATTGATCTTTCCACATGTGGTGTTCCTCCAATTCCCACCGATGACTCCATCGTCTTCGTTTGTTCAACGCACGCTGCAAGCCAAAACTTCTAAATGGTATGTTGAACATACCGCTTCCCAAACCACCTTTCATCCCATGCCCATGCCTTTTCTTTATTCCAGCTCCCTCTCCGATACGATACTAGCACGGAGCTCTTGACTTCCTTCAAGCAATCCTCTTCAACACGCCTTTCCGCCCATGTTCAGGAATGGCGAAGAAGACGGAGCTTATGTCGAGCCCCTCCCTTCGAAGATCGGGTTTACATGGACTGGTTCCTTCGCACCCTTCCCGCTCCCATCGGCAAAGATGTCGCCTCTCATTTTCCTCAAACCGAAGAAGCCGCCCTCCAAATAGCCTTGAAATATGACCTGATCTACGCTCAATCTGGTTATGTTTATACCGTTCTTCCTGACATCCCGGAGCCGAGGCCTTCTGCCTTGGGGAGCATCTCGTGCGCCCAGAAGCGGTATCGTTGGAGCCCTCTCCCATCCGTATGCTCAACCTCCTGTGGGCTATGGTCTCCCTCAGGGAGGGGCCAACACCTCTAGCACTCTCCCCCCTCCCGGTAGCATGTATCCAGGATACGGCATGCCTCCTCCTTTTTCCCAACCTCTTGCTTACCTCAATGTTGCCCCACCCAACCATTACTTTTATCCACATCCTGGTGCGCCAGCTCCTCCAGCATATGCGCTTCCATCTCCCTTGCCTCCTCCAAACCCGTAACAGCACTTACAGCCCCCTCCAGGGCAAGTATTTGCATAGCAGGGCGCGACTAATCCCCCTTCATCTCAACGAAGGCGGAGAGGCAATCCAAACCAATCTACCCCTGGTACCCGTGGACCCAATCCTGGTGTCGACCCTAACACTGCCAACCAGCAACAGGGCACTCAGCCCAAGCCGGACAGGCCGCTTCGCACAAATAAGCCTTGTTTGTGTTGCGGTGTTTATGGTCATTACACCCACGATTGTCCCCTCTTACCCCAGATGCGGCAGATGTGGGAGTCTCAAGCCACATTGCACAGACAACACGCCTACCCTCATGCTCCTCCTAATGTGGCCACTACTCAACCAGCTGTGTTTACCGATCCCTTCCCTAAGCAAGGATTCGTGGCTACCCAACCGCCTAACAGCCAGGTCGCCACTCCACCTTCTCTTTCTGGTTCCTCTGATTACCAGATCCTTATGATGCACTCCGATCCTTCCTCGACCGTCGACCTTCACCTTCAAACTCGGTCTCGCCAGTACCCCAAGCCTCCTGCTCAGTCTGCCTCCGAGCCTCCTTCTTCAGGTTCTACAGAGCCTCTTTCGACACCGAATGGCCCCTTACATATCCCTCAACCCAAAGTTGAGGTTCATACCAAGATTCCTAAGGGACCATTACGTCGAAACGCTGCTTCGGGTCGAGCTGCTCATTCGTATAGCATAGTAGATGATTTGGCGCAATCTCCTGCTGCCATTTCCACACTGGAATTCCTCCAGTCGTGCCCTTCCCAAAAGAAGGCTCTACTATTTTCCGTGGGCACTGTAGATCATGCTGATGACCAAATGATTGTTTTCGACGCCACTCAATCGGACCATCCTCCTCTTCCCGCTTCCGTCGCCTTCCAAATCCCAGTCAAAATTCGGAACGCCAACGTGTCTCGGTGTATAATTGATGAGGGGGCATCCACCTGTGTGATGTCCGCTTCAGTTTGGAAGCAACTCGAATCTCCTGAGCTGGCCCCTTCCACGATCACCCTTCGAGCGTGGGATGGCCACACCTCCCAGCCCATTGGCCTTTTCCGCAATTGTCCTATCACCCTCGCCGGTAAGACCGTTTGCGTTGACGTCGAAGTCATTGACGCCCCTCTAGACTACAACATTCTATTGGGGCGAAGCTACACCTATGCCATGTTTGCTGTCCCATCCACAGTTTTCCGCAAGATGTCTTTCCCGCACAATGGAAAGATAGTCACCATTGACCAGCTGTCTTATCATGAGCCGCCGTCTCAGACCTCCCCTGAGACGACCATCTCTTCTGTAGCCAATAAGCAAACCGTCGATTCTTTAACCAGTGTCTCCCCCGGCGTCTACAAAGATTCCTCCCTGCTTGGAACTTTTCCTAATCTTCCTCCTCCTCATATCCCTGATCCCAACTTGTCGAATGTTTGCATGATGCAATCATCTCGGGCTGCTCTCAAGCAACCTGCTTCGGCTAGTCAACAACCTTGCCCTCCGCAATATACTCCTAGCCCTTCACCTGCAGTTGGTAGTTATGAGCCTCTTTATCCCCCTGGCATGATTCCTCCAAGCCTTAGCCATTTAGGAGCCGTCCCACCTGGCCATCACCCCTCTGGTCAGATACTGTTCCTAGCTCCCCCACCAGGAGTGTACATGGTACCGGTCATGGCCACCCTCTCTCTTCCTAACTTGACCCTTGGGATTCCCGTTTGGTACCTTGATCCTCCAGCCCCCACCTTGCCTGGTCAACCCACACCTTATATTGTTTTGACCCCGGTTCAACCGGCCTCCATGCCTTCTCCCGCTGCATTAGTGCCTCAGTCACCTCAATAGGAACCACCTCCTGTTGCGACCGCTTCGGGTAAGAAGGGCAAAGCTCGCAAGGGGGCATCAAAGGACAAGGCTGCCTCGAAAAACCCTGCTCCTCCTCAGCCTCCAAAGCATACCATCCAGTGTGCTTTGTGTGATGTTGCCGGTCATGCCTCCCATACCTGTCCTGCGTTGCTTCATCTCAAGCCCATGGTTAATGTCACGTTCCCTGAGTCCGTGGTCCCAGAAGCCTCTGTTCCTTCCGCGACCGCGGCCAAGAACCCCAAGACTATTCACACCAACCACCCCTGTTATTTGTGTGATCTCCATGGCCATTACACCCATCTTTGTCCCCGCCTCGAGGACTTCCGCACCTCTATCGCTGTGGTCCACCAATTCGAGGCCAAGCGCAATGAGTCCACCTCTCCCCTATTTGCGCATTCTGCTTCAGCAGAACTACCAGATACGATTGCTCCCATTGACATTCCCCCTCCTGATGTCGAGATGACGGAGCCTTCGTCCAACATTTTTTACCTATCATCATCCATGAGACCCTCGGGGAACATTCCATCTGAATCCTCCCCTGTTGTTTCGCTTGACCTTCCTTCAGCGATCATCTTGGGCTCAAAATAGGTAGATCCTTTATCTACTTACTCTTCGGTCACCCCTTGTGACGATGCGCATGTGAACCTCTCTTCTCATGATGATGATTCCAGTCACTTCACCACGTCAGGTGGTCTTTCTTCCACCAGTCACCCCATCTTCTATCGCGATGGCGACATTATGGAAAAAATCCCCACCCCTGACGTTATCTATTCCCCCTTACATCGAACCCATGCGTTCACACCACATCCACCTTGTGGCCATTACATTGAAACCCACTGTTTGGGTAAGGGGGCACCCACATTTGAGAGACCAAGAGAAGCAATTCTCCACCACTCTCCTAGTGGATCTGGTTGTGTTGACTTTAGTCCCAGTATTCTTCCACATTTCGAAGAACCTCTAGAGTCCCATATCACTTCAGATCACTCTAGGGATGATACCCCTTATCATTCCCTCATCTTACATCAACAACCCAGTCTCTTAGACATTATTGTTGACCAACCTATAGCTTTTCTACGAGAGCATCAGTTCATTATCTCCAAATCCTCTTTTTGGGATAGTGGCACCAGGTATGCCAACTCGGAAACTTAAAGTCCATTTAATCCCTATATGCAGTACCAAAAGAGATTGGTAATCCTCCATTTCCTTTCTCACACTGCATAACCATAACGAGAACAAATGGCACACCACATCATTTAAATGTGTTTAGATTCCCCTTTTTTCTAAATACATTTTGGCATGACCACACCATGCTCGGGGGCACCTATGCCCCTCAACCATAACCCTCCTCACCTCGTTTTTGGAGAGGAGGCTGTCTTACCAATCGAGTGTGACATCCCTTCCCTTCATCTGGCCATTGAACTTCTCCCTGACACCCAACCTCTAGAACAACAACTTATCATGCCTGAGCGTGCCTCTGAAGACTGTCGTGTTGCATTGCAAACCATGGAAGTGGCCCAAAAGCGCACCAAAGCTCAATATGACCGAAAAGTCCAGCCTCAAAGGCGACCTTGTTCTAGTATGTGACCAAGCCCATGATGTCCTTGGTCACGGGAAGTTTGACTCATTATGGCTAGACCCTTACGTCATCAGTAAGGGTCTTGGTAAGGGGGCATACCTTCTAGAGGATTTTGAAGGCAATCCTCTTCCTAATCCTCGCAATGCACTCTATCTTAAGAAATATTACCCTTAGAATT
Source organism: Pinus albicaulis (assembly GCA_034641835.2). NCBI lineage: Eukaryota > Viridiplantae > Streptophyta > Pinopsida > Pinales > Pinaceae > Pinus > Pinus albicaulis. Next base: position 119,284,067 of record CM076582.1, on the reverse strand, counting down.
TCCCTTCTGAGATGCATGTTTTATACTCTTTTAGATAGCCAGCATCTTTTTTATACTTTCATCCTTCGCCAGGAGCTATTTTGTCCAAGAAGGATCACTTCACCTCTCCTTCAAATCAAACTTCCTCACTTACAACACTTGTACTTGGGGCACCATTTTACCTCCTTACTTGTCTTTGTTCGTGCCGATTTTCGTCATGAGTTACCATCTTGTACTCATGTTTTCATGGTCCCCCATTGGGCCTTTACTGTGTGGCAGCACCATCAAGTCGCCCTTGTTTAGAGCATCCAAGTTGAGTCATCATCACATTCATGGAGTCTATCCCGAGTCCCTTTGTACCCCGCCATAGCCCTCCACCATTCATTGCTTGGTCTCTCTCTTGTGTCGCACATTATGGCCTGCAGTCCCACTGTCCCCTATCCCTTATGATATTGCGTCAGTCACTGCCATGTCATTCATGCCTTTTATGCTCTAACAAGGGAAGTCATCCATTAGCTACTCAGTCCTTTCCATTTCACTATCATCATTAGTGTCAGTCTGTCCGTCACTCTACTCTTTTCTCTCGTGCCTTAGTTGAGGGTCTCTCATTGCCTCACCTATGGTGGACCTCCTTCTGTCGACATCAACTCTTTCATTCCAGAAGCTAGGTCTAGAGGGCAGTGTACCTTGGTTCCAGCTTCCACTCTTGTTCGATGCCTCGGATCAGGCAAAGGGATCTCTTGTCACCCTTTAACTTGATTGTTTCTCCACTCCAGCTCCTTTCAGCATGATCGAGATCCGTATGCTTGATGGTCCAGTGATGCAGCAGCAGCTATTGGTGATTCGCGGGTATGTGTGAGATGTCTCAGCCCTCATGAGGGGGTGGCCCTGCAGGTAGCCCCACACATGCCCGGATGACCTCTTCATTGCAGCCTTCGATGCAGCTCCATATATTTGATGATGTTGACCTTCGCCACTTGCAGCACCTCTTTGATTTGCATGTATCAGTCAGATTTTGTGAGCCCTTCCCCGCGTATAGGGGGCATTCGGGTTGTACTTGTATCTCATATACTTAGATATTATTGTACAAGTCTTGGCTGTTATCCCAGGCACAGCATGTATGTGGGATCCCTCTTTGTATTATTATCTGGCTCATGTTTATGCCGATTGTACTTTATGGTCCTTGATTACTGGACACACTATTCTTTTGTACTTTGTCTCGGCGGGCATAGGTATGCCTCCCCCACCACCTTTAGCACAGGTACCCTCTCATAAAAAGAGACTTGTTGCACCTGCGAGTCTCGTCTCCTCAGGGTCTAGTTCTTCACTGTCTACCTTGCATTTCTCTCTCTGACTTCCCTCTTGTTGTCTAGTGATTGAGTTCTTACAACGTACTTCGGTCATACGATTTGCTCCTGACACTCGCATGCTGGGGGGCAATCTGTTACACCATTTTTTGGTCATCTAACCTATTATCATTAGATGGACCCAAGTACACCATGTAAGACCAAATTTACCCTAAGTAAAATTGCCTTCACTATGATAAAGCAGGGAAACCCCAAAAAAAAAAGAAAGGAAATATTAAACAAATCTATATTTGTTTGATTTTCCTCATGGAATAATTAATTAAACAATAATTTAATTATTATTCCTCATCATGTTTAACCCAAAACAAAGAAATTATTTAGATAAACCTTTATTTATCTTATTATTTTCTAGGAATAATTATTTAAACCTTATTTAGATAATATTCCTTGTTAAATATGACCAAATCACCCACAAATAATTAAATAAATCACTATTTATTTAATTATCTTTCAACCATTGCCTTAAATAATTAAATAAATCATTATTTATTTAATTATCTTTCAACCACTTCCTTAAATAATTAAATAAATCATTATTTATTTAATTACCTTTCAACCACTTCCTTAAATAATTAAATAAATCATTATTTATTTGATTATCTTCTAACTGCTTCCTTAAAAAGATAAATAAATCATTTATTTATTTATTTTTGACAAATCAAGGGATTTGACCCAAGTCAAATACCTTTTCCCTCCAACAAATATAATAAAATATTACATAAAAGGTGGATCTAGATTTGGTTAACATTATTTTAATCATGCACCAAGATCTAGAATGACCCAATATTTTGTTATAAATAGGAGGGTTTTTCCTACCATTCTTCACCTTTTGTTGCCTATTAGATCACTGTGGATCTATACACTTGGTCACCATTTTCTGCCATTTGCTGTGTGAGCTCCCTTTGAGTTCCATTCTTTGTGTGGGTTTTCTACACCAACAAGAGAGAGAGATTTTAGATCTGAAGTGCTGAGGACTTCCAAGAACCCATCTCACTGAGGAGAATTGGATACGCCTTCTTGTTTTCCTCCCAGGTGCCCGATTAATATAAAAATTCTTTCAAAAAATTGTTCTTGTCTTGTTTATTGGTATATGGAGCAAACCCTTGTTTTTACTGCTTAATGTCTTTCCATGCATAGATCTGGTTTTTGTAGCTCTTTTCTTGTTCAACTAACCGCAGATCTGAAGATATTGGCAGCCACTTTTGTTGTTAGGACTATTAGTTATGCGTAGCTAAAGAGGTCCTTTTTCGTACACTTCAACAAAGGATTCATACTAACACATATCCTATTTGCGTTAGGCTATAGCTTCTTAGAAATTTGATTTTAGGATTTAGTCTTTAACATTGTGTTTAGGACTAATCACTAACATTGAATCTAACACTTTAGCATTGACTGTGCTGACTTAGACTTTTAGTGCTAATATTTTAGGACTAGTGTAATTTTTACGCTTAGGCCTTTTACATGTATTTTTAGCACTAATACATATTTCGCCATGACCATGTCGCTTACAATTGTTTTATAACACATGTCAAAAAGATACCATGACGATAATATGTACACCATATCCATGAAGAAGACAACATTAGCGAAATTGATGAAGCTATTAAAGTTGATGAAGCTGATGAAGCTAAAGATGAACATTTGACGTTGACTGAATTAGTTTATTTTCTGCACAAGTAAAAAATTCTACATGGAACCATCTTGATTGTTTAGCAATTTCGACAAGATCCTGCATTTACATAAGTCAATGACCAATTTCTTTATAAGGGGCCATCTTAGTTATGTAGCAATTTCGACAAGATCCTGCATTTACATAAGTCGATGATCAAATTTTTATAAGGAAACATCTTGGTTGTTTAGAAATTTAGACAAGATCCTGCATTTACATGAGTCGATGACCAATTTCTTTATAAGAGACCTGTTGGTCCCCCGTGTTTTGATAGTTTGGAAAATCAAAAGAAAAGGCAACATCAGAACCAATCTTTAGAGTTACAGGATCTAGTCCTCCTGCTCTTAGAGAGGGATCTCTCAATTTTTTTTTTTGCAAAGGTTTATCTTGTGTGCTTTGAGTATTGGTTTTAGACTATTTATTAAGTGCAAGTGTTTTTTTGTTTGTTTGGTTGAATTGATACAACAGAACATAAATAGTCTAGGAAATATAGCTAGAAAGGGGAAATGTCAGTTTCATTGGGCAATGGAGTCATAAAGAGGTTATGACAAACTTATCAATGGATATGGGATATCAAAGGGTCAATCTAACTTGGCCACATGATCCTTTGGTTTTGGAATGAGATGGACATCAATGATTTGGAAAAGAGAAGTTTAATTCTCAACAAAGGGAATTTGAAAGCATAAATTGAACAATAAAGAATTATTCGATAGACAAGGCTAACCATGAATTCTACAAAACCAAACTTTAAGCAAATAATGACTTCAAAACAACTTTTAAAATGAAATCTAAGATTCGGGGAACACCATATTTCCTCAAAGATTTTATTTCAAATGACTTAGAAAACATAAAATATTCACTGATAATTACGGTCATAGAAGAGGAAACACCTAAATACATCTATGATCACAACTATAAAGACCTTTAAGACAAATGTTCAAGCAAGGACAAAGGGCATGATCAGAACAGACCTCCTTGGCTCACTGTAAACAAAGATACTTCAAAGGGAGACTTCAATAACAACCTTTAAGTGGCAGCAGACAAGCAGGGAGAACCATAAATCATGTTGAAACCAACTATTCGAACTATTAGAGAAATAAACAAGCATGAGGACTAAAGAGAGAGATTAAATACCCTAAAATACTTCAGCAGAAGAAAACATAAAACGATGAAGGATAAACAGGTCTAAGGTGCTTCCAAGAGTCATTTCTTAGCCTAAAACTTTCATCCTACTGTAGTAAGAATTTATGGAACAAAATGAAAACAAGGGAAAACATTAAACAGCTCAGAATACTTCACCAACAACCAAGTTCATGGATCCAATGATAGAGCCTTATCAAGAACAAGCATGCAACAACATCATCAGGACTTCCAAGACTTCAATTTCTTCTTCAACTTCAACAGACTATGTATTATTTCAGAGAGTTTCAGTATTACAACTAGTGATCAATCAACATTTACAATGAACTCCTCAATAATATTTTATAGAAGGATGACAAGGTCTAAAGAGAAAAGATCTATGGGTTCAATTAATACAGTTAATGCTTCTCAGCCTTTAAGGGGCTCAAGGGGGAATTTTACAGATATTTTCCTGTATTAATTGGTTTACATTAAGTATTTAAGCTCGGTGGAGAGCTTTTGTTGACTTTGAGGCTCTGTGTCATATCTATAGTAACTAAACAAATATTTTTGCAATAAGTTCTTCGGCTGTGGTGAGGAAAATATCCTCTGTTCTGGTCATTATTCGGCCTCTATTGAATGATGTGAGGCCATAGGTGGCAATCTGGTAGCTGAGAGGAATCAATTTGCCTCTGATGTGGCAGTTGAGGCATCCTTTATCTGATAAATATTCTTGATTTGCCTTTAATTGTGTTTAATTTAGTGGATTAGGCTTTCGATAATTGATCTTAGCCGTAATTCATTAAACCATGGAATTAAACATTTAATCTTCAACTCTGCTGTGGTTGGGTCTTCAACACTGATACTCTTTGATTTGTTCATGTTTCACTGTGTCTTGTTGATGTGCAGGTGCCACAGAGGGGTCGTATGACATCAGTGCTCATGATGCATTGACGAAACGTGATTTTGAACCCTCCGAAATAATCTTCCTTTGATAAATGAAAATATGGAGGATCGTCATCCTCGGCTTTCATTTTCCTTTATTATAATGGGAAAAACCTTTGAAACCTGCAAAATACACACGAATGTTATAAAATCCTGCATATTAGGTAAAAAATGCTTAGGAGGCTTAGTTTCAGAGCGTGGCCGTTGGATGACAACATCCGACAGTGGAGATTTTGCGCAGAGGTCAAATGGAGGTGGTTTGGAAGGAACAATGGTGAAAATTAAGTCAAAGCCGTTGATCGTGCATAGATCAATGGTCAGGAGCAATAATAATATCATAAAGCAAAAGGGTCACTTTACAATGGGATAAGCGGAAAATGTGAAGAAGTACAAAGGAAAAGGGAAAAAATCCCTTGGCGGAAGAAATCTGTGTTAAAATAGAAATTGGGGTTTTGGGATGATCGTGGGCCATTGGATGAGATTAGGCCACGAGATCAACGATGGAGATTCCACGTTTAAAAACCCTTTGGAAAAGGCAGAGTGCGATGAAAAAGGGAGAAAATGATCTGAGACCATTGATCTGCAGAGATCAACGGTCGAGAAGGAACGCAATATAACATAGTGCAAATGGGGAAGGGTGGTTTTGGTCCAAGAAACCAATAGTATCGCGCGAGGATAAGGTGGGGAGGCGGTATTCCCTTTTTGAATGCGATATGCATTATGAGGCGACATGTGGAAATTAAAAATAGATTATATTGCGCAACCCTCTGAAAATTAACGTTCGCGCTTGAAGTTACACAAAAACGCGTGTCAATCATTAGATCTGGGGTCTTAGATCTAACGGTGAGGAGTGAGCACGATATCGACCAGATGTGCGGTAGATAGGAGATATGGTGGTTTTATTATGGACCGTCCGATCAGAGGATTGACAGCAGAGATCAGATCTGGAGGGAGGCAGGAACCACAAGGGTCAGGCCTACCGGAATTAATATGAGCCGTTGGATGCACAAGATCAACGGTTGGGATTAAAACTGGGGTCGAACAGAAAAATTATACAAGGAAGAGAAAGGTTAAATAAGGACCGTTGATCTGCAGAGATCAACGACTGTGATTAGACGGAAAGACATTATGAAGCGAGGTGTATAAAATTAACCAAAGTCAGAAGACGCAATCTAGATCGCCCGATATGGACACATGGATGGCCCAGATGTAATCAGGTTTTCACGATCGGTGGGGAAATGGAGATGGGAGTGCCGAAGCGATTAAACATGGACCTTTGATCTGCAGATCATATCAACAGTGGAGGATGAATCAGAGGGGTTCAAGGCGGAGGAAAGAGATTATGATAGGAGCAAATAAGGGCCGTTGGATCGGAGATGTGGCAGATAGATCCAACGGCGGAGGATCCATCGGGGGAAGTCAATCGGAAGGGGGAATAAAATGCGCCCGATAAAACTTGCGATGCGATATTGCGCAATCCATCTAAACACTTCAAATCGACTTGGTGGAGATTATCTCAAATATTTAACCGGCGGAAAAACCTTTAAAACATATGAAAACCAAAAATTAACGAAAAACAAAGGTTTTATGGTGTTGGGCGGGTTATGTAAAAGGCTTGGTGCCTGACTGCGGGGCCATTGGTTTTTATAAAAAGAAAATGCCCAGAGGTTATATGTATAAGGGCCAATCAGAATCGGGGTGAGGAGATGGGCTTTTCAATCTACCCATTTTGAATTTCTTCGATGTGATGACGCGCGGATCGTTGATCGGGTTTTAAGATCAACGGTGTTTATTAAAAAATATAGCACTGGCGTGTTTAGTTAAAAACTTAGGAAAAATGGGTCTTTATGTATTTAAAAAGGAAACATGCATTGGATATGGGTTTCTTTACAAACCTTAGGACCCGATTGCAGGCCCAAGGGTTATATGAAGCGGCAATGGGATCGGGGCTTATAAACAATGGGGCTCATCGGATCGGAGGTCTTAATACAACAAAAAGACTTGTGCACTCTGATTATTTCCGATGCAATAAGCACCCGACTGGGTTAGCACCTGGTTCTAGGGCGTGGGCACGTGTGGGGAAGTGGTTAGGACTTAGCCCAAAGGGGCTTAAATCCATAGTAAAAAAAATTATTTTTTATGAAAAGTTTTGAAGTTTTTGATGGATTTGGGGGTTTCGGTAAAGTTTAAAAATGAGTTTTAAACTTTGTGAAAGGATTTTCATGAAGGGAAGAAGGGAGATCATGAAAAATAGAGGAATTTGATGGGGGAAAAAGGGAATAAAATGAAGGCTAGTTTTGAGTGGAGGAAGGGAAAAATGGGATTTTGCAACAGTCTTTTCTTCATGGAAAACAACAGAATTTCTGAGTTTGAAAGGGAAAACAACAGTGAAGATTAAACAGAGGGCATGATGTCTTCATGAGTCTTCAAGAGATTACATTTTTAGCGATAAAACTTGTTTCTTGAAGGCTCAAAAAATGATTTAGCCACCATTTGATATGACAAATTTTATAGGTGGCTAATAGTGGCTCCACTTGGGGATGGTGCCTTCTTGAAGGCATCAAGAATTTCAGACTTGCATTCTCTAGGAGGCTGATTAGTGCCTCATCCATTGGGCTGCATCTTTATTTACTTGGATGATCTTCTTTTGCTCTGAAAATATTAGTAGCCATGAAAAACAATGGATCTTCATTAACACAAACTTTCTACCTACCCAATCCTACTGATCTAACATTTTTTCTTCTTTTCAGAGTGCACTTGGATTGGAAAACTCTCTTACAACATTTTATTCTTTTGAAAGCAAGAAATTAATCTAATTCTACTTCCTATGTCTCCATGAACTCAGATTAAATAGTTGAGTTCATATGCTTCTCTACCTTATCTACTAATCTGTTAGGATAAAACAGTCTAATATATTTTTGTTCACTAATTTCTGAAACAGAAATTTAAAAGAATACAAGTCAGGATTGAACAATCTAACTTGTTGTTGATCTATGGCATGAAAAACAAGCTACACATAGATATTATTTTGCAGAAAATTAAATCAAAATGGAAGGCTTAAGGTCTGAAAGTTCAAGGACTTCCCTCATCTTTTTTGAGCTCTATTTTTACTTCTGTTTGAGCTGTTCTTTGCATGTCCCCTGGTTCAGATTTTGAGATGATTAGAACCAGTTTTACCTATGTTTTGACTCAGAAATTAAAACAGATTGGAGTCATTCTTTTTTGGAAACTTAGGTTTAGATTTTGAGCTTGTTTGAACCTTTAATTTCTAGCCTAATCTACCTACTGATAAGCCAAGATTAAGCTGTTTCGAAAATCAAATTCACTAACCTATTAGTAGTCAATTTAAAAATAATTAGTCATGATTAAGCTTTATGACTAAATAGAAGTGTGTTTTTCAGGAGTGGCATTTGAGCTTGCACACTTTCAGATTTTTGTTTCTCTTTTTTGGTATGGGGCTATACCTTTATTGTTTTTACAATCTGCCCTCTTTTCTTTCTTTTACCATTTTTGTATTTTTATTTTTCTAACTTTGAATGCAACGTTCAGACTATGATATTTACAATAAAAATAAAATGCTTTGAAACTCATGACTCCTGGCAGAAGTAATTCTTTAGCATCCGGCCATTGACAGGACCTCCATACAGATCTTCTCCATTCAATTCGTTCAAGAAAAATGCATTGTGACCCCTCTCAGCATGAATAACATAGGGGCCTTTCCACAAGTTCTCAAACTTTCCATGTTTTCCCTTCTCTTCTCTTCTTGAATCCAATTTAAGAACAACATTTCCAACCTGGAAATTGTTTTCCTTAGTCCTCTTATCAAATAGTTTCTTTACATTTTCTTGGACTAACTGCGTCCTTTCATAGACTTCTTCTCTGGTCTACTGTAAATCGACGGTTTGGTTGATTCTCCTCTGCATATCATTCTCTTTGACCTGCACTTATTGAAGGAGTTTCATGACTGGAAATCATAATGAGGTGGGGAAAAATGCATCCATGCCATAGATCAGCTGATAGGGGGACATATTTATTGATTTCTTTGTAGTTAACCTATCAGCCCATAAGGCATGAACCAACTTACTGTGCCATGATTTCTAATTCTGCTCCATCAGCTTTTTGATGATATTGATGAGGCTCTTGTTGGAAGATTCAGCTAATCCATTCCCTTGGGGATAATAGGCAGTAGAATGGCCCAAGGTTATGTGGTATTTGTAACAGAAATCAACCATTTTCTTAGATTTAAAAGCAGCTGCATTATCTGTTATGATTTTTCTGGGACAACCAAATCTGGATAGGATATTTGTTTCAAGGAACTTGATAATGACAAATTCATTAGCATTTCTAGAAGGTATAGCTTCTATCCACTTGGTAAAGAAGTTAGTGGCCGTGAGGATCCACTTATGTTGGGCTGAGGAAGAGGGGTGGATTTTCCCAATGAAGTCTAAACCCCATTGTTGAAAAGGTGCCTCAACTCTGATAAGATGTAATGGTAAGGGAAGGAGTTTTCTTTTGCCATAAAAAAATTGACATTTATGGCAAGACATGACCAAATTCTAAGTATATGGGAAAAGGGTAGGCCAATAGTGACCAGATCTAAGAATTTTGTTTGTTGTGGCCTTCCAGTAGAGGTGTCCTTCACATTCTCCGTCATGCAACTCATGCATGATTTTTCCTGCATCATCTTCAAGTAAACATTTAAGCAAAATTCCAACAACATTTTTCCAATATAATACCCCATCTAAGATGCAATAACTCAAAGTTTTTTTTTTCAAAAGTCTAGCTTTAGTTTTAGACAAAGAAGGAGGGGCATTCAAATATAAAAGCACATAAATAATGTCAACATACCAAGGAGAATTCAGAAATGTCTCTTTAATGAAAGGAGCAGTAGATTCTTCTATTTCTTCCAACACATCTACCATATTCATGTCTAGGGCTTGGAAGTTAGACTCAGCCATAAGTTTTGCTAATCCTTTCCCTTTAACTAATTTTATGGGCCTAATTTCTAAGTCATATTCAAGAATAGTTGCAATCAATTTTCCCCTTTTACCATCAGGGTCTTGACTTAGAATATCCTTGAGAACAGTATGTGGAACAAAAGAAATTATGTGAGAGTGTAAAATATAGACTCTAAAGTCCTTTAGAGCTTTCACTAATGCTAAGGTTTTCTTCTCCATGCTATTATATTTGAGAGGAGCATCTCTTAAGGCCCTACTAAAGAAGGATATTGGTTGTTCTTGCCCCAAGTCATTATTTTGAAGTAACACTGCAACTATTTTATGTTCAGATGCAAAAGAAAAGATATAAAAGTCTTTGGTAAAATCTGGACTAATCAGGACTGGTGTTTGAGTAAGAGCTTGTTTGACTAGTTCGAATGATTTTTTAGCTGGTAAAGTCCATTTTACACCTACATCTTTCTTAAGCATGTTTGTAATGTTTTTAATAGCTCAGCAAGGTTGGGGATAAACCTCCTCAAAAAATTAATCTTTCCAATGAAAGATTGCAACTCTTTGAGGCTTCTTGGATGGCTGATCTGTAATATGCAATCTATCCTTGTAGGGTCTATTTTGATCCCCTCTTCTAAAATTATATGGCCAATAAGTTTACCTTCTTGGAGACCAAATATTTTCTTCTTGGGATTCAATGACAAGCCAAATTCCCTACCCTTCTCAAAAAAATTTCTTAAGTGAATCAAATGTTCTTCATCAGTTTTTGAGAAAAAAATTATGTCATCAAGGTAGATGATTATGAAATAGCCAATATCTTCAGAGAAGGCTATGTCCATGGCCCTTTGGAAGGTGGCCCTTGCATTCATCAATCCGAAAGGCATTTTGACATACATAAAGGTGCCCCAAGGTGTGGTAAAAGCGGTTTTGATTTGATCAATTGGGAGCACTAACACCTGGTTGTAACTCGAGAACCCATCTAAGAGTGATATTATTTTTGACCCAACTACCCTTTGAAGTATATGGTCCATCTTGGGTAAGAGTTAATTGTCTTTTAGAGAGGCTCTATTTAAATTTCTGAAGTCAATACAGAGCCTAATTTCCCCTGTCTTCTTTCTAACAGAAACTAAGTTTGATACCCATTCTGAATAACTAATTGGTACTATGATCCCAGCATCATGCATCTTTTCAATTTCTACCTTAACTAAAGGTAGTAAAACAGGGTTTATTCTCCTTAACTTTTGTTTGAAAGGATTTTGATTTTTTTTGAGAGGGATTTTGTGCTAAATGATGCTGGTATCATACGATTTCAGGTCTTTGTACCCCCAAGCAAAAACATCTTTAAAATATTTGAACAACTCTATGTATTGCAATTTTATGTGAGCTGGGAGAGTGCTGGACAGTTTAATCATCTTGGGTTCTGCTAGGCTGCCTATGTTATGTTCTTCTACATTTGTTTCCACAAACTCCATTCTTGGTTCTTTGGCTACATTGTTAAAGTCGAAAAGGTGTTCTAAAGGTGTGAGACCTCTTGGAATTGTATTGTTCTTGCAATGTAAAACTTCCAAGTCTTCTTGGCTTGCGTTGTAAATTAACTCTGCTTCAAAAAGATTATAATAATGATTAATATCAGCAGAATATGTCATTTCAACTTTTGGGATTTGTTCAATATACAAATAGTTTTCTTTATGGATGGTTTTTTATATTGGTATGTCGAAATCGTTTTCTGACTTTAAGAAATAATCTATGTGTTTATCAGAATCAAACACTTTCCAGTGATCTTCGTTATCAGGTACTGCAGGCCTGTGTTTTACCTTTATGCTAAGTTTTTCATTTATTTCAGGTACTTGACAATTGCTAGCATTGAAATCGAGTTCATTTGCTAGATGGTTTAGTGCTCTAGGAATGAAAATAAGTTCATACTTTTCAAAGGTTTTCAATAAATCAAGGGAAACAGTCTGATATTCCCTAAGCCTTGGATTTCTAGCTGAGTATTCCCCTTTTATTTGTCTTATGATAAGTTCAGAATCTCCTAATATTGATATCTTTTGGGCTTCTAATTGTTTAAGCAACTGTAAGCCTAGAAGAAGTGCTTCATACTCAGCAATATTGTTAGTGCATGGGAAATCTAATTTATATGAAAAAATTTGATTCATATTTTGAATCCAAACACTTGCCCCTGCACTTGTTTTATTACAGGATCCATCAAAGTTTATTGTCCAAAGTATATTTGCCTTATTTTCATTTTCTTTTTGTCGTTGATTGCTAATGTTTTGTATCTTATTTGTGGGATGTTCCGATTGTTCTGGTAAACTGGTTGGGTCTATGTTTTCCTTTTCTTGTTGAGTAATTTCATCTTCATTTTACAAGATAAAGGAATCTAAACTTGATTGAATAGAATATATTAGAGAGTTGTTTGGTTTATCTATGTTGCTCACCATGTACTTCATGTGAGATTCCCTGCACAGTCTTTTGTTTTGGTTAAAAACAGGGATGGTGGCATAAGACATGTCCATTTGAAGGCTTCCCTGGAGTTTGGCTCCCCATGATCTTGATAAGAGCATGCCATACTTAGGGGGAGTGTCAGCTACAACTATGTCCATTACTAGACTCTTAGCAGGGATTTGAGCTAAGTTAACACATAAATCTTTGATTAAACCCAAACATTTGACTCTGCTTGAGTCAAAGGAATACAAATATTTGTATGGTTTAGTAATTTCTAAGCCTAATATTTCCATTACTACCTTGGGCATTAGATTGTGTGAAGCTCCAGAATCTAACATGGCATTGTGTAAAATTTTCTCATGTGTGTTCAAACTAACATAGAAGGGAGGAATAGCCCCTTCTTGGTATTTTCCTTCAATTTCTGGACCAAAAAACAACTCAGGCTTGTCATCTGTCAAGTTTAAGGTGTCAGTTTCACTTCCTAGGTTCAGAGCTTTTAAAACTTGGTTTTTGTACACTTCTTGGGTTACTAGTTCAACTAGGGGGATGGTAATTTTTATCTTGGCAATTTCCCCCTCAAGGCTAAAAGGAACAATTGACCTGTTCATATTTACATATGTTTTTTAAATTGAAATCTTTTCAGCAGTTTTGATTTACTGAACTTTGTTTGGACTGGTAATTGGGACAGTTTTGTTAGGACCACTAGCTGAAGTGCTAGGGGTACTCTGTTCAACATTTGGCTGGCTCACTAGAAAATTTTGCGGAATTTCCAACGGCCAATTCGTTGCTATTCCGGCACATAGTCATCGTAAGAGCGACAGTTTGAGGATGGGAAAATCATGGTTTGCCATCCCGTCGCAATTCCGACGCACTTAAAAAGTGTCGCACTAATGACACTTTTTCCGTCGCTTCCAAACAGGCATCGCTCTTCCGATGTTTCCCAAACCGTCGTGCTTCCGACGTTTGTAAACTGTCACAATTCCAACGAAATGTGGTTCGACGTTTTGAACATCGCTCTTCCGATGTTTTTAAACTGTCGCAATTCCGACGAAATGTGGTCCGACGTTTTGAACGTCGCTCTTCCGACGTTTGTAAACTGTCGCAATTCCGACGAAATGTGGTCCGACGTTTTGAACGTTGCTCCTCCGACGTTTGTAAACTGTCGCAATTTCGACGAAATGTGGTCCGACATTTTGAACGTTGCTCTTCCGACGTTTTTATACTATCGCTCTTCCGATGTTTTTAAGCTGTCGCAATTCCGATGCTTACAAGGCGTCGGTATACCAATGGCAGGTTCAATTTAAAAAATAAAATTGAAACTTTAAAACAGGACAGTAAATCTCCAATATTTGTTATGAATTGTGGGTGTTCCAATGACCATGAAATATTAATATAATAAACCACCCCGCAGCTCTTCAACTATAAACAATCATTTTTTTTTTCACAAGAGAAAAAACGTTGTTTTGAATATATTATATGAAGTAAAACAATCCATGAAGTCATTACATTTTCACATCTGAAGATTGGAACCCAAATATCCATCCAGAAAAGTGGAAGTCCCACCCGAGACAATGATAGAAAAATACCCCATGTCACATACAGGGACTTGATATAAAACCCAGTAACGGTCCACATGGAGATTATCGACAATCTGAGAAAGCATCCAAATATGCTCGAGGCATCTATAAGAAAGTGAAATAGCGGTATGTAGAATAGTAAAGCAACAGATAGAGTACCGACGTCCATTGTTCCAAATACAAATTAAAGTACCCAAAATCCTTGAACAGAGAAAAACGCTAATCATGTGAGTGTGATATGTCCAAAATATAAAAAGACCATCGGACCATATCAATAAACCAGCAACATAGACCAGCATCGCTAGTTTTGAAGGCAGAGTGATAAACATTAATCATTTTTTTTTCACAAGAGAAAAAAACGTTGTTTTGAATATATTATATGAAGTAAAATAGTCCATGAAGTCATTACATTTTCACATCTGAAGATTGGAACCCAAATATCCATCCAGAAAAGTGGAAGTCCCACCCCAGACAATGATAGAAAAATACCCCATGTCACATACGGTGACATGATATAAAACCCAGTAACGGTCCACATGGAGATTATCGACAATCTGAGAAAGCATCCAAATATGCCCGAGGCATCTATAAGAAAGTGAAATAGCAGTATGTAGAATAGTAAAGCAACGGATAGAGTACGTACCGACGTCCATTGTTCCAAATACAAATTAAAGTACCCAAAATCCTTGAACAGAGAAAAACGCTAATCATGTGAGGAGTGTGATATGTCCAAAATATAAAAAGACCATCAGACCATATCAATAAACCAGCAACATAGACCAGCATCGCTAGTTTTGAAGGCGGAGTGATAAACATTAATCATTTTTTTTTTCACAAGAGAAAAAACGTTGTTTTGAATATATTATATGAAGTAAAACAGTCCATGAAGTCATTACATTTTCACATCTGAAAATTGGAACCCAAATATCCATCCAGAAAAGTGGAAGTCCCACCCCAGACAGTGATAGAAAAATACCCCATGTCACATACAGGGACTTGATATAAAACCCAGTAACGGTCCACATGGAGATTATTGACAATCTGAGAAAGCATCCAAATATGCCCGAGGCATGTATAAGAAAGTGAAATAGCAGTATGTAGAATAGTAAAGCAACAGATAGAGTACCGACGTCCATTGTTCCAAATACAAATTAAAGTACCCAAAATCCTGCAACAAAGAAAAACGCTAATCATGTGAGGAGTGTGATATGTCCAAAATATAAAAATACCATCGGACCATATCAATAAACCAGCAACATAGACCAGCATCGCTAGTTTTGAAGGCAGAGTGATAAACATTAATCATTTTTTTTTCACAAGAGAAAAACGTTGTTTTGAATATATTATATGAAGTAAAATAGTCCATGAAGTCATTACATTTTCACATCTGAAGATTGGAACCCAAATATCCATCCAGAAAAGTGGAAGTCCCACCCCAGACAGTGATAGAAAAATACCCCATGTCACATACGGGGACTTGATATAAAACCCAGTAACGGTCCACATGGAGATTATCGACAATCTGAGAAAGCATCCAAATATGCCCGAGGCATCTATAAGAAAGTGAAATAGCAGTATGTAGAATAGTAAAGCAACAGATAGAGTACTGGCGTCCATTGTTCCAAATACAAATTAAAGTACCCAAAATCCTTGAACAGAGAAAAACGCTAATCATGTGAGGAGTGTGATATGTCCAAAATATAAAAAGACCATCAGACCATATCAATAAACCAACATCGTTAGTTTTGAAGGCAGAGTGATAACCTATCAACACATAAAATAGTATCATAAAGCGGATACAGGAAATGTGCAGAGACATGTACTATTGATATACGCCTCACAGAAAAAGAATCCATGATAGAGCAAACATGGCAACCTTTTTTTTTTCAATTTTTATGAACATAATTCGACCGTGAAATATTAATATAATAAACCACCCCGCATCGCTTCGACTATAAAAAATCATATAAACATGGCTCTGTATTTCAAAAAACAGGTTTAAAATAGAAACAAGGAAACATTTTTTTTTCTAAGTAAAGTTAATCTATTAACAGTGGGAATAAAATTACACTGAAGTCAAAAACATTGCCCAGACTCATGGAAAATTTGTCATCAAAAAATTAAGAAGACTTCCCTCATACGGGGAAACCAGTCTTGAACGTTTACAAAATTCAAAAATATTACAGAGGTCCAGCACAGTAATATAATCTAAAAGCAACCCAATTAAGTGGGCCGCGAAGCAAGAAAAACAAATTAACCAAAATACTCCTCCGACTCTTCGACAATTCAGCACCATCCTTCAGAAGGTCCAGGATCGCTAGGTGCTACCTCCACAGTCATGCCACCGCTCCCCTCCTGAAGGCCCAAATGCTGGCTAGCTTTTTCTGAGCTTAGATCTGCCGGGCAGGTGCATTGTTCTTCCATTTAGGCCTCCTCACGGAAAACCACAGTAATTGAAGCTGTGATTCGTGGGCAGTTCAGAGAGAAATTAAAGAAAAAAAGCGCAGTGCGCGTCGTGGAAGAAGGTAAAGTGCTGGGGAAATGAGGAGTAGGGGAGCCCATACGGTGGCTAGATCCTAGAACCCGACCCCGCCCACTTCTAGTATCTGGATAGTGACCTGCGTGATAATCACTGGACTGGGAAGACGAATCAGTTGAGGGGCTGGAGGGAGCGCGCAGGGGTTGACCTCTAGTGCTCCGCCTGCGGCAACGCATCCTTTGACGTAGGCAAGGCATGGGTGCAGTCTCAGGCGCAATGTGCACAAGAGGAGATAGAGAAGTAGAATTCCAAGAAACAGAGGAAGACAGACAAGGACCAGACCGAGAGAAATGAAGATATGCAGCAAGGTCTAAGCAGAAGTTCAGCTGGCCACTTCTCCTTCTTGTCATAGTGAGTAGGCAGTGTAACCCAGCAACCAGCTCGTCTGAAAAAACATAGCGAAATTCCATTTTATCGACCCGATTGCAATGCAATTGAAGGACGCCCGTCATAATTAATCTCTGATCATTAATGAGATTCGAAGGCCGAATCATATTGGAGCATGCATAATCGCTAACAGGAGTGGAGGTCCGATCTTGAATAGTGTTAAAACTTAATGCGATTTGATGTGAAAACCTTGGAACTTAATTGAACAACGTTAAAACTTAATGCATTTGATATGAAATCTCCACATCCATGTCCCATCGCCTTAAATGCCATCAAATGCACCCGCATCCGGGAACATGGAAAAATTTGATTGAGGACACATGGCAGAAATTGATTGGAGCAGATCTTTGTTTGGGCCGCTCGCGCAGTGGAAATCCGGACCCGAAAAATATTAGGGCGAATTTGATAAGAAATTCACGTCACAACTCTGCCTCCGTACGCCAGCCCAACTTTAGACCCGAAAAAGATTAGGGCGGAATTCAATTGGTTTTCGCGTCACAAAATTGGCCGACATCAGTAGGCTATTTTGGAACGCGAATTTGGTTTGAATTATGGTTTATCGTTGTTTGAAGTCTGGCGGGCTTGACTTAAGAACAATTTTGTTTGATCCCATATTATAAAATTTGTGTTGGTTTTCTTTGATTATACACATATTTATAATAAATCATGGGAATACCACACTAAACATGTGGAAAAGTTATATAAATTATTGAGAACAATCATTTTTATGTAAAAATATCCAAATGTGCTTTTGGGAAATAAGAGTTCGAGTATTTGGTTCATATTGTTTTAAAGGAAGGAGTGAAGTTGGAGCCTCAAAAGATGCAAGCTATTACAAAATGACCTATTCCTAAGAAAATCAAGGTCCTTAGAAGATTTTTTAGACTTACATGATATTATTGATCATTTGTTAAGAATTATGCATGCATTTCAAGTCCACTCACATATCTCTTGAAGAAAATATCATTTATATGGAATGATGAGGCTACTTTGGCATTCTCTCTTTTAATGGATGCCTGTCTTCTACACCAACATCGGTTGCACCTACTTTTAGTAAAACATTCATAGTAAAGTGTGAGGCTCTAGGACAAGGAATTTACGTAACATTAACACAATAAGGGATATCATTGGCTTTTAAAAGCAAGGAATTCAAAGAAAATATTTGGTGAAATCTACGTATGAAAAATAAATGGAAGCAATATTACATGCAATAAAAAATGGGGATAGTATATCATTGGGAGGTACTTTAAAGTCAAGATATACCATGATAGAATAAAGTATTTTTTGAAGCTATGATTTTCATTAGAATATTAACAAAAATGAGGAGAAAAAATGCAAAGTTTTAATTTTGAGATAATCTGCAAAAAGGGTAAGGAAAATTTAGTACATGATGCTCTTTCTAAAATAGAAGAGGCCTAAAATTTATATCCAATTACATTTTCTATTCCTAGGTGGCTAGAAGAAGCTTGCCATAATGGAAAAATGACAATAGTACTAAACAAAAAACTAAAATTTATAAAGGATGGGATGAACTCTATGGAGCAATGGGAGTGAAAGAGAGATATACTTTGGTGCAAATGTAGAATATTTTTATGCACGCAAGCATATTTGAATAAATAAATATTAAAGGAGTCCCATGTCTCTCTGATGGTAGGACGCAGGGTTCCTTAAAACATCTGAAATGATGAAAAAATATATATTTTGGAAGGAATGAAGAAAGATATTCAAAATTTTGTAAGAGAAGGTCAGGTTCGCATAATAAATAAAAGAGATATAGTAAAATCTCTAGGGTTACTTCAACCATTCCACATACATATTCAAAGACTAGAAGATATATCAATAGAATTTATTACAGGGTTACTGAAATATAAAGGTAAGTATTACATTTTTTTGGTCATTTATATAGACAAATTTTATAGATTTTTTTTGTAGAGCTCAAAGTACATAAACAACAAGCCAAGAGGCAGAAGTGTCTGTGAAAGAAATTCATAGTCTTCATGGTTTTCCTAAAGTAATAGTAACAAGAAACTTTTGGAAATAATTATTTAATATGAGTGGAGAAACACTAGCTGCCATGAGTTCTACATATCAAACACAATCAAATGGTCAAACAAAAATAGTTAACAAATGTTTTTAAGTTTATCTACAATGTTACTCTTTAGAAAGCAATCTTAATGGATGAAGTGGGTTCGTCAAGGAAGAATGGTAATATGATACTACCTATCACACATCTACTAAAATTTCCCCATTTAAGGCCCTTTATGGATATCCAACTCCTAGTATCTCATACTTTTTGCAAGATAAATCCAAAGTATAGGAAACAAAGTCACATATGGAAAATACTAAAGAAACTTTGAAAATTATTATGGAAAACCTTCAAATGACATGAAACATGATAAAACAACAAGGGAAACAACATTGAAGTGAAAGATAATTTGAGGAGGGTAATTGGGTATTTTTTAGATTATAGCATTATAAGCAATCTTCATTCAAGAAAAAGAAGAATAAAGAATTAGCTCAAAAATGTTATGGCCCTAAATAATTATTCATGGGATTGCACAAGTGGTATAGAAGTTATATTTTCCTTCTTCTTGCATTCATAAGGTTTTTCATGTATCTTGCCTAAAAAAGGTTTTGGGAAAAAATATGCCAATGTAAATAGAACTTCTAAAATTAAATGAAGAATGAAAGTTGATTCTTGAACCACAAAAAGTTATAGATAAACATTCTGTATCTCTTTGACATATAACCATTATGAAGTACCTAATCAAGTGGAAAAATATTCCTCTAGAAGAAGGTACATGGTAAAATGATCAATTCGTGATGAAATACCCATGGCTAAAGGGTTTGTTTGAAGTTTTGACAAAGGTTTTGTTATATGTTTTATATAACGCACGGCGGAATAGTTTTATTGTTTGTTAAGGTCCCACACAGTGATCAAATTTGAAGGGCAGGTCCGAATTTCAATTAGAAGGGCATATATCTATGTCGCCCTTCCATAATGAAAAGCTTTAAAAAAAAAAATTTCAATTGACCACAATAAATTATTTTTACATTTCATTTTCAGAAAGACCAAACCATCAATCTTTATATTAATAAAATACTGTTACATATACAACAATGAAGAAGGCTCCATGTTTCATTGCTTAAATATCTCATTGGAAATGTCAACATAAGTCTTGACGACACTATTATAAGAATTTGGATACATACCACCGGGATATAGGAGATTCTTATGTGTCAGATTATGTAATGCAATTTTGACTTTGTCTCACAAGGAGCAGCAACATGGGGGTCTGGATTTTTCTTATAGAAATTTATTATTATTATTTGAAACGTTGTTTATATATATGAAGACAACAATGAAATTATGATCATGGTGGACAATTAGTCAAGCTCATGATGCCAAACGATGATGATGTAAGTTTGGAATTTAACATTTTTACATGTTAAAGACAAATAGTCAAAATCACTGACAGCTTAGTATGCCATAATTAATAATCATTCCTTGTTCACTTTTGTTAATAGGTTTATGTCACACGATGATATCTCTTCTCTGGCATTTACTTGTATTGAAGATCACTATTCTAGGAATAAGGAGTTATTTTCTACAAAAATAACCCTAGCCAAACATTGACAATGCATCAAGGATATCTTTATATGCTTCATAAGTACATATGTTCTACTTCTCAATCATGTCTTGGAAGTGGTTGTTTTGCTGGAAATTATTCACCAGTTGGTTTCATACCAAAGTCTTTTTCTCATTTTCAGCATCCAATACATGAAAAAGATAATGGTTTAAAACAACATAAATATTTGAAATTTTGCAAGAATTGTCTAGCACACTTTGAATATGAATTTTGAAGTCAAGTGCATGATGCTGTATAGGATCAAGTGTCATTTTGAATACCAAATGTTTCACAAGAAACTTCTCACCATGCTACCCTACAGTAAGGATTAAATGACAATATTGCATCAACTATTTCCATAATAAAAGTACACCTCGGCCATAAGACTAAACAACTACAAATGTTGTAGATCTAACAAGACCACACAATCAAATGTATTCCACAAGGCCAATACTGTATGAAAAATGAAAAGGAGTTTGCAACCAAAAATACCTTGGGCAACTAATTCAATTAGATACACCAAACCATCAGCAAAAAGGAAAACCAGCCTACTCAAAAGGCAAGCGTTTACCTCCTTTAACAAAATTTTGAGTTCCGAAACAAGGGCCTTTATTGTCTTGTCAATGCCCCTAGTAATTTGAACGAGGTTTGCACCTGCTGCAACAACCTAAACAAAAAGGTTTCATTTCAAATTATTTTCCACAAATTTAAGATACAACCATTGTCAGTTTTGTATTTCCTAACAAGCTCATAAATTTTGACAAAATAACCAAATTTTTTTAATACCTGATAGCAATTTTTTCACTCAAAAACTATCTTAGACTCAATAAGCCCAACCCAAAACCAAAAAACCAAACACCATAAGACCCTACAAAAATGAATAGATGATCTTAATCCAGTACTATCGACAAAAAGTTACCTTTACACCCTCACTTATTAAACCATGTGTTGTTGAATTTTAACTTCAACTGCTGCAGCAGAAGGACGGATGCAGCAGCAACATTTTTTTTTGGAGGTTGCTTGCATGCCATCCAGAAATTTAATTCAACATTTAAAATTCCTGCAAGTTTTTTTTGTAGACGGCCGCAGCCATATTTCTGTACAGGATTGTATTTAAACACAACAACCAGCATTAACTCAATTCACCAACCAGAAATTAAACAAACAGAAATTTACCCGACAGTTTTGTAAATTCAAAGGAGGACACGTGGAGCATTAATATTGGATCGCATGAAATTGAAGGGAATCTGAAAACCTGAAAACCGGACCCGAATTTTTTATAGGGCACATTGGATTGAGAATTCGAGTTAAAATTAGGCAGACGTCAGCATCCCATTTTGGAACACGAATTTGGTTTGAAATTCAAATCTATTCAGACTTTTGAAGTCCGACGGAAAGGGTTCTTTACTGTTTTGATAATTTAATTTTATGTATGCTTTAATATATACATATGTTTTAAACATATGTTATATATATATCATATGCGAAATGAAAGGTGGGCCATAGAATTTAGTTTTAATTTTATTTTTTTAAAAAGAGGGTTTATTATAATATGTTTTATATGTTATGGCATATAAAAAGAAAAAGGACAAAAAATCTTGGTAGTTTTTTTTATAGACAGTACGTAAATTTTTTATTACACAGTAGTGTGTAAAAAGTGAAAGAATGAGTGTAACTTTTTAAGTGTGTATGCACAGCAGTGCGAAAGTGAAAAACAAAGCAGAGTGTTTTAGAGACAGAGTATGTTTGTTTTGAATAGACAGTGAGTTGGTTTTATGCACTGCATTTTGTAGTAGTCATAATTTTGTAATCCCTCTCAGTGAGGAAGAAGTGTAATAGTTTTTTTTTGAGTTATTGAAGGGAATAGAAGTTTTTTTTCAAAGTATTGAAACTCTGTCTCCTGTCAAAGAAATTTTTATTTTCTCTGTGTTAGAGGAAGGGAGATTTATTCTCCATTCATTGTTCTGGAATTTTTCAATATTCCAACATGTGCAAGAACAACGGATGTTGTGGTTCCATCCCCAGCTAAATCATTTGTCTTTGCCGCAGCTTGCCTTACCAACTTGGCCCCAATATTTTCAACTGGGTCCTCTAATTCAACCAATAAAATGGCCAAAACCATAGCATTGAGATACATTTCATTACACTGTCAATAAAAATAAAATTTGACTCAACCATAACCCTTTCCTTTTATTTTTGTGAAAAGCTTTATGCATTACTCTAATGTGGCTAGTCCATAGGCCAAGTAGACCACTGGGTAACAAATATGTTTCCTTTCACCTTTGAGTTTTCAAATTATGCCTACAAAATCTAAGACATTTAAGAGGGGGAACTAATACAACGTTAAAAAGAAAACCAGAGCACACATCTACAAATTACCTCCTTATCTACTGTCACACCATCATTAACTATTTTCGGAGAACCTTGCTTGCTCTCCAAGACAACATTTTTCCCCTCGCCCCAAGGGTGAATCCAAAAATATCAGCAAGTTTGTTCACACCGCCTGCAAGAAAAATTGACAATGCTTTCAGTAAGTGTGCAATTGAATGCCAGACCATATGCAAAAACAACCCTCCATGAAAAATTAAAATAACACATTAAAATCGAATAGAAGTGGACAAGGAAAGATCCACCGCAGTGAAGTTTCACGTGCAGGTGACCTTCCTTTAAACATAATTTTTTCTCTGACCTGCAATTTTTTTGTCACTGAGCCATCCTTGTTGAAGTAAAACTCCTTTTCCATAGCTCTTGTATTAAATACCTTCTCTCTATCGCATAATATCAGAGTCCCTCTTCTGCTTTAGTGATTAAAGGAAATGGGTGAAAAAACTGAAAGATAAGACAATTGTCTACCATAATTATCAAACATTGCACCCAACTTCTTCCCCTTTCCATTGTTACCCAATGAGGTAGATGTGGCAATTGTTGTCATAATGCCCAAAGCAGAGGCCATCTTCTCTTATCCTAATATATAATTACAAGATCTTCATATTGGTATGAACCTTAAAAAACATGAATCTCATTGCTAAAAACCACTTTTAAGTTGTAACAGGCAAACTAAACAACTATCGCAACTTTTGGCAACTTCTAGAGCATTAAGAGAGAAAAAACCAAAGAGAAATACAACCACAATCCTAATTTTAATGAGACCAGACTATATATTTTCATTAAGATAATAGAAAGAAATCACGACTATATTAAGGCCAGCACAAAACAATCTTTAACCAGTGTCTCTCGCAGCCTTCAGGTTTCCATGCTAGAGGTTGCATATTTTTAATTTAAATTCTTGACCTCTCATGCCCATCTATGAATGCATCCAATGGGATATCTACATCAAATGCTCCTTTATATCCCCAAAAACAAATTCCCTACTACAAGAGCACCAATATTGATGGATCACCCCACACCATCCCACCCACTAGAAACGGTGAAAAAGGAAACCTGAGAAACCTTCTGAAATATCTCAAGATGACTATATGGGTGGTTCTTATGAATCAACAAACCATTCAGAACATGCTCATCAATCCAAACCATGAGTATTATGTGACAATATTCAAGCAGGCACTGAATCGGATTTCTGAAGCTATGTTAGAGAAACCCTAAACTCTCACTGAAAATAGGTGAAATGTGGCACCACTCAGAGATTGACATGTGCCAATTGGTACAAGTGGTAGACAATTGGCATGCTCAAACAACGAGGTGATGCGGGAATGACATGAGGGAGAAAATATCAGAAAAGTCCCAAATCTGGAGAACTAAAGCTCATCACCAACCTAAGATTGACAACTTTACATGATGTAACCTATGAAATCGTAAATGGAGAAATCATAGTAACAATAAAGTAACCTATGTAACAATAAAGTCGGATTCATCCTGGGAGTGGTAATGGGAGAAATAATAGTGAACAACAGGAAACATGCAGAGTTGCTTACAATCAAATAGATGAAAAAACACATACAAAAAACCGAGATAATATTCATGAACAAGCTTAATATTGAATTATGAACTGTAAATGAACTTACAAAATGTGACATTACGAACCTGGTCAAGCGCACAAGCAAAAATATCCTGGACATGACCCTGGTTGACAAGTTGTATTGCGCATGATGCAAGAGGATTTGTACCTGCACTGCCAAGTCAATCAAAATCCATCATTATCAATACAATAAATACAAGTAATTGATGTAGTATTTTTTACTATACGATGCATTCTTATGATAATGTTAGAACATATGTTGAAAATGTCAAAACATACCTGAATAAGCTCCTCTTTGTTTCAATAACAATTTATTGGAGTCGCGTGAACTTGGAACAAGCCTTCCATGATCTGAAAGAGTAGCAACTAAGTCAACAGTGACTTTTTTTTGCTACGCTGGATCGAGGAAGGTTTTCTCCAGGATTAAATCGCTCCAGTAAATTATTCTCTACTAAACAGGGCCAACCACGTGAAGGTGGAAGCTCTTATGCCCCCCCCCACTCACATCACTCTCAATTCCCCAATACCCAATATATATTTCATTTTTTACTTTCATGAGCATAAAAAAAATATTCAATAACTAATAAAAAAAAAAAATTCAACAAAAAGTACGCAAGGAAACATTGCAATTAATGCTTGACATAAAAATAGTATGATAAATGAGTTTTTTATATAACGCAAAAAACGTTCCAAGTATGGTAACGTTTGTCTTATAAAAATACAATATTTTACATTATCAAATTTTCTTTTTCTTATTCCTATTTCTAAAGCCCCTAATTACATCATCAATATCATCATGCTCTGCTCCTGTTTCGTGCCTTTCGACCCGCACTGCTGACCTAGTTGCGTAGTCACGATGTCTGGTCTCATCCAGTGACGGGGCATCGCCTACAAAAACAGATAATATTAAATTTTAATTGTCAGTTTTTAAATATCATTGAACTAGTTAGGTAATATTAATAAAAAAAATTGCAATGAGATTATTTACCTGGTGCACCAGTTGTCGGCGCTGACCTAGTTGCGTAGTCACGATGTCTGGTCTCATCTAGTGACGGGGCATCGCCTACAAAAACAGATAATATTAAATTTTAATTGTCAATTTTTAAATATCATTGAACTAGTTCGGTAATATTAATAAATAAAAAATTGCAATGAGATTATTTACCTGGTGCACCAGTTGTCGCCGCTGACCTAGTTGCGTAGTCACGATGTCTGGTCTCATCCAGTGACGGGGCATCGCCTACAAAAACAGATAATATTAAATTTTAATTGTCAGTTTTTAAATATCATTGAACTAGTTCGGTAATATTAATATAAAAAATTGCAATGAGATTATTTACCTAGTGCACCAGTTGTCGCCACTGACCTAGTTGCGTAGTCATGATGTCTGGTCTCATCTAGTGACGGGGCATCACATACAAAAATAGATAATTTTAAATTTTAATTGTCAGTTTTTAAATATCATTGAACTAGTTCGGTAATATTAATAAAAAAAATTGCAATGAGATTATTTACCTGGTGCACTAGTTGTCGCCGTTGCGATTGTTGCCCTGTCTTCCTCTCTGGTGGTAAGATCCTCAAGGGAAACATTCTCTGCCATTTAAACAAAAAAAGTTATAAGGACAACCATCAAGGTATAATTAGAAAAAAATGTAAGTGGTAATTAATTACCGTCACGGCCCTCACTGATACTAGCATTGTTGGCCTGGTCCCCACTACAATGATCAGGTTGCACGTGAGGATCATCTACATCTGGCTCTAAAACTGGGTTATTTGCCTCGTCGATAGTGCTGCTCCCCTGATTTAAACAAAGTTGTTAGACATTAAATTTATGAACGAAAACAAAAATATTGAAAGGTTAATGTTTTACCTTATCAGGCATTGTGGATCTTGGGACCTACCCCAAGCTTCTGCGACGTTCAACTACGGCTTGATAGACGAAATGGAAAGTGATATTTTTATCTTTTTCTGTAGTTTCTGTTCCGAATTCATCACCCTAAATTACACATGATTGTGTATTTTTAATCATATTTTATAAGTTTGAAATTTGGGCATTTCATTAAATGATATAATATGTTAGCTATGTAATTATTCATAACGGCTAATTTCAAGTAGCCGCCCTGGTCTAGCTTGTGATGGCCCTTTTTTTCAATCCTAGCTTTGGTTGCCTTCGAGGTGTCAGGCAACCTATCATCAAAAGATTGAAGTCGGATATGACGTAGCACACTTTTATTTTAGACATAGAGAAAATTAAAGCTATTGAATTAAAGTTTTAATTTACCTTGCGGGTCCCGTTGGCATTTTTCCTTCTTTCTTTGCCCTTTTCTCTTTTCCGTCATGGATGAGTGCTCTCCAATCACTCTCTGGAACTATGAGAGGACGCTCATATCTAGGGTTAAATTGCAATTGCGTCCTATAGGTGTCCCTGGTATATTTCAAATATTTGCCGGTTACCCGAGCCATCGTTGTTCTGTCAAATGTGCCGACCCCAAAAAGGGCTTCTAGATAATCTAGAAGTTATTTTTTCAGGTTGGAATTCTGGGAATTCCACCCTATGCGTATGTTTGGGCCAAAAATTACCAACACATGGCTCTCCAAAAACCTGTAGAACTCATTGTTTCCTACACAGGAAAAAAAAATATTATCATTGTTTTAAAAATAAAAATCATGATAAATATGTTTTAGATAAAGTACATGAAATAGTTAAAATATTGAAATTTACCTGGGAGTTGTACGTGCTTTATAGGGAAACCTTCATCGTTCACCAGCAACGTGCCATTAATGGTCCCTGTGGAGCTGACACGTGTAGCTCTAGGAAAGTAGTTGGCCATATCAGCCTCATTATTGCCAACACGTTCAACGATTGGCTAGGTGTCTTCTTGGGCAGGGTGTGTTTCTTGGCTAGCACCTAAAGGAGTAGAAGGTGTATGAGAGGGTTGCTGGGTAATCTCTTTCCCTTGTGCCCCACTACCACCAACACCGGGTTCAGCAAGTGCCAGAAAATGCTACATACAAAACAACTTTTTGTTATTTTAGTCAATGTAAAAATTAAAAATCAAACTATCACAATTCATCTCATGCAGAACAAACAAAAATATCCTTTTGAATTTTTATGATTACTTGATATGTTTCTAGCTGGCTCCTAAGTTTTTTTATCCTCTCTTCTGTTTCAAGTGTTTGAGGCGCATCTATCAAAGTATTAAATTCCGACCTTGCATCTCGTGCCTTTTTTCACAACAAGAACACTAGAGATAGGGATGAAGAAAGCTCTTCCTCAAAGAGGGAATCATCAGGCGTACCATGGCTAGGTGTCTGCATATTTGAAAAAAATTAATATTATTTCAATTATGTAAATAATTAAAATACTTGAAGATAGAGCAATGCTGGCACTTTACATGTTCTTCCACTGGCCTCTTTCCACGATCATCTCGTCTCGGGGTTGTTCCTGTACTGCCCTGATCAGTCTGCCACATTGCAATAAAATTATAAATGTAAAAACTTGAAAACAATATCTAACTTGAAAACACAAAATGAAAACTGAAATAATTTCTAATAAGACACCGGAAGACAAAGTTAGAGTTTCAAATATGCCTTGCATTGAATTCAGTCCTGGAAACATGTCATTGCACATTAAGGCACCCAAACAAGAGACGAGTTGACAATGAAGACCTTATTGAATATATTGTTGGAGCAACTTCTAGTAAACTTGTTGTGAATACCTTGAGGACATTTTGGAGCAACATTGTTGAAGCTGATGGTATAGCATTGTTGGAGACGATCTTGAAGGGCCTTGAAGTGAAGCTTTTGGAGCAACTATTGAAAAATCCTTAGAGCATTTAAGTAAGGCACTTTCTATCTTCCATCACCTTTTTCCTTTCAATATCATTTAAATGATTTTGTTGATATTTAATGTTTGAAACTATGTTTCCAGGAAACGTGGGTTCGGGGACGGGGACGACATTTTTTGAAACAGGGTGCGTGGGTTCGTCTGGGTATTTTTATATTAATATATATTATAATTTATATATCATATATAATACTATATTTTTTAAATTATAATATCTAAATTATAAATTTAATGACACTAATATAATAATTTGTAAAGTACTAATAATTTATAAACTTTAAACTTTAAAGATTTAAACATGCACATCATTCAACATTCACATGTGACATTTGTCATTGAAATTTCAAAATTTCTAGTTTGATAATATCATGATTCATATATGATATCAAGTGCAAATTGGAGCTCAGTTTACATATTAATAACTTATAAGAAATTACAATGATTCAAAATTTCAAAATATATGTCCATTGTCATACTAAATTCAAAATTTGCCTCAAGGCATCTCCAAATGGCAAACTGTAAACATGAACTAGGAAATTTTGATATACTAAAATAAAAATAGCTAAAACCTAATAGTGAGAAATGGCTTCCTCAAGCCATATCATCAGCATCCATGTCATCAGCATCACTTAGATCTTCACTTAGCATGCTCTCCAAGTAGGAATCACTCTCATCTTGAGGCTCTGGCTCATCCATAGCAATTTGAGGATGGATGCTTGTGGTAAGTCTACGCTTTCGCTGGGTAAGTTATGAACTTATGATTCATGGATAGGTAGGTATGTTTTAAGGTTTAATTTTATTTTTTTTAAGTTTTAACTTCCCCCTTTATAATTGACTATAGCCTATGGGGTTGGATAGGCTACTTTGTCCTCCCTTGGGAAATTTAATTATAAGAGAACATTACAATTGGAATACTGTTCACTTCCACTGTTGTTTTGTATAATATTTCATAGTAGTCCCAAGGCAGAAAATTCACAGAATTAAGATCCAGGAAACCTCTGGTTAAGAGATTAAATTTCTATTACATTTAAAGTCAAAGCCAGCAGAAATTTCTTCACTAGTAACTACTCTGTCTAAGCCATGCCTAGTATGATAGATATGCTATTTGTCCAGTTTTGCATCATAGTCATAGTAGCTACAACACCTTTGGTGTGAACAAATAATCCCTCTTGGAAATTAGGCTGTGTATGTCTAGATTGTATTCGATCAACCCCATGCCAATAAACCTGTAGGAAGCATTTTATACATCTACTATAACAGAGCTGTAACTTTAATGTCTAAGACTTCTTTACCATTAAAAAATAGAAATGTTTATTTCTGAGGTTTGATCTTTCTAAATATGCCAGACCAATTCATCCAAATAGCATACCAATTCATTTGAATCATTTAAGTTTTAACTCTTAAGTTTTAAAATTTAATTGTAATTTGTATGTTTTAAAAAATAGTTAGAAACAATACCATTTAAAAACTAGGGTTCTCAGTCCTTGGCATTCCTTCACCTGGGCCTAGGGGCACACTAGAATAATTTCACACTAAACCATGCAAACTTAAAAGTAACTTAACGGATCCATAAAGTAATAATAATCATAATTCCTAATTTCCTATTGTACGATATGATGCAAATTATTCAAACATGAAGCAATGAAGACATGCAATGTCTGAATTTCAAGATGGATGAACCAATACAAGAAGTTAGAAACTAAAACTTTGATTCAATACTCTGTGTCCTAACTCTAGGAAGGAATCTAGTTTGTAGTACATAACATGCATCGTGTATTATCAATTTTTATTTGACAACAACTAAAGGACATCTACCTCATCAATTCCTTCCCATTTTGTGTTTTTATGTTATATTCCTTATAAAAGTGTCAAATTTCTCTCAAAGTAAGAAACCACTGAATAAAATAAAAAATAGTTGAGATATGATTGAGAAATGGTCATTTATTTCTTGAAAGGATCTTCACGATTTCTTTGGTTGTTTTTCATCTCAAGAAGCAAGAAATTACCTAAGAAACTATCGTGATGTAATATAAGAAACAACATGGTGCAATGGCCATTTTCAAAGCCAAATGATGTACATTGAGGACATGGCCTTTATTTGGTTCCTGTTTCATAGGAGTTTCGGGTATAAATGGAACTTTGTTGTACCATTTCCAGTAGTAAAAAGGGAAAAACTTCTTTTTCCATGGGAAATAATTTACCTTTCCTTTTTCAAGATAATCTAAATCACAAAAAATATGAACTATACTGCACACATTCTTGGATAATGTGAAAGTGGAAAAGGAATACCCTACAAAAGTGATGCACACATGTACATTTGAACACTAATAGATTTTTGTAGTTGAAATGCAATGCTTGTTTTCATTTAAATGTACGGTTTTTAAAGCAGGGAGAAATAATGGCTACCAAATTAATAAGCGTTTCTTTGGGAAAAATTTAAATCTTGTATTGGGTGATGAAGATAATAGAGGGTATTGAATCTTTATTCTTGACATCTAGAGAGAACCCTAGAGCCTAACATAATCCAATGGAATTGACCAAAAAAACCCAAATAGAGTCAACCCTACTATAGGAGGAAGGGCCTGCAGTAAGAACTTACCATTTTGCAAGAGCTGAGGGTGAATAATGTTCTGCAAGAGCTGAGGGCGAATGTTATTCTGCAAGAGCTCAGGGTGAATGTTGAGGGAAAATTCTGTTATGCAAGAGCTCAGGGTGAATGCTGAGGGCGAATGTTGTTATGCAAGAGATCAGGGCGAATGCTGAGGGTGAATGCTGTTCTGCAAGAGCTGAGGGAAAATGCTGAGGGTGAATGCTGTTCTGCAAGAGCTAAGGGCGAATGTTGAGGGAAAATGATTTTCTGCAAGCGCTGAGGGCGAATGCGCGCGTGATATCAGACGCTAATGTAGCTATTGCGACGGATATAAGTTTCATATTTTTAATAAAATCATTTTTATGTAGCGCGCATATAAGGTTCATATTTTTATGTAGCATGCATATAAGTGTCGTTATACTGATGGCGGAAAAAGCGTCGCTATTGCGACGGATGCCTCCAAACATCGCAATTGCGACACTTAGAAATTGTGTCGCACTTGTGACGTTTGGAGGCAGCCGTCACAATAGCGACGCTTTGGGGCATAGTGTCGCAATTGCAACGTATTCCTCCAAACGTCGCGATTGCGACACTTTGTCTAAGTGTCGGTATTGCGACACTTTTCTATAAATGTCGGTATAACAATGGTTTCGGGCGGGATTGAAAAAATTTGGGGAAATTTCCAACATTTGGTCAAAAGCGTCGGAACCAAGTGTCGTAATTTCCCCCAAATGTACTAGTGGCTATTTTTCTCTTTGTTTAAATCTGGTTTTTTAGCCAAAATGATGGGTTTGTCTGTTGTCTTCTTAGGCTGACTTTCTGTGTTTTTCTTGACAGTAGTGCTAGTGTTCTTAGCTTTTGAATTGTCTACGTTCCCTTTGCTCCTGAGATCATATTGTTTGTGTACCTCCATGATTGCATTTTCAAACCCCAATCTATAGTCATCAGAATCTTCATAGGTGTTTTTATTTTGATCAGAGAAGAAACCTTGTTCTTCCTCAGTGAGGAAAAAATCATCCCCATTGTCTGATCTAATCAAGTTTACATGAGCTTCTCCCAACCTTTCCATCTCCCGATCTTCCTCATATTGATCCACATAGTTTTGCTAGAAGGGAGGTCTAACCTGTTGGTCACTTTATTTTTGCTTATCTTGATTGTTTTCTCTTCTATAATTCTGATTTCTATTTCTATTTTGGTTGTTTTCAGGTTCTCTTGGTGGTACTCTATCATTTAAGTTGATCTTCTCAAGCATCCTCTCCATCACCTTCACTAGGTTATCAATTTTAGTGTCAGAAGTTGAAGTTGAGGGTGCAATGTCATCTTTATAAGTCACCCTCTTCTATAATCTCAAACTATTTCTTTTCTCAATTATGTTTGCTTCTACGCTCACAGCTCCTTTCTGCATGTCTTTTAAGGTTAAGTAATCTCTCTCCCTCAACTGATAAGCCATTTCAGCATCAAAGCCTTCGGGATACCTTACTAAGGCCATGCCTTGGGGAGGTTTCATGTGAGGTGGAAGAGCATTGTAAACGCTATTGAACCTAGTGGAGTATTCATGAACACTCTCCCCTTGATTTCTATTGAGACTGCTATACTTTGCTAGTATTTGGAGAGGGTTCCTTTTGAGTTCCCATTTGTTGATGAATGTTTGATGTAAAGCAGGGAGATCATTGATGTTTTTAGGAGGTAAGTTCTTAAACCACTTATTTACATCTCCTCCTAAACTTTGGGTGAAGATCCTCATCTTCATAATTTCTTCTTCTATCTCCATGTAATCGAATGCATCTTCCATCCTATCTACATGATGCTGAGCTGTTGTAGACTCCTTTCCAGTAAAATGAGGAATTTTGGATTGGTAATCATTTGGTAAGGGAAGTAGAGGTTGTGGTAACACTAATGGGGCATACCATGTAGCCATGGCTGAAAATAAGGGTGGATTTACATGAGGTGGATTTACAAGAGTGAAAGTGGGCTAAACAGGAGTGTTTTGCATAGTGGCAGTATGGGTTGGAGTAGAAGAAACACTTGGGCCAGTAAATTGACTTTGAGCAGACTTGTTATGGAAAAGGCTAAAGTGATGAAGAAGCTGGGAATCTGGAGGAGTGGAAGGTGAGGCTTCTCTACTGAAGCTTTGTTGCAAATCTACAATGTCAAGATCAACTTGGTTTAAATCACCTTGAGATCTAGTTCTAAAGATGTTATTTTTATGATGTAAATCAAAGTGTAAATCCTCTAAGACAACAAGGTTTTCAGGAACAGAATTTGTTCTTAAGACGATCCTATTAGCGGCTGATTTTCCAGAATTAGAAATCTGCCACAAAATTCTCTCTGGATTGTCAACGATTAAAGGAGGATTTGGGTCTGGATGGGATCTAGTGTTGATCCTATGGGAAGCCAGACTGCTTTTCAACAATGAGAGAAGTTAAAGTTTTAGGGACTGTTTTTTGGGAGTTTTACCTCTCACGATGTCTTATCTAGTATAGGACTAGGCTTCTAAACTTTTTTAAGGCTGGTCAACATAGTCCTAAAAATATCTAAAAACCTAGATGAGTAATAGGCCTACTGGGGCTAATGGAGTCGCCAGGTGGAAACTATTTAGCTTCTATGAAGGTAAAATATTGGATGGTTCCACCACCATGTTTATTATGAAGCCAAACTGAAATGTTTTTGGGTTTTTTCTGAGTTATTTCAGTCTTATAGGTTATGAGAGTGTCCTAAATCTGATTTAACACTTAGCTAAGGTGTTTAAACACACAGAGTTCACTCTTATGGCTTGGTAAGGTCTTACAGGAATCCTAAGGGTTACTTAGTTTGTCACTGATTCAATTAAGTCCTATCATGATTACCATTTTTGTTAGGTAGTGCTTGAAGAAGGCTAATTATGTTATAGTAGACAGGGAGTGTTTTGTTTTAAATATTTTACTCAGTGTCCCACCGTGATCACCATTATGTTGGTCCCTCGTGTTTTGATCGTTTGGAAAATCAAAAGACAAGGCAACATCAAAACCAATTTTTAGAGTTACAGGATCTAGTCCTCCTGCTCTCAGAGAGGGATCTCTCAATTATTTGTTTTTTGCAAAGGTTTATCTTGTGTGCTTTGAGTATTGGTTTTAGACTAGTTATTAAGTGCAAGTGTTTTTTCTTTTGTTTGGTTGAATTGATACAGCAGAACATAAAAAGTCTAGGAAAGATAGATAGAAAGGGGAAGTGTCAGTTTCATTGGGCAATGGAGTAAAAAAAAGGTTATGACAAACTTATCAATCGATATGGGATATCAAGGGGAAAATCTAACTTGGCTGTAGGATCCTTTGGTTTTAGAATGAGATGGACATCAACGATTTGGAAAAGAGAAGTTTAATTCTCAACAAAGGGAATTTGAAAGCATAACTTGAACAATAAAGAATTATTCAATAGACAAGGCTAACCATGAATTCTAAAATACCACACTTTAAGCAAATAATGAATTCAAAACAACTTTTAAAATGAAATCTAAGATTCGGGGAACCCCTTATTTCCTCAAAGATTTTAATTCAAATGACTTAGAAAACATAAAATATTCACTGATAATTATGGTCATAGAAGAGGGAACACATAAATAAATCTATGATCACAACTATAAAGACCTTTAAGACAACTGTTCAAGCAAGGACAAAGGGCATGATCAAAACAAACTTCCTTGGCTCACTGTAAACAAATATACTTCAAAGGGAGACTTCAATAATAGCCTTTAAGTGGCAGCAGACAAGTAGGGAGAACCATAAATCATGATGAAACCAACTATTCAAACTATTAGAGAAATAAACAAGCATGAGGACTAAAGAGAGAGATTAAAGACTCTAAAATACCTAAGCAGAAGAAAACATAAAATAGTGAAGGATAAATAGGTCTAAGGTGCTTCCAAGAGTCATTTCTTAGCCTAAAACTTTCATCCTACTGAAGCAAGAATTTATGGAACAAAATGAAAACAAGGGAACACATTAAACAGTTCAGAATACTTCACCAACAGCCAAGCTCATGGATCCAATGATAGAGCCTTCTCAAGAACAAGCATGAAACAACATCATCAAGACTTCCAAGACTTCAATTTCTTCTTCAACTTCAACAGACTATGTATTATTTCAGAGAGTTTCAGTATTACAACTAGTGATCAATCAACATTTACAGTGAACTCCTCAATAAGATTTTATAGAAGGATGAGGAGGTCGAAAGAGAAAATATTTATGGGTTCAATTAATACAGTTAATGCTTCTCAGCCTTTGAGGGGCTCAAGGGAGAATTTTACAGATATTTTCCTGTATTAATTGGTTTACATTAAGTATTTAAGCTTGGTGGAGAGCTTTTTTTGACTTTAAGGCTCTGTGTCATATCTGTAGTAACTCAACAGATATTTTTGTAATAAGTTCTTTGGCTATGGTGAGGAAAATATCCTCTATTCTGGTCATTATTCGAACTCTGTTGAATGCTGTGAGGCCACAGGTGGCAATCTGGTAGCTGAGAGGAATCAATTTGCCTCTGATGTGGTAGTGGAGGCATCCTCTATCTAATAAATATTCTTGATTTTCCTTTAATTGTGTTTAATTTAGTGGATTAGGCTTTTGATAATCGATCTTAGCTGTAATTCATTAAACCATGAAATTAAAACTTTAATCTTCAGCTCTGCTGTGGTTGGGTCTTCAACATTGATACTCTTTGATTTGTTCATGTTTCACTGTGTCTTGTTGATGTGTAGGTGCCATAGAGGGGTTGTATGGCACCAGTTCTCATGATGCACTAACAAAACGTGATTTTGAACCCTACGTAATAATCTTCCTTTGATAAACAAAAGTCTGGAGGATCTTCATCCTCAGCTTTCATTTTCCTTTATTATAATGGGAAAAACATTTGAAACCTGCAAAATACACAAAAATGTTATAAAATTCCGCATATTGGGTAAATACTGCTTAGGAGGCTTAGTTTCGAAGCGTGGCTGTTGGATGACAGCATCCGACGGTGGATATTTCGCACAGAGGTCAAATGGAGGTAGTTTGGAAGGAATATTGGTGAAAATTAAGTCAGAGCCGTTGATCGTGCAGAGATCAACGGTCGGTAGCAATAATAATATCATAAAGCGAAAGGGTCACTTTACAATGGGATAAGCGGAAAATGTGAAGAAATACAAAGGAAAAGGGAAAAAATCCCTTGGCGGAAGAAATCTGTGTTAAAATGGAAATTGGGGTTTCGGGATGATCGTGGGCCATCGGATGAGATTAGGCCACGAGATCAACGTCAGAGATTGCACGTTGAAAAAACCTTTGCAAAAGGTGGAGGGCAATGAAAAAGGGAGAAAATGATCTGAGACCGTTGATCTGTAGAGATCAACGGTTGAGGAGGAATGCGATATAACATAGTGCAAATGGGGAAGGGTGGTTTTGGTCCAAGAAACCAGTAGTATCGCATGGGGATAAGGCGGGGAGGTGGTATTTCCTTTTTGAATGCGATATGCGTTAGGAGGCGACACGTGGAAATTAAAAACAACTTGTATCGCGCAACCCTCTGAAAATTAACATTCGCTCTTGAAGTTACATGAAATCGTGCGTCAACCGTTGGATCTAGGGTCTCAGATCTAACGGTGAGGAGTGAGCGCTATATCGACTAGATGTGTAGCGGATAGGAGACAGGGTGGTTTTATTATGGGCCGTCCGATTAGAGGATTGATGGCGGAGATCAGATCTGGAGGGAGGCAGGACCCACAGGGGTTGGGCCTGCTGGAATTAATATGAGCCATTGGATGCGCAGGATCAACGGTCAGGATTAAAAATGGGGTCAAACGGAAAAATTATACAAGGTGGAGAAAGGTTAAATAAGGACCATTGATCTGCAGAGATCAATGGCTATGATTAGCTGGAAAAACATTATGAAACGGGGTGTATAAAGTTAACCAAAGTCGGAAGACGCAATCTGGACCGCTCGATCTGGACATGTGGATGGCCCAGATGTAATCGGGGTTTTACGATCAGTGAGGCAATGGAGATGGGAGCGCTGAAGCGATTAAACGTGGACCGTCGATCTGCAGATCAGATCGACGGTGGAGGATGAATAGGAGGGGTTCAAGGCAGAGGAAGGAGCTTATGATCAGAATATAAGGGCCGTTGGATCGGAGATGTGGCAGATAGATCCAACGGCGGAGGATCCATTGGGGGAAGTCAATCAGAAGGGGGAATAAAATGCACCCAATAAAATTTGCGATGTGATATTGCGCGATCCTTTTGATCACTTCAGATCGACGGTGGAGATTATCTCAAATATTTAACCAGCAGAAAACCCTTTAAAACATATGAAAACCAAAAATTAATGAAAAACAAAGGTTTTATGGTGTTGGGTGGGTTATATAAAAGGCTTGGCGCCCGACTGTGGGGCCATTGGTTTTTATAAAAAGCAAAGGCCCAGAGGTTATATGTATAAGGGCCAATCAGAATCGGGGTGAGGAGATGGGCTTTTCAATCTACCCATTTTGAATTTCTCTGATGCGATGACGCGCAGATTGTTGATCGGGTTTTAAGATCAATGGTGTTTATTAAAAAAGATAGCACCGACGCATTTAGTTAAAAACTTATGAAAAAGGGGTCTTTTTTTATTTACAAAGGAAACATGCATCAGAGATGGGTTTATTTACAAACCTTGGGACCCGATTGCGGGCCCAAGGGTTATATGAAGCGGCAATGGGATCAGGGCTTATAAACAATGGGGCTCATCGGATCGGAGGTCTTAATACAACAAAAAGACTTGTGCACTCTGATTATTGCCGATGCGATAAGTGCTCGAGTGGGTTAGCGTCTGGTTCTAGGGCGTGGGCATGTGTGGGGAAGTGGTTAGGACTTAGCCCAAAGGGGCTTAAATCCATAGTCAAAAAACTTATTTTTTATGAAAATTTTCAAAGTTTTTGATGGATTTGGGGGTTTCGATAAAGTTTAAAAATGAGTTTTAAAATTTGTAAAAGGATTTTCATGAAGGGAATAAGGGAAATCATGAAAAATAGAGGAATTTGACGGGGGAAAAAGGGAATAAAATGAAGGCTAGTTTTGAGTGGAGGAGGGGAAAAAATGGGATTTTGCAGCAATCTTTTCTTCATGGAAAACAACAGAATTTCTGAGTTTGAAAGGGAAAACAATAGTGAAGATTAAACAGAGGGCATGATGTCTTCATGAGTCTTGAAGAGATAACATTTTTAGCAATAAAACTTGTTTCTTGAAGGCACAAAAAAGATTTAGCCACCATTTGATATGACAAATTTTATAGGTGGCTAACAAGACCATCTTAGTCGTTTAGAAATTTTGACAAAAACTACAGGATCCAATTTGGATCACACCTTCCAACAGAAAGAACTTTTGGTTCTCCAAAATTTTTATTACAAAATGAATAAAATGCATTGAAAAACAATCTAGATCCTAGTTACAGACTCGACTAGGTCTATCTAGAAATTTTTACAGACATTTTTAGGCATAACGCATATAATCTACCTAGTTCCATTTGGTAGTATTAATTTCCTTAGCAGGTGATCTGGATGACTCCTGTTCTGCTGATGTCAATGCTTTTTCCTATGGTAACATTTGGCTAATTTCTCTTCGAATGTCCTGAAATTTTTCAATATTGACAACCTCATTCTCTAGAGTTTATACTAGTATCCTTGGAATTCCTTGAATGTTGTTCAAATTTTGTGGATTCAATGTCTTACTAAAGTAAGGTCTTTCTGGGATGCTTCTTCACTTGCAGTGCTTCATTATCTACCTATGGTTGACTCTTTATAGCACCAAATTTCTTGCTGTAAGCTTTCTATTTCCAACAAAGTTCTACATAGCGCCATTGACTTCCACAAAAAGTGCATGGGTAGATTCTTTTTATACTTCCTATAATAACGTTTCGATAAAATAAATCACTTTCTGAGTCAATACTAGTAGAATGTTGTTGTTTACCTTTCTTATCCTACAACTTCTTCAGCATGAGCTTAGGATGAAGGGACCAACATCGATCCAAGATGTGGCCAATATTCTCACAATAGTCACACTTCATTTGACCATATCCCAAGCCTTCATACTTAGGCATTTCTTGCACAGATATTGGTTGAATCCTGCCTCGAATATGATTACCAAGGTCTTTTCCTTCTTTGTATCCCATAGCATTCATCAGTGCCATACCCTTTCTTTCAGAAGCTCCAATTTTCTTCTTGTTGGAGATTTCCTCTGACTTTGAATCAATCTTTGGTGAGGCTGGAATGTCAGGAGTTTCCTCAGTAGGTGAGGAAAACGTCCCGATGGCCTCCTCCATTGATTTTGGAGTTGTTGAGAGGGAGGAACTATCTTCATCCTCCTGATGAAGAGATAGAGCTTGATTCATCCCTTTAGTAGATGAACTTTCTACTAGAGGACTGTTTCCCCTTTTGTTCCCTCGCAAAGCTTCTATTTCTGACTACAACCTCTGCTTGTCATCCTCCAAGGCTTTCACCATCCTTCGCAAGGCAGTGTTCTCTTGTTGGAACTATTGATTGAACTCCTCAAGTTCTTTCAACTGAAGTTGTTGTCTAGAATTCTTTCCCATTTCTATACCTTAAAAAGAGCTAACTACTCTGATAAAAAATATGATCTAAATGAAAAAATTAAGATCGTTCTAAATCTTGTACATAAATTGAATGGATAAGAATTAGAATTGATTATTTATGAACAGTGAAGTGTTTGTTAACTGAACTGCTTAATGTGGAGTATTTGAAGGAAAAGTAGTTAATTTAAAGTCTTTAAGCATAACATAAGAAACATAAACAACATATGAACATAAATCAAAGATAGAAAAGAAGACTGTAAAAATTTAGTGACGGAGTTCATCCCTCCTGGACTACAGCTCCGGGTCTGCTCCAATGTGTGCGCCCATTTTGATTAGAAAAGATGAGAGAGTTGGTTACATTGAAATCTGCCAGTTGAACAATGCACATAGGCACTACTGGACAATGTGGAAAGAAAACTCTCCAAGATATCTTCTCAATGCCTGTCTCTATTCTAGAAAAGGCCCACAGATGGCCAAGAAACACTTGTGAAAGCCGACATGCACAAACTTGGAATTTGAAGCAAAAGGACCTCTAGAATGCTTGTAGTTGATTTGAGTCTGCTAATTTCTCCTCTAACTTTACGTCCTACAATAATATTCAAAAAATAATTTTCAAAAGAGATTGTTCACAAAGTTGGTGAACTACACCAACATAGAATCCTGCAATAAACTCACTACAAAGCCTTATGTGTACTTCCAATGCACTTTGAAAGAACCTATAAATGCACCTCCTTCTCCTCTCCCTCTCCGAACTCAAAAAATCTTCAAGTTTTAATATAACATGGAAGAAGTATTAAACCTATCAATATCAACCATTTTGATATTCATACATTGAACTTCAAGGTTCAATAGCCTTTATTTAGATGCTACATGGGAATATGATTAGGTTGGTTTTAATTTTGGATTACATCAATAATGTATTATCCATTTAAAAAATCCAAATTCCCACATGTGAAGAGCATTTGGCTCTCAGTGCAATGGTGTTGAGACACCTTATGGGTTTGTGTCATGGTGTTTATCTTTACACCATGCACAATTTAATCCCAAAACCCAAAATAAAACCTTATAATAAAATTTAACTTGTCGATCATACTTAACTAGGTGGAGATCAAGCTGACTGTTACATGTGAGCAGGAGTGGCTGACATCTTGCGGCTTATCTCGACGATTCTTTCACGTCTAACATCTCGTGGATTATTCTCCATTGTTCACATTGAATAACCCTGACGGTTACAGTTTTCAAACTGGCATAAACAAATAACATTATCCACCGCGGTTAACCTGCGTTCACATGCCCTCTGCCCATCGGTTCTGCTGTGGTCTCCTTGCATGGTTACCGATCATGTTTAACATGTTTACATGTATTACAACAAACTCCGACACGGTTAGTAGTCTGCAGCTAGGATTGTTTTGACATTACATTTTGCTTGTAATGTTTATTACATTGCCAAAGGTCTTATACCATAGTTTCATACTATGCGCCTTAGGTATTAGACTTAGGTTTTGTTTTAGAGCTAGGACTTAGAACTATGACTTAGGCTTAGGTTTTGAACACAACCTATTTGTGCTAGGCTATAGATTCTTAGACATTTGATTTTAGGATTTAGTCTTTAACATTATGTTTAGGACTAATCACTAACATTGAATCTAACACTTTAGCATTGATAATGCTAACTTAGAATTTTAGTGCTAAGATTTGAGGACTAATGTAATTTTTACACTTAGGCATTTTACATGTAGTTTTAGCAGTAATGCATATTTCACCATGACCATGTCACTTACAATGGTTTTATAACACACGTCGACAAGATACCATGATGATAATCTAGACACCATATCCATGAAAAAGACGAAATTGGCGAAACTGACGAAGCTATTGAAGCTGATGAAGCTGACGATGAACATTTGATGTTGAATGGATCAGTTTATTTTATGCACAAGTCAAAAATTCTACATGGAACCATCTTGGTCATTTAGCAATTTCGACAAGATCCTGCATTTACATAAGTCTATGACCAATTTCTTTATAAGGGGCCATCTTGGTCATTTATAAAATTTCAAAAAGATCCCGCATTTACATAAGTCAATGACCAATTTATTTACAAGGACCATCTTGGTCGTTTAGCAATTTAAACAAGATATTGCATTTACATAAGTCGATGACCAATTGCTTTATAAGGGACCATCTTGGTCATTCAACAATTTCGAAAAAAACTACAGGATCCAATTTGGATCACTGACTCTTGGTAATTCTCCTAGAAGTCCTTGTGTCAGATTTTTTCTTTTTTCTCATGGATGTTGGTTGAGGTGCAACTGTTGTTTCATGCAAATGTTCAACTTCCATCTCCATGGGTTCTGCTACAGGCTGCATGTCTTCTTTAGGTTCCACTTCAACTTCAACTATGGGCCCTTTATCCTTTTTGGGAGTATTTTTCTTGGGCTTGAGTGTTTCTTTGGAGTAATCACATACACATCATAACCACTTAGAAATAAAAATGTAGCCTAGTCTCTGTTCAAATTTTCAAATTCCTCCTTAACCAACAACTTAATTAAACCATGATGGAATACATATGTCTCACTAATCTCAGGTTTTTCTTGAACTTTATCAGACATCTTACCTAAGATTTTAAAAAGGAATAATGGAATATCTAAGGCCTGTTTACCTGTAAAGTGAAGTAGAAGTCTGAAATGGTACTTGCATATCATGTGGAATATTCCCTCACATATAAAATACTTTTGGATTACCAACAATAGCATTGAATGATTCTCCTTAATACATATCCTAGGTATAACTGATGTTATGTCCACCCCTATATTCTCTTGATTCAAGAACTCGTCACAATTCTGCAATTTAAACTTGGTGGCCTTGAACCATTCTTCTCCTGATCTAGGAATCTATGTTTCTTGAGAAATATTTTGAGGAGAAACTGTAAAACTCAGCATGCCTACTTTTGAAGCATTTCCAACAAAGTTTACAATAAATTCTTTGGATACTTGAGCATGGTGCCCTTGCAACTTTTGAGATAATCTCATGCACTCAACATGGTAAAGGCTTCTATTAAACTAGGATCTTCCATGACCAATTTAAGGTCCATAGGTTCATACCTAACCACTGAACCTCCCTTGTTGGTCTTCTTATGTGCAACCATCTCCTCCAAAACAATGCTGTCCTATTTGAAACTTGACACCTACAAAAGATGACCTTTGACAACAAGCTGGTTTTGGACAGAGTTGGAAAATCACCTATGACAACAAATACACCCAAAAAAATTAGATAAACGGTGACAATCAATCAAGAAGCTCACAAGGGTGACAAGTTAAGTGATTAGGTTCAAATTCATGAAGGTTAAATTAAGAAAAGAAAAAGTGAGGACAAAAAGAAATGATGTCGTGGTAATGATGACCAAGCATGGTATACACTAAAAAATGATTCATAACATGTAAGTATGTGATGAAAATTTGACCCCCAACAACTCACAAACTGATAACTCATCAATCACTTAACTAGTGCAGAAAAACAAGAGTTCGTAGTGAATTTCATTAGAGAGTTGGCAGATTCGCTACGGAATTGTTAGGTAAGTCCGTAGCGAAAAAAACTTGTTTTGCACAGAAATCGCCGCGGACTTAGGAAAAAGGTGACAAATGTCAAAAATTAGTTATTTAACATGATGTATGTGGACTTTTTAAATTTTCCTATGACAATACCTTAATTACATGATACAAAAACACTTTTAACCCTTTAAAACTATAGTCCAATCATGAAATTTTATCAATTTTCATGAATTTATCTAACCAACACACTTGACCTAACTCAAAATGACATCCTTGAAAAAACTATTTGTTATTGATGATAACAGTGGCTCCACTGGGGATGATTCACCCCTGAGGTGCATCAAAGAACCTACAGCTCCAGTGTCTTCCTTGGAAAATCTGAAATTTTATGAAATCTTTCCCAAGATATTATGGCCTTCTCTTCGTGCTCAAGCTTTATGATAAATTCACTTTTATTTGCAAAACACCATAATAGAGAAGGAAATATATACAGTGAAATGTGTTTCAGCAGGAAAAATTAAGAAGAGTAGTGCTTTAGAGACCTTCCATTAACAGGTCATCCTCCACACATTTATCCATCTATTTCTTGGAGTAAAAATATGTTGTTCCCATGATATGCAGCTATCGCAAAAGGCCCCTTCCATATTTTCTCAAACTTTCCATGCTTTCGTTTTTCTTCAATCCTGGCTTCCCATTTCAGAAACACATTTTGAATCTTGAATGTTTCCTCTTTTGTCTTCCTGTTAAAGGTATTTTTGACTCTATTTTTTTATTGTTGATGGTTATTATACACTTCCTCTCTTTTTTCCTGTAGAGAAATGAGCTGGTTTATCCCCCTTTGGATGGCATTAGGTTCTTCTTCAAGCCCTTGTAGCAACTTCATTACTAAAACTCCAAGAGAAGTTGGGAAAATTGCTTCTGCTCCATATACTAGCTCATAAGGAGATGAACCTATAGATCTCTTAGTACAAATTCTATCAACCCACAAAGAAAAATTTAACTTCAAATGCCATGATCTTTTATTCTCTTGCAAAAATTTTTTGATGACCCTAACTATGCTTTTATTTGATGATTCAGCTAAACCATTAGCTTTAGGGAAATATGCTATGGAATGACCAAGAGTGATATGATATTGATGACAAAAACTAATCATATTTTAAGATTTGAAAGATTGAGCATTATCAATAATAATCTTCATGGGAAAGCCAAACCTTGACAAAATTTTGTTCTCTAGAAATTGGATGATGGCTGAATCTGTAGCTTGTCTTGTAGGGATTGCTTCAATCCACTTGGTGAAGTAATTCGTGGCTGTCAAAATCCACCGATGTTGTCCTAAGGATGCAGGGTGTATTTCGCCAATGAAATATAATCCCCATTGTTGGAAATCAACTCCAACATTTATTGGTTTCAGGGGTAGAGGTATTAGCTTCTTTTTCCCATCGAAAATTTGGCATCCATGATAAGCAACAATATTTTTGTAGATGTATTTGAACATAGAAGGCCAATAATATCCTGCTATGAGTATGTTATTCATTGT
This sequence comes from Pinus albicaulis, assembly GCA_034641835.2. Lineage (NCBI taxonomy): Eukaryota > Viridiplantae > Streptophyta > Pinopsida > Pinales > Pinaceae > Pinus > Pinus albicaulis. The sequence goes on along the minus strand of CM076582.1, from coordinate 119,239,393 downwards.
GGCCTTCCAATAATGGTTTCCTCGACAATATCCTTTATGAAATTCATCAATAATATTTTCAGCCTCCTCTTCTAGCAAGCAATTTAAAAGAATCCCACTGATATCCCTCCAATATAAATTCTTGTTCAAAATAAAATAGCTTAAAGAATTCAAATTTTCAAACTTGGATTTGGACTTGGTTATCTGAGGAGGAGCTTTATGATGCTGCGAGACAAAAATTACATCCCTATACCACTCAAAAATAGTGAATTTTTCTTCAATAGGAACCATTTCCTCTTCTTCAATCACTTCTGAAATTTCTGCAATGAAATCCATGTCTAGGCACTCAAAATTTGATTGTGCCATCATTGTTTCCAACCCTTGACCCTTTACTAACTTGATAGGCTTGATATATATATATCATATTATAACAAAGTGGCAATCCACTTACCTCTTTTTCCATCGGGATCAACTTGGGTCAATATGTCTTAGGCGCAAATGCTATAATATGAAAATGAAGAATATAAATTCTAAAATATTTAAGTGTCTTTACTAAATCATATGCTTGTTTGTCCATGATATTATACTTCAATTCAGAGTTTTCAAGTGTTCTAATGAAGAAAGAAATAGGTTTCTCATTTCCTTGTTGCATTTTCTGCAATAATACTCCAACAATTGTATGTTTAGTGGTGAAAATAAAAACAAGAAAACCATTGGAAAAATCAGGACTTATGAGCACTGGGCTTGGGTGAGGGCCTTCTTGATATCTTAAAAATATTTCTTTGCCTTTGATGTCCATTTAACATCAGACTCTTTCTTAAGCATCTTAGTAATATGTTTGACAATCTCATCAAAATTAGGAATGAATCTCCTAACAAAATTGACCTTACTGATAAAAGGTTGAATCTCTTTTTTGTTTCTTGGAAAGTCTATTTTTTGTATGGCAGCGACCTTAATTGGATAAATTCTTATTAATTACTTTGATATAATGTGTCCCAAAAAATTCCCAATAGTAAAAGCAAAAACAATTTTAGTAGGATTCAGAGAAATACCAAAATTTCTGCATTTATGCAGAATTTTCTCCAAGTGCTTAAGGTGTTCTTCCTCCCTCTTTGAAAACACAATGATTTCATCCAAGTAAACCACCACTGATCTATCCTTCTCTTCGGCAAATGTAATGTCCACCACCCTTTGGAAAGTCGCCCCTGCATTCATGAGACCAAAAGGTATTTTTTCATACATAAATGTCCTCCATGTCATGGTGAAGGCAATTTTCTCTTGGTCATCCAGATGCACTAATATCTTATTATAACTTGAGAAACAATCAAGCATATAAATTCTCTGAGATCCAACAATGTTTTTCAGAATTTGATCCATCTTTGGAAGAGGATAATTGAATTTGAGAGATGATTTATTTAAATTTCTGAAATCAATGCATATCCTAATCTAGCCATTCTTCTTCCTTACAAGTACAAAATTAGCAAGCCACTGCGAAAACCTCAAAGGGACAATTATTTTTGCATCAAAGAACTCCTTAATTTCTTGTTCTATTAGTGGCATGAGCAGAGGATTGATTCTTCTTAATTTCTGTTTAAAAGGATTTTCATTTTCTTTGATCGGAATGGTATGTTGAATAATGCTGGAATCATATCTCTTCAAGTGTGCATAAATCCATGAAAAAACATCAATATACCTTTTCATAATATCCACATACCTTTGTCTCACCTCCAGAGAAATAAATTTTGACAACTTGACCATCTTTGGAATTTCTGCAGTGCCAAGGTTGCAACTTTCCACCTCTTCATCATCAACCTTCATCTTTGGGAACTTAAAAAAATCATTCTAATCAAAAAAATTCTCAAGGGGTATTAAAAATTTGGGAATGAATTTATTCTTCAGCTGAAGGACCCCCGGATTGGCTTTAGTTTCAACAAACATGTTTTGCTGATCCACTTGAATGTTTTCAAATTCCTCTTTCAGCTCAAGGAAATTTTTGACCTGTTGATCACTATCAAACACTCTCCAATTGATAATATTATCAGGGATATCTGGTCTATGACTGACCTCAAATTCATAATTATTTCTATAATGATAAGGAATGACAAAAAAGTTGGCCGAAAAAGCTAAAGAATCAACTATGGAATTATGTTTCTAGCTTTAATGGTGCAATGATGCTCTTTGAATTTTCAAGAAAATCAAGGATCAAATTTCTATAAGCTCTCTTTCTGACACCCTTAGTTTGATAAGACCCTTATAATTTCTTGATCAATAATTCATAATCACCACAAATTGATGATTTCTTGGCACCTGACACTTTCAAAGCTTCTAGACCCAAAAATAGAGCCTCATACTTAGCCATGTTGTTTCTACAATCAAAGTTCAATTTATAAGAGAAGAAATTACTCTCATTACAAGGGCTGGTAATCCATGTGCTTGCACCATATCCTTCTCTTCCAGTTGCACCATCAAAGTGAAAATGCCACCATCCTTCTTCATTTTCCTTCATAACTTTCTGATTTTATGCTTGCTGATTTTTTTCAATTTGCTGATTTTCTGCCTCATCAGTGACCTCATTGAAAAAAATGCAAGATCCAAATTCAGTCTCTACTGCATAAATATAAAAATTTTGTGGTTTATCCTTGCTACTCACCATATAAGCCATCCTACCCTCTTTGTACAACCTCCTTTTCTCACCAAATACTGGAATGGTAGCATAAGTCATATCCATCTGCATAGTTCCTTTAATTTTGACAACCCAATATCTAGATAAATGCATGCCAAATTTTGGAGGAATATCAACTACAACTATATCCATTAACACTGCCTTAGCAGACACTTGAGCAAGACCAACAACCACATCTTTAATGAGACCAATGCACTGAACTCTCTTGGAGTCAAAGGAAAACAAATCTTTATAAGGTCTAGTAATGTCTAAACCCATTCTTTCCATGATCACCTTAGGCATCAAATTGTAGGAGGATCCTGAATCTAACATGGCCTTATGCAAGGTCATGTCATGGATGTTCATACTTGCATAGAAAGGAGGAACCTCTTCATTCTGTTCATCTTCTACTCTTGGTCATAGAAAAATGGTAGGATGGTCTTCTTGCATATTTAGAATGTCTGAAGGTCCGGGATGAGTGTTAAGCATCTTGAAAAGTTGGATTCTATACTCAGTGACCTTAATGATTTCCCCAAAGGGAATTGCAACTTTGATTTTGGAAATCTCATTTTCAATATTGAAAGCAAATGGTGTTTTTTCAATCTTTTTACCATGAGGTGGCGTGTCTTTCTTTTGTTCAGCTAGCTTAGGAGCATATTTCTTTGGCTTGGCTTTATTGGTTGTAATTGCAACATTTATGTTCCTCAAGTTGTATTATTTTTTCATCTTAAAGATAGCATGCTGATAGCCTTTCAAATAATCAGATTGTTTTTCCTCTTCTCCTATGTCATGACTAGACTCATCATGTTCTTCTTTGGTTAGAAACATCCCTGACATATCTTCATCTAAACAGTGAGTAATGTCTTCTTGAAATTCTGGTTGCGTCTCTTCTTCATCTATTATATTTTTTTGAAAAGGAGGTCTAACCTATTGATCAGGCCGATCTCTATTGTCTCTTGGTCTTTGTTGATTTTGAGGCCTCATAAATTGAGGGTTTATAATCTATGTTTCTTGTTCTACAACAGGTAAAGGATTAACATTAAGAGAAAGCCTATCCATAAGCCTCTACATGGTATTCATCATGGTATGAAGCTTCACATCTGAAGATGAGGAAGGTTTCTCTTCTTCCTTTAATCTAGATTTTCTCATATTAGACCTCTTAGCTGTTGCGATATTTACTCAACCTTAACAACATCATTCTGCATATTAGCCAAGGAAGAGAACTCTCTTTATCTTAATAAAACGGAAAAATCATAGTTAAAAGATTCAACATAGTGTAAATGAGAAACTCGTGGAGGAGGTTTAATGTGAGAAAGTATAGAATTGTAAACCTTATTAATTATTTTAGAGAAATCCTAGACTGATTCATCTATGGCTTTTTTCAAACTTTTATACCTAGTTAAGGATTGAACATGGTTCACATTACTGCCCCACTTTGTCAAAAAAATATCTTCTAATTGATCCCAATTTTGTAAACTAGCTGGGGCCAAAGCGTTAAACCATTTTCTTACCTTACTTGTGAAACTCTGAGAAGTAGACTCATTTTAACATCCTCATCATCTACCTCCTCTCAACCAATGAAGTCATTAAACTGATCAACATGCTGCTCAACTTTAATTTCTTCTTCACTCCCAAAGGTTTTAATCCTAGTATAATAACCCTATGGAAGGTCATGAAATATGGTAGGTAGGACAAGAGGAGCATGTCTTGATGGTCCTGCAGGAGGAGGAACTCCAACCATAATGTCAGGGACCATGCTACTTGAAAAGGTAGTGGATGAAATCAAATTATGACTATGGGAAAAAACAGTGAATGAGGATGAGATGTTAGGAGATGCCGTGATGGGAATCTAAAGTTTAGAGACAAAGGGACTCCATTCAAGAAAGGGAACACTAGACCTTCTCCTTAACAAGAAATCAAAAGGGTCTAATTCTTTTAACTTTTCAAAAGACTCTTTTTCCAATAATAGTTCTGATGTGACAGTCTTCCAAAAGCCTTCTTTTTCTTCTTTTGAAACAAGAGACGATGTATCAATTCCTAGTCTTTGTAATTCTAATATTATTTCAGTCAACTCATTCTTAGGTTTAGACCTAAAAATAACTTCTTCTATCTTTTCATCGAACTGTTTATCTTCAATACTTCAAACAGTCTCAAAGGGAAAATATGAAATTCTTGAATGAGAAGGATTACCTGATCTTAATGAGCTTCCAATACCTCTGAGAATTATTTATGGATTATCAATTGTCTTAGATGGGTTAGGATTTGGATTTCTCCTTGTATGTATCTTATTCGAAGCCACCTTTAAGCTGAGAATTTCAGTGGAGTCACCAAGGTAGAATGTAGCCTTGAATTCTATTGAGCTCCTTGTACCTTCAAGGGTTTAGTATTTATGTTTGAGCATAAATTTTCAGGAAAATATACCTTCAGACTCCCAACAGATGCACCAAAATGTTATCACTAAAATTAGGTTGATGGGCTACTTCAAAAATCAATTTAGAGTAACCGTTTCAAATCACTTTTGTTGGAACTTAGCCTTTCCAACGTGAGAGGGCTATATCAAGGAAATGTATGATATTCAATAGATAATGCTTGGAAAAAATATGGCTAACTCTCGAGTGTGTTTTGAATGTTTTTTATGCAAGTGAAGGATGTGAATTAATAGCTACCATTGGGCATGGAGTCAAAGGGGAACTCAATTACATGAAAAACATCTAACATGGAAGCTAAGGCATGTGTGTACTCTCATCAAAACATAACTTGAACAGTAAACCATATGCATATAAGAATTTGGAGCATATTTAACCATGAAGTCCAAGTGATTACACATAAAGAAAACTGAATAAACATCAAATAAATAGATAATACAAACACATATGAGAGCACATGATGAATCTCAGGTATGAGAGAAGCTTTTTGCAACTCTATATTATTGACTAAAAAATATTACAAAAGTCGCATGTAACATGACATCAATAAACCCTCTCTAATCCTCACATCTACCTATCTATAAAGTTAGATATCTTTACATGTAGTCTCCTAGCTAGCTAGACCTTCGAATACTCCCAAAGACACCTTATCCAATCATGAAACAAATTGAAAGGAGGAAATATAGTGATATTTCTATTTTAAAGAGTTAAAAACCTACTAGGACTCTAACACTATACATTTCACTAACATATTTTACATGATCCATCCATGATGACACTTATAAAACAAAACCACTTTTCCTGAGGTGGAAATGCCCATGACCAAACATTAAACAAATATACTTAAATCTAGGGTCTTCTCCTCGGATTATGGGGATGTGCTATTATACTTGATGATGTGTCCAAAATTGATGAGCTGGCATCCCGACACGTTCCATGATGAGTGTTCTCACTAACCAAAGTATTCATTGATATATTTTAACCAATAAAAATGATTGATGTGCTTCAAAAATGCATTTAATGCTTGAAAAAGTTTGAAATTCTCCCTCGCTGCAAAAACAGAGGACTTTAGGAAAGTCCGTAGCAAAAAGTCTGTAGCACTCTTCATTTGGCCACTTATTCAAATTGTTTGATTTCTCTACTCATTTGAGGGTGTCCAAGAGTCAAAACATTTAAATACATGCTTTTACTTACTCCCTTTATGAAAAAATTTAGAATTTATTGCAAAAGGTAATCTTCAGCGAGTTCGTTGCGAAAACTCAGCTTTAAGCCTAGAGTACGTTACGAACTTTCTAGATAAACTGTAGATTTCAAATTTTTCACTTTCCACCTCCCAAAAACTGTCAATGGTTGTGTGAGATGATGATATAAAGCATGATAAGGAAAAATTGTTTCAAAATACATCTTACCCTCCTTAAGAAGCAACAGTTTCACCTTCAACAGGTTCATCTACCAATATCATTTTCAAACCTTTCTTCTTTAGCTCAGTTTGCACCATTCCCATTTGAATTTATAGCTATTTAACCTAATTTAGAAGCTTTATCATCTCTATCTGCAGCCACCTATTCCTCCTCATGGTGTTCTTCATCATTTTATGCAAATGTAATTTTCTTTTCAACATTTTCTTGGACCTTTCAACCACCTCATCATAAAAATTGATTTGCTTGCTGACCTCTTTCTTAAAATCTGACAGTTCTTTTCTTTCTTGCTTAAAATATTCCAGCTCCAGCATGGTCTCTAAGACCTCATTCCTTGCCTCTTTAATTTGCTCCTTAAGAATGTCCACTTCAGATTTCTACATAAACTCTTTACCTTTATGTGCTTTAGTGATTTCTGCTTATGTGGGGGATAATTCAATGATTTCTTCCACCATGGGATGCTTGTTATTTTCTATTTATTATTATAATTATCCCCTTTGGAGAGCTGTGACCTAGTAAAAGGATTTCTAGGCTTGAATACATAACCAGAGTCCTCATTGGATAAATCAAGATTTTTTGCAGTAAGGCCTTTCTTCTTCATCTTGGTTCCCTTTATCTCCACAGGTTTAACCACAAGGGGTTCTTAAATGTCAATATCCTGAAAAATGTCTTCAATTTTACCCTTTCTTTCTGTCTAACTCATGGTAATTCTCCTAGAAGTCCTTGTGTTAGATTTTTTCTTGCTACTTGTGGATGTTGGCTAAGGTGCCACTATTTTTTCTTGCAAATGTTCAACTTCCATCTCCATGGAATTTGCTACAGGCTACATGTTTTCTTCAGGTTCCATTTCATCTTCAACTATGGACCGTTTATCCTTTTTGGGAGTACTTGTCTTGGGCTTGGGTGTTTTCTTTGGAGTAATCACATACACATCATAACCACTTGGAAATAAAAATTTAGCCCAGTCTTTGTTCAACTTTTGCAATTCCTCCATAGCCAACAACTTAATTAAACCATGATGGAATACAAACATCTCACTACTCTTAGGTCTTGCTTGAAATTTATCAGACATCTTACTTAAGCTTCTCAAAAGGAAGAATGTATGATCTAAGAGCTATTTACCTATAAAGTGGAGTAGAAGTCTGAAATGGTACTGTTACATCATGTGGAATTTTCCCTCACATGTAAAATACTTCTGGATTACCAGCAATAGCTTTGATTAATTCTCCTTAAGACAACTCCTAGGTATACCTGATGTCATGTCCACCCCTATATGCTATTGATTCAAGAACTCATAAGAATTATGTAACTTAAACTTTGTGTCCTTGAACCATTCTTCTCCTGATCTAGGAATCTCTATTTCTTGAGCAATAGTTTCAGGGGAAACTATAAAACTCAATATGCCTACTTTTGAAGCAGTGCCAACAAAATTTACAGCAAAGTCCTTCGAGACTTGAGCAGGTACCCCTACATATTTTGACAAAATCTCATGTAGCCAACGTTGGTGAAGGCTTCTACAAAACTAGGATCTTCCATGACCAATTTAAGGTCCATAGGTTCATACCTAACCACTAAAACTCCCTTGTTGGTCTTCTTATGTGTGACCATCTCCTCCAAAACAACGCTTCCCTATTTGAAACTTGACACCTACAAAAGATGACCTTTGACAACAAGCTTCTTTTGGACAGAGTTGGAAAAACACATATGAAAAAATAGAGAAACGGTGACAATTGATCAAGCAACTCACAAGGATGACAAGGTAAGTGATTAGGTTAAAATGCATCAAGGTTAAATTAAGAAAAGAAAAAGTGAGGACAAAATGAAATAATGTGGTGGTAATGATTACCAAGCATGACATACACTAAACAATGATTCATAACAGGTATGTGATGGAAATTTGACCCCCAACGAGTCACAAATTGGCAACTCATCGATCCCTTAACCGATGCAGAAAAATAGGAATTTGTAGCGAATTTCGTTATAGAGTTGGTAGTTTCGCTACAAAATTGTCAGGTGAGTCCATAACGAAAACAACCTGTTTTGCACAGAAATCACTGCGGACTCAGGTAAAAGGTGATAAATGTAAAAAATGAGTTATTTAACTTGATGTCTGTGGATTTTGAAATTTTCTTATGACAAGACCTTAATTACATGACATAAAAACACTTTTAACCCTTTAAAACTATAGACCAATCATGAAATTTTATCAATGTCATGAATTTATTTGACCAACAAACTTAACCTAACTCAAAATGACATTATTGACCAACCTATTTGTTATTTATGATAACAAAGTCTGCCAACTGATCAGGTTTGCCAACCATTCAAGTGATCATGGTGTGTTTGTCTTTGGGTCTACGATCTTGGAAGTCTCATTTGAAGTTGATAAGAAGAGATGTTTGGTCTATGGTCTTAGAATATTTGCAACATAGAAATAAAAAAGTGCTTAAAATAAAATGAAACACAAAACTAAATCACACACTTGGTAGGATGAAATTGAGCATTAATTTGATGAGGTTTTGTTTTGCGTATATGACTCCAACCTTAGTTAATATTTCAAATATAGATATGCGAATGAAAGTAATTGAAAAAAAAGGAAGGAGGAGAAGTTATATGAGATAAATAATTAATAAAATAGAAGAAAAAGCATACTAGTGCCTCATGTGAAATCAATAGAGTAAGATTTTCTCCTACTTCCCTGAACGAAAAATGGCAGTTCATGATATTTCACTCAAATACAAACAAATAATAGAAATTTTTTCATGGAAAAATTTCTTATTTATAATTATGTAACTCCTATTCGGCTAAGACACACGACACAAATATCAAATAAATTGTGTTGTCTCACCAAAACCCTTACCATTTTGAGCCATATTCTTTAGATAGTTGTTCCACTTTAACATCTGAATTGATACTCGGTGTCCTACACATATTCATGAGACCAATGAGGAAAAAATAGATTAAATTTGACGATATATTAAATTTAATTGCATGAATAAATAATAATTAAAAGGACTTGAGTGCAGTCCATGGGTTCTTGGATAGACAGTGATCGTGAGATCTGTTAAGGCATCCCATGATGTGAAGTCACTAGTTCAATTCCCTGCCATGATCTGGGTAATTAATTGGACATGATGAAGATGTAGTCCTGCCAAGCTTACAAAAACAAAAGAAGAAGACTTGAGTGCAAAAATACGTAAATGAGCTCCTCTTGGTTTCAAGAATAAATTGTTGGAGTAGTTTAATCTTGGATCAAACCTCCCTCCACTCGACGAAGCAACAACGAAGTCAACATTGAATTTGTTGTTGCTCTGTTGGATCGAGGGTGTTTTACTCCAAGATTATACAAATCCTAATTTATGCTCTTTTAAATAGAGCCAAGCACGTGGAGGTGGAATCTCTCATGACTCTCTCCCCCTCGCATCACTCTCAATTCCCCAGTACCCAATCTATCTACTATATAGGAAATAGTTGAAACCAAGACATTAAGGTATATACAAAAAATATATATATCAAACAATCATTCATTCATTCGTAAATCCACAAAATATTTCATCTCAATAAATTTTATCATAAAAAATATGTTTACATAATATTAAACAAGGTCATGTACATAAAGAAACATATAACAATTATTCATTAACATATAACATTCATTCATTAATCATAGACACAAATTACTTCATCTCAAAAAATTTTATCATAAAAAATATGTTTTCATAATATGGTACATGATGTTTGTAACGATATAACTAGTACAATCATTTTTTTTCTTTATTTTTGACGGCCTGATCGTATACTCATGATGTTGTCTAGGTTTCCACAAGAGGGGTGGATCATCTATTGTAACAAGAAATAAATGTTAAATTGATATTTTTGTTATTATTCATTAAATAAAATAACATTAGGGTTTTCTTTACCTCATGCACTAGTCGACACTCTTGGAATGGGTGCCCTATGCCCCACTTCTGGTGCACGATCATCATGTGTGACAGTATTTGCCATTGAAAGCTGGCTCGTGGTGTCTGTATATTGTGATGTGATCTCTGCCAAAAAATCCTATATACGAAACAAAATGGTTTTTCGATTAGGAAATACAAAAGTTAAAAAAAACATTCATAATTGAACTTATGGCATAAAAAATCACTTTAAAATATGGTTATTACTTGATATCTCTGACTATATTGGTTGAACGTGTTCATCCTATCTTTAACATCGAGACTTTTATTTCTAATGCAAATCAAATGAGCAAGTTATTCATTCGTTTTAACTGCAAGCTTATTCACTATTACGATTAGGTCACAAGACATGTACAACTCATCATCATCTAACCAATCAGGATCACTATGCACTTTTCTAAGCACTTCCTCAGCAACATCTATGGACTAATATGAGGATGGTGCCTTCCCCTTATCACCCTGTTTATCAAATATGTGTAATTTTTATCTTTATTCCACCATCCTCAGCTATAAACATTCAAAGATTTTAATTTGACGAAACATTTTAGATCAATAAAAAAATCCAATTTAATGAGTTATCTCAATTGGAATGGGCATCATTTGGCTGAGACCCATCATGAGGTGACTGGAAAATGGGCTATAATATTTTTTTTAATTGAATTGACTTGGATTAGTAGTAGATTAGGAGGCCTAGTTAGTAGTACTAAGCGAGTCAATGGTATATTTTAATGAGAAGCTTGTATTTTGTGGGTCTTGATATTTTCAAATGGATAGTTGAGTTGATTATCACATGAATTGAAACCATTACGTAATTGAAAGGGGCACAAGAAGATGAACAATTTAATCACTGAAACATACAATATTAAACCCTTAACTATTGATTTGTAAGGTTGATTGATGAATCATAACTAAGGGGTAGTTTAGGCAGAAGAGAAGAAGGGTATTATTCAAGGAAAGGAAGGAATTAAATCTTTTATTAACATGAACGTTAGAAGTATTTTAACACGATATTTTTTATGGAAAATTATAAGGGTCATATATATTGCACTATAATAATCCATTAGTCCACAAACTCAGAATTGGAGTTACTCAAATCGTTCACTAGGGAAATGTTTATAAGCATCTTGTTATCACAAAATTAGACCGGATAGGCTGCCAATCAAGTTAATCTCATGTAACTGTTTCAGACCAATACTTTGGTTGAGGCTTAACCTCCTCAACTTGAGAGGGCTCTCTCAAGGGTTTATGTTTTTTGATAATTATGTAGATGGCTAACTCTATATGGGATAAAAACAGATAAATGATATAAACTGGTTGTAAATCATATTAGCAAGTGTACATTGGGATTATGGAGTCATAATAGCTTCAGCAAAAACAAGAAATCTACCTAGTATGGAAGTCAAGGCATATCAGAGTTCAAGTTAAGGAATACACATGTGAAACAGTAAAACACACAGTCAGTTTGTCTACGAAGGAAGTCAGAGCATCAATGATGAATTATAAGTAAGTAACATAAGCAAACACCACTTCAATAGGATATTAAAAATATGCTATCAGAATAAGAACATACAAGAAATATTCATGAATCTTGAGTTGGCTAAGTAGAAAACTCTGTATTAAGTTGAAAACAGTCACTTACAATAACCACAGTCTTTTTGCTAAAAATGTCCAACCCTTAGCATTTCGACTTCTTCCTCTTTTATAGATCATTTACAGCATAGGATAACCTTATCCTCATCTAGATACATCGAATTCTTACTTTTAGACACCTTGCCAACTATTAGACATGGCATTTATTACAAAATGATAGCTGCAAACCTAGAGAATAGTCCTATTACAAATAGGACTCAAAATCATTAACTCTACTCATAACAACATTATCTAAGCTATATTAAATCATTTGATAACTACATTCCCATAAATTCAAGTCGAAATGATAAGCTCCAGCACTTAATGTCCTCAATGTTGATCTCCTGCAAACTAGGAAACTGTCCCCTGTTTTCTAGGCTTAGATTTCTTTGTGTTTTTAAGGAACTTTAACCACCATGAACCCATGACTTCGAAACCATTTTCTATAAAGAATTGAAATAACATGTGTTCAAAATAATCCATAAGTACCAACTATACAAAATCATCATCGAACTGCCCAAAATAGCCAAAACACACCTGCGCTATGAAATAGCATAGTTTCGTAGCACTTTTCCTAGCGCAGAATTTTAACTTATTTGCCTTCAAAATTTGGTTTCCTGCCTTTGGGATTATGTGCATATTCACTTAACACACCCTCCTTATAATTTTCAAGCCAAAATATACAAGTCTTCCCTTAAAAAAATTAAGGAAAAGGGTGAAAACGCTGCTACAACGGTTTCATAGCACATTTCACCCTTTTTGCACTATTTTCCCTATGAAACTGCTGAGTGAGAAGTTTTGTTTATATTTTATTCAAAATTTAAACCGAAATTTGCCCAAAATTTTAGAAATTCACTGGTTTCTTCAAGAAAAATAGCCATATGAAATAAAGCACCATTTCATGAAGTTTATTCTTTATTCCCCATTTGATTTTACCTTTGAATTTTTCACTCTGCACCTTGGTTTTTTGTTCCATCCTAAGATAGTTTCAATTGCAGCTCCAAATCCTCCACTTGGCCTCTTAGCCTTCTATTACTGGCTCTCAAATGAGTATTAATCACTCTGATAAATCTTGCTTCTTTGATAGCTGGCACTGTCCATGTGAAAAACTGCTCTGTAGCACTTGGAATTTCAAACCTAGAAATAGTTTGGCCTTCCCATACTGCTTTCATCCTATTGAACTCTATTTTTTCAATGTTGTTCTCTGTTGCCGTCTTTCTCATCATTGCAATCGCTTGGTTTTCTAGCTTCAATATTTATTCAAGCAGTCATGTGTTCCTTCCCCTTCATTGTCTTGCTGGTTGCATGCTCCACTATTGGTGATGAGAGATCAACCACCTCTTCAGGGACTCTGGCCGCTTCAATATTTACTTGGACATCTTTACTTCCTTCTTGGAGTTTCTTTGCATGCCTGGTTAAAGGTTTCCTTGCCTGGAAAATATATGCTGCATTTTAACCCTCAAATTCAAGTTTTTTAACTGATTTAACTCTTTTCTATTTATGTTCATCCACTTCAATGAAATCTTATTGCACAATGAGTGATTCTTATATATCAATTGCATGAAGTATGTAATCCAAGTTTCCTTTCAACATTGGGCTGTCCTCTGTACTTGAAACAACTGCTTTTAACTTTGATGCTATTTCTTGGCTTCTTGTCTTTCTCTGGATTTCCTACTTGCTGGCCACTTGTTTTTTTTCTTCTTTGACCCTTTCTAATCTCTGTTTTGTAGGTAATGGAGTTTCTGAAACAAGCACCTGTGTGTTCTCTGCTCTTTTCTCAACCTGTTTTCTTGGTTTCAAATTTACAAACCTCTTTGCACTTGCAACCACATGATGACTAGACTCTGCTGGTGACAATGAAGGAGTCTTTTTAGTTTTAGGGTGTCTAGTTGGGGTTAGGGTTTCCATTTCAAATCCACTCATAAACAAAAAGGAAGACCAATCCCTGATTATTTTCTCAAGCTCATTCAAAACCAATAACTTTATCAAACCATGGTGAAACAGAGAGGTTTCACAACCATCAGACTTGGCTTGTACTTTATCAGACATTTTGGCAAGGCTCCTATGTAAGTAGAAGGGAAAGTCTAATGATATCCTACCTATGAAATGCAACAACAGATTGAAATGATAAGTATAAACTTTATGGTACCTGGCTTCACATGTAAAGTATCTTTGAATGTTGAACAACGACTTGGAATAGGTATATTTGATGCAGCCCCTAGGTATTGCATTTTTCAGGTCCATTTCTGCATATTCAGGTTTCATGAATTCCTTGCATAGTTCCATGTCAAACTTAAAACCTTTAAACAAAGTCTCCTAACCCCTTGGTATTTCTGTCACAGAAGCAATGATCTTAGGTGTTACTGGCACATTTAACATCCCAATTTTTGTATTGGTTCCACTGAAGTGTAAGGAAAACTCTTTAAACACCCGAGTGTGGAAACCTTGCAGCTTTTCACAAAATCTGAGACATCCAGCTTTGCTAAAAGCATACATCACTTTTTGATCCTCAACAATAGCATTTACATTATTAGGCTCGTATCTCAGACAATGTCCCCCTCTGTGGACCTTCTTCTCCTCTGCCATGCTTCCTTTTTAAAAAAACCTATTAGCTTCTCTGGAATTAGTAAAACAACTTCATTTTATTATGTATGAACAACCTCACTTGATAACACAGAACAACCTCGCTTGAGAAAAAGGAACATCCTCGCTTGATTACGGTGAAGATAGACTTGGTATAGAACAACCACAGGCTTAACTCTAATGCTTTAGAGCTTAAACTTGGAGGCAAATGAAAACTGGAATGACTGAATTAGGAAATATTTTCAAATTTGAAATCCCATTTTACAACTGAATGATGCCCCTGTCATGATGATGATGGATGTGAAATGAGTAAGTACTTTGAATCTGACCTCTAACTAACTCACCATACCATTTCCCTATCATTTCTTAACGGATTTTTGACAAATTCTGGATTTCTTGACATGACATTTAAGAAACCGCACTTTCGTAGCGTGTTAGTTCCCAAATCTAACTTCGGTTGAAATAAGGCGGAAAAAGGACAACACCAAACCACGCTCAACCTCGTAGCTAGCCCTACGAGGACAGGAGAGGGCTCTCTCCGGGTCAATCTCAATGAAAATATTCAAAGGGGCTTGAGATGACTAAAACAAAAACTTATATTAGGCTAGATAAACAAATAGGAGGGTTTGATTTTGATTTTTAGAGGTTTTTGCTGGAAAAAGGGAAAAACAATTTGCGGGCTTGGGGATGAGGCCAATTTCTTGCAGAGTTCAAGTTGGGGCGAGGTAGGCAGTGGATTTGATGTCTTAGATCAAATGAATGGATTGAAAAGACTGCTGAGGAGATGAGGAGGGCAAGAGAGTGCAAGGATCCTCTTCAAACTGACGAAAAACATAAAAAACTAAACAAAAGTCTAAGGCAGAGCATCAACAAATTAATGAATTCTACCTCAGTTACTCATTGGTTTAATTCAGAAGAAAAGAGAAGGGAAATGGCATAAATATAACATTAATTAAAATTACAATAAAATGAGAAGAACATCATCAAAACTCAGAAGCCACAAGGATCCCAACAAGTGCTGCAAAACTCTGGTCTTTCCTTTGCCAAAAATATGAAATGAATATACAATGAGGTGCCAAACTTTTCCCAAGTATCCAACCCTGAAAATGTCTCAAAAAATAAAATATATAGACCATCCTAACCCCATCCCATGCCTCTAGGGGTCAATCTCATCCTTCTAGGAGCTGTTTCAACCAATTCTAAACATGGAACTGAAATCTAGGCAGCCAAACAACTTACCTCTATATGCTAGGAAACTGATCCATTCACCTAATTTTCACTTTTTAGTGAATGAATCCTCTATAATAAGTAAAAACATGCCAAATTTACATCATAGCTACAAAATTACATCAATATAGATCAATAATTACATCCAAAAGTGAAACTAGTCAAACTGGCCGAATTTCTGAGCTGAAAAGTGAAAATTGGGCAAAAATCCTCTATGCGCCGCGCCAGAAAACTCAATGTGCCACGCCAATTTGAGGTGATTTTGAGGCACTTCCTAAAGTCCAAATTGAGCTCATGATAGCTTGTTGGAAATCCCTAGATGTCTGTTATCCAACCCAAGTGGAATTTTCCAATTTGGATGTCATTTTCTCCTCCAAAACTGCAATCTCCCAAGACTGGTTCCTGCTGGTGCAAAAAGTGGAAGAAAGGCCATTTTTGGAGTGTTTTTGACCTTTAAGACCACCCAGAACTTCATGAAATCTCTCAGCCATTTCTGAGCATGCATAATTTACCATAAAAAACCCAAAAATATCAAGTTTTCCTCTATAAGATGTCCCAATCATAAGCGCACGTCGGGTGGCGCGATGCGTTGGGCGGAAAAACCTGTTTTGCAACCAAAATTTTCAAAAATGAAAAAATTTTCTCCAAATTTGCTGAAATTTAGAGTGAAGGTCTCCCATCATGTCTCATGCTCAGCCAAGGAAGCTTCGGCCAAGATTCGGAGTGGATCCGGCCTTTTCCGATGTTTCAGTGCTTTTCTCAACCTCTCCTTCAGGATCTTCATTTTTGCTCTGTAAATGTGTGTGCGGGCCCAATAGTGATTCTTCATGTGTCTAAGCATGTCTTTTTCCCTATTGGCCTTCACCAACAGCTTCTCCAGATGAATGTTGAT
Organism: Pinus albicaulis; assembly: GCA_034641835.2. Lineage (NCBI taxonomy): Eukaryota > Viridiplantae > Streptophyta > Pinopsida > Pinales > Pinaceae > Pinus > Pinus albicaulis. Next base: position 119,222,618 of record CM076582.1, on the reverse strand, counting down.
GCTCATAAGGCAAGTCTCTCGCTCAAATGGTGTCATGTCACCTGGTCTCTTTCGGGCCAATTCACGGTCTTCACGGATTTGCCCCAACTCTATGAGTGTCTGCTGATCCTCCAGTTGTTTATTCCACTGCTCCAAGTAATTTATAACCCACTGAGCTCTTAAAAATTTCTTAGTTAGTGTTTCGATCTCAGCTTTTTTCTCCTGGATGATTTCTTTCAGCTTTGAGCTGGGAGAGATCGAATCAACATCGATAAGTATAAAATTAGTGCCTTGGCCTCCTGAAGGGCCCTGACCGTGCATAGGCCTTTTGCCTTTGTCCTATACCTGTGCTGATGTAAAAGGAAAGACCCCTTCCATGCCATGTGGAGATAGTACTCACGCTGCTGATGAAGGTAACGAGACCCCTTCCACCCCTGGTGGAGATAGTACTCGTCGTGCTGCTGCAAATAAGGCTCTGGTACCTCTCTGATATGTAACACACACTGGAACACTGATAGGCTCTGTCTCAGGAACCTCAAACTGATGCGAAGGCTCACCTGCATCGTGAACAATCTCTGGAGGAGGTTGAGGGGCTGTAAATAAGTCACGAGAAATGAACTCATCCCATGCGATGCCCTACAATCCAAGCTGATGTACTACAATGATTTTAATGAGTGCATAATGATAAATGTTGTTATGTTGCTACTCCGAAGTCTTCTTTTGCACAAGGGTAGTCATCCGCTCTATGTTTCGGCACATGAAGTATGGAATATTCATCAATCGCACCCTCGTGAAATGCATCAAAATTCTGATATGGTATGCATAAAGGCGTGAAAATCTACCCTCATAGCTGAAATATCTAATGATGAGCTTCATTAATAGCGCATAGGACTCCTTCAGAAACTGGAATGGAAATACTCTACTCAACTGCCTCAAATATCCAAGCCTGATGTAAGATTCGTAATATTCTCTATCCAGTTGGTGTCTCTTATTCCACTCCTCACCAATATTCGGTATCCCGGTTGCCTCAGAAATGGTCTCTGGTGTCAAGGTGAAGTTCACTCTAGCAAGGTTTACATGACCATCACGCAAATGTAGGACAAATAAGCGAACCAACTCCTGATGGTGTTGAATCTGAGATATCATCTCACAATACCGAAAACATGAATGTTGCTGAAAGCATGTCATTGCAAGCGGGCAGGCCTGCAATTGAGCCAAAGAAGTGGGCTCCTCCCTGACGTGCCTGCCACTCTTATGAGACCTCTTCGGTACATTTAGCTCTGTGGTTGAATCACTGTCCTGCTCATATCCCTGCTCATATGATGAATTTGTCTTTGACATGATGCTGAAAACAAGGTGTTTGACAAATATATGCTGATATATGTATGGTGAAAACAAGAGTTTGGTGTATGTTTTAATGCCAAATGCGCCACATATATAATAAGGTGTTGTGGAGAAAATTCACAATGAATACAATAGACTATCAAGTGAATTTAAGTGTGAGGACAATCACTGTTTGGGGGACTTAGGGATTTGGGGATTTATAAGTGATGTGGGAATGAGTGATAGTGATGGGGGTAGTTTTTAGGAATAGGAGTAAGTGAAATGACAAAATATAAGTGAAATCAAGGATATAGAGGCAGTCCTTGAATGTTGTGGAAATTAGGCCTTTGTCAATGGATGGTAAGTGATGGAGTTTGAGGATTAACACATGGGAAAAAAATGGTATAGGACAGCGGGAATAACAGAGGGACTGTGGTATGATAGTGTGATAGTAATAGCAGTGATAACAATGATATCAGTGATAAGAGCACAAATGAAAATAGAATGAGAGTGTTTTGGTAACAAAGTTCGAGTTTTGACACCCAATTACAAACCCTAGGAGCAAATTTTGATGTGGATATAGGGTTATATTTTCACCATTTAACCTCTCGAATTCCTCCTTCCAAATAGCACCCAACAAGAGTTAACATCAAATGGTAAGGGCGCACACTTACTTGGAGACAAATAAACTGAATCGAATTGAGTTTTGATGGAGCGAAGATGAGTTTCGGCCTTTGGGGCTCTGTGCGCCACGCACAAACCCAATGTGCTGCGTCATGTGGGTGCATCGCGCCCTTAGTAAAATGCACGGTGTGTTTTGGCTCTATATGCCGCGCTCTGTGGATGCGCCGCAGCCTATCCCAATGCACCGCGCTCTGTTTAAACACACAGTCGGCCTCTTCTAAAATCACAGTTTGTTCTTTGAACTCTAACTCGACTTCTCTCTTAGATTTTCTGAATATCTCTTGATGCAAATGAATGAATAATCTTGGAGAAATATCTTATATAGAGATGGTTTTAATTTTTGCTTCTCAAAACCCATTTTGTAATGTTTTTTACTTTGGCACTTTTTGCATTTAATACAACTTCTGTCTTTTTGTTTCCTCACTGACTTTCTGAGCTTGAATGATGAAATTGGTTGATTTTTGCAGGGATGGTGGCATTGAAATTTGGCAAAGGATGACCAGAGTCTGCTTTTTGAAGTACTTCATGGAGAAAAGATACATATTTATTACAAAAACAAATTTGACAATTTCTTCTTCAAAACAGAGTTTTGAAGAAGAAACATCCTCGAGCATATTTGACGATGTAAATCTTGAAATGACAACTAATTGAAAACATCCTCATGGCCTGCGGGCATTGTTTAATATTTCTGAAGACCAAACCCTAGACCTAGAAACTAAAATGACTCTTTTTGACCAAAATAACCATCTATGACTGTAAATGACATGAACTGAACTTTGATGAATTTTGAGAAATTTTGACCAACCCTGCAGGTACAAGCATGAGGGAAAATGAGAGAACAAAGCCCTTCCGTCATACAATGGCATGCCCCTAACGAAATGCAAATAAATGAGCAAAATGGGACACCTAAAAAAAAATGAAATGTAATAATAGGAATGATATCTGACAGAGGGATGTAAAGACCGACTCTAACATAGCGCACGCAGTGTATTTTTCGCACTTTGCATTACGAAAGTAGCAACGCTCTCGTAGCGCAAATCCCTTTTTTTGAACTAACGATGCTACGAAATGAAGGATTCTTGGCTAATTGCAGAAATTTAGCCTGAAACTTAATGGAATGACCCCTAAATGAAAAATATGAATCTTTGATCATGAAATGGACCTTGAAGGACTTTATTTGAACTTTAATGATGACCTTTAAACTTAAAAACTATGACTTACCCTTAACCAAACTAAAAATGAATTTCAAACCTATTTAAGATCATGATAAAAAACAATGTTGACATACAATGTTTTGAATTTTTTTTTGTGTTATAACACATCTCATCCCCAAGACTAAAATGGGTGGATGATTTAAGAAATGTTGATACGTTAGAAACAAGTTCAATGCATGGTAATTATAATTATAAGGCTTATGGAAACTAGTGGTATAACCTATGAAAGCTTCCTTGGTTTTGCTAGTAGTCATAAGGGTTGTACATATTTGAAAATGACTTGTATACCAAGATGTTTAAAATCCAAAAAATTTATATGAGAAAAAATATTAGAATGCATCTTCTATATTTCCCCCTTATTTAGTTTATATAGCTTTTGGTTGATCCTCTATAAACAATTCCTTGCATTGTAATTTAATCATAACCTCAAACCAGAGTTGGATGAATAAAGATCACAAATATATGATGCCTTAAAGAGTGTCATCATTCATTCATAAACCCACAAAATATTCTATCTCAATAAATTTTATCGCTAAAAATATGTTTACATAATATAAAATAAGGTCGTTCAAAAATTTTCCAACAGAAACATCACAACTTTTATTAAGATAGTCAAAATTTACATGTGCACATGCCATGAGGCATTCAACCTCTCAGTAAAAAATGTGGTACTAAAAAATAGTTTTGAGATTCAACAAGAAAAATTCTTGATCCTAGTGAAAATTAATCACCTACACTAGGTGGGCCCCTCAGGCTATTTTTAGGTGTATGTCTATTTATAGTGCATGTCTATTTACAGATGCATGTCTATTTATAGATGCATGTATATATTTATTATCCATTAATTTAGATGGACATTAAAATATAATATATTCTCAATGAGAACTTGGAAATAGTTAACTGAAGTGGAAAATCAATTAGCTAAGTGAATTTCGAGTTAAATGGTTGGTTGGTGGGACATGCAGGTTTAATTTAGTTGTAACTGAGTGATTCGAGTTGTAACAGAGTTGGAAGTGTAGTGGTGCATGAGTTGTGCAAGCTGTAAGTATTTTAACTCAGTTAAGTGAGTGAAACTCAGTTGTGCTAGTTGTAACTAAAGACAAACTAGTGAGAAATCAATTGAATTAATTATTAATTAATTCACAAGTAGTGATCTCACATGCAACTGAAGATTTACTATTATTAACTTCTTGCATGTCAGATCCAGTGGAGACCCATTGAGTTTTAGGTGAAAGGGAAGTAAGCTATCACTTGTGACATTATCCGCTTGCACACATGCAAGCACACACACATTGGATGTGCCCATGAGGATTGCGTAGTCAAGGCAGGCAAGAAGGCATCAATTCAGGGATTGCTTTCAGCAGGGATTGCGCAATGGAGGCAGGCTGTTTGGAGACAAAAATTGGCTAAGGGATTTGCCAATTTTTGTATGATAGTGTGAGAATATAAGCTGATGTACTGAGAGCTCTTATGATTGGAGCTTTGTATGTAATTGTTTCATGATCTATGATATAATATACAATAGAATATAGTGGGATTTTTAGCTGTAAGCTTTCCCCGGGAAATTTTTTGTGTTGTGTGTGATTGATCTTTCTTCATGATATTGTAATTGGCAATTGTGTTTTTAATTCCGCAAATATTTGTAGAAGGGATTCAATATTTAAATTTAGCATATTGTTAGATTGGGTGAATCCAAGATATACATGCATATTGTATAATTTCTACATGGTATCATAGCATAGGAAATTACAGAAGTGAAGCAGGAGTTGAGTTTGTAGCTGGTGAGAATTCGAATTTGTAGAAAGAATTTCCTGGTGTTATAGCTGATTCAAGATCGAAATGGCTTTCAATGGCTTGCGGTTAGAGTATGCACTTAAGGGTAGCTCAAAATAAATTTCTTGGAAGGATAGGATGGAGTCAGTGCTTGAAGAAAATGGAATGAAGGAATTCATTGAAAATGATGTTCCTAATCCCGCTATGACAAATGCTACCAATATTGATGCATGGAAAAAGAAAGTGGAAAAGGCGAGGAGGATCCTGTTGGAGGGAGTACGAGACCACATTGTCTCAAGCCTCCATGGGAAAACCACACCATACACAATGTGGAAGGCTTTGATGTATCTATTCCAAAGAAGTAGCGACCATAGGAAATTAGGGCTCAAAGATAAACTCAGGAAGATCAAGATGGAAAAGGTCGACACCATTCCAAAGTATCTCACAAAGTTTGTCCAATGTCGGGATAAACTGGGGAGTGTGGGAATAACAATTGCCAATGATGATTTGGTGATTTTGGTTCTCTTAGGACTTCCTAAGAGTTGGCACAATTATGAAGACTCTATCAATGGAAAAGAAAAATTTCCGGATTAGAAATGACTGTGGTCGGATTTGGTGTAGGAGGAGTTCATGTAGAACACTAGAGATGGCTCTTCATCAAAGCATGACGATGAAGAGGATTGTGATTTGGATGCCAAGGTGAAGAAGGGGAAGGGGAATAAATTCCATTCTAAATCCGAGTCTAAAGGCAAGAAGTTGGACATGTCCAAGGTGAAGTGTTTTCACTATCACGAACATGGGCATTTTTCTACTAACTGTCCACAAAAGAAGAAGAACAAGAAGGTTGCTGGATCTGTAACTGGTGAGGCCCTTGCCTCACAATTTGAGCTGGAATTCTCATTGATCACATGCATAGTGTTAAGTGCATTGGGATATGTGTGGTATTTGGACAGTGGCGCTTCCTTCCACATGACGGGAGATAAGGATCTTTTCAGTGAATTGGAGGAGAAAGATCTTGAGATGCATATTGAGATGGGCGATGACAGATGATACAATGCTATTGGGATTGGTACCATTAAATTTCAAAGGGAGTCAGGAAAACAATTTCAATTAAAATATGTGATGCATGTTCCAGGTCTGAAGAAAAACTTAGTCTTAGTCGCAATGTTGGAGGACAGAGGCTATGAAGTTGTTTTTAGTGACCGAAAATATTTCCTGCGACATAAAAAAATGGGTCAAGCCAAGAGGATAGGGATTCAAGTTAAGAATATTTACAAACTGGAGGTAGATGGCTGCATTTCCATGATGGGAAAGGCAGAAAAAGTGGTGAGCGGGGATGAGGGTGAATTATGGCACAGGCGATTGGGCCATCTTCATCATGGAGCCTTGAAATTCATGCAATAAATATCTACTGGACTTCCAATGGGAACACTTGCTTAGTTAGATCAGTGCAAGGGTTGCACCATGGAGAAGTATGTAAAGTTCACCTTTCATGAGAAGAAGAACCATGCTTCCAGGATCCTTGAGTGAATTCACACAGCCGTGTGTGAACCATTCTCGGTTGCTTCAACAACATCCTCTTCCTTAAATAAAACACGAGTTTTCTTGCCCTTGGCCCCACTCAATTAGGCCATATCTATCCAAAGATTCATCTCCCTCCAAAACTGCGTTATTCCTTCTTAGATTCCTCCTCTTCCATAACTGTGCTGTTGACTTAGTCAAAGTGGACTGAATCAACTTGATTTTATCCCTGTTCACACATGGAGGTGTTTTATTAAGCTAGAAAGAGTGTCCCCTTTCACACTTGGAGTGTTTTTATCCCTCCATAGGAGACTTATGGGTTTTTCTACCCATTTATTCACCGACTAGAGCTGCTGCTAACTCTAATGTTCCATTTAGCTTTGAGGCTAAAAGTTTGGAACATTACAACTATCCTATCCTAATTGTAAAACAACTAAAAAATATTTTTGAAACTAGTTAATCCCCTTTATATTTGATATTAGAATGACTGGGGCTACAGGTGATAGTAATCCAACATGATATATTATCATTTATTCCACTAATACAATGTTTCCAAATAACCAAATTAACCTTCCTGAGTGTCTTTGAAAAAATTATTGATGAATAGAAAATGCTTTGGAAAGAAACACAAAAGCTAAAAGTAATCTAGAAATGTAAAGTTGTAAAAGTAATGCTCGTAAAGATCAACATTACAATTTGAAGAATCTAATCACATATTGATATAGTTGAAAGCAACACATCCACACTTGAAATCAAATCAATGTAATCAATATAAATATAAATCTATATTACAATTTGAGAACATATTTAAGCACTAGTTGTATACTCAACAAATCAAGATAAGTTGAGTTTATGTAAACGTTAATGAGTGCTCAGAAAGGTGTAGCATAAAGACGTTGATATACCCGTTAACATATTGAAAATTACTTTTATATTTAAAAACAAAACAACAAAATATTATTACTTTATGTCAAACTCAAAACTGAAGATTGTAATCCATACGATGATATCCATACGTAACCATGTAAAATTCGATCCACAATAGGAACTTCAGTTTCTTGTAATTGTTGAGAATCTCTTAGGAAATTTGGTAAATACTTCAGTTATTCATTTCCGAGACACTTTATGAACCAAGATGAATTAATTAAGATTAAAAGAATTAATTAAAAATTAGATAAGCTTATCATATACCCAATATGGGTTAATGAGGAAAAAATGTAGAAGTATTTAAGGCAAAATGAGAAGATTAGACTCAATATTAGATTTGTGATACGTTAAAAAGATGAAAAAAGTGAGGCTCAACGTATCCCCTAACCTCGCATTATTACATGTCCTCGTGCGTTGAATTATTAAAAAGTACAAAATTTGACTAGTTGCTTTGAATTATTCTCAATGCATCCACAAGAAGATTTAGATAGTGTGTTGAGGATTAACATATCTTTATGGGGGTTATACATCTTGATCCTAACTTGCAATATTTAATTATGGCATTTTATATTCTTGTTTTGTTGTTTTGATGGTGCCATTTTCCAGCATATTTCCTTAATAGCTTGTGCCTTTCCTGTAATTTTTCAGGCTTCTCTCTAAGTCTAGCAACTTGCCTTTTTAGCTCTTCATTTTATTTTTTATTTCCTTCTCCAAGAATTCTAATTCCATAATTATCTTTTTTAGTTGCTTAATCATTCTTTTCAAATTTTGAAACTCGAAGTCTAAAATAGAAGTGGTAGGTTTTACATTTATTTGAGCTTCTTCAATCAAATTTTCAAAATTTTGAGTATTACCTGCAATTCTTTCTTTTGGGGATCAAAATATAGCCCTTTTCTGAGGGAAGCTTATAAGGACATACTCCTCGTTCTTTCCCCTTTTGGAGGTTCTTCGAACGTTAAAACAAAATCTTCAATGATCGCCAAACTTTTATAATCCTGAATCTCTTTACACCATTTTTCCATAGCATAGAAATCCTATGTTGGATGCCTCATTGGAAGTGTATACAAGTTTTCCTTTGTTGATGATTTTAGAATTTTTTTCATAAGTATATCCTCATTATCATTTCTATCTGTATTATCCATATCCTTGTTAAATTTTTCTTGACATTGATGCCTTTGTGTTATGGTTACTTACCATGTCACAACTTTCGTAGGTGGCACTGAAGAGGTTTTTATTACAAATTCCTCTGATCCTGTGCTTACTATTTTTTTGTATTATTATCTCTATCCATGTTTCCCATGTCCCTAATAGGGTTTTCAATCTCATATATTTCTTCCTGAAAGAAAATTTAAACCAAGAAATTGTCCCAATTTCGATTTAATTTTCTTAGCTCATTTAGTACAATTAATTTGATGAATGCATGGTGATATAACAATTAGATCACATTTTTAGGGTTCCTTTGAGTTGCAAAATTCATTTATAGAGAATGTTTAGAAGGAAGAAATGCATGTTAATTCTCTTCGTTCTATATCTTAGATGTCATAACAACCATATATGATAAAGGAATATAATACTATATCTACCCTCACAAGTTAGAAGCTTTTGGATTTAAAAAAAAAAAAAAAAATCCTTCCATGGGACATTTAGCCATACGCAAGGTACTCATTTACTCCAACCAATGTCCTTATGATCCTTATTGATGAATGATTTTCATTCCTCTCACTTGATCCTTTGGTTTTTGTACCATCTCTCCCCCTTTTTTCATAGACCCATGACTACTGCAAAGGATACCTCTGTGATAATAATTACAAGATCCCCCACTTTAGCAAGTTTGGCATTGAAATTGTCCCCAAACACCTCAGTCACTTTATTGTTGTGCCATTGAAAACACTCAAACAATCAGAGAAATTTCTCTTTATGGAAGATGATTTTACATTCTATAAAATTTTCTAGGATATCAAACTTTAAAGGATGATACCGGATCACTCCTACATCTTTGATCACTATCTAAGTTACAGGGTTACACAATCAAAACATATGACTCTCTTTTTGATGAATAGTCGGGGATAAGAAAAATATTACAAACAATTGGTGAAAGAGGTTTATTAACAATTTGAAAATGTGACACATCATGAGATGTTGCTTAAATACCACTGATAGTTAATGGTGATTATATCATGATTGCTTCATATCATCCCATGTAATGATTTGTATTTTATCAATTCGTGACAATCCTTCATCCTTAAGAAGAGAACAATTCATATTATATAATGATTTTAACATCACGAGTTTGGGGTAATGGAAAATAAATGAAGATATTCATAGATTTTTGAAATTAATGGTATAAGATTAATTTGACTTGATTTTCATCTATTCCCTTTACTTTGGAAAATAAAGTGCAACAAAAACAAAATAGCCTTGCATCAAACCTAATCCTTGTGATAAATGATATAACTTCAAAGTGCAACTCATAGTGAGATGCAAGAGATGTATTTTTTTTAATTCTTTGGGATATTGCTTCAGAAAAGTGTGCTTAAATCATATTATTGTAGGAATCTTCTGAGCTTAGAGGTGAACTTTTTTATGCTTAAATAATGAGATGAGGCAAACGATTGTTGGAGCTAGGAGAGAGCTAAACTTATGAGGTTGAATTGGATAATGTTGAAGGAGGCTGAAGGAAGGAATAAGTAATTGAAGATATTGAAAATAATCTGAAGGTTTCAATAACCTCATTGTATCCCCCACAACCATACGTTTGCATGTCCTCATACAAATATGTTGAGGAACTGGAGTGGATGCTACTAAAATTGGATGACCATGTCGCTGTATCACATCCATGATTGGATCAATATATGATGATAAAGGAAAATGGATATGTTGTAAGTTTTTTATATCATGAAAACATAGAATCTTCAAGCGTGCCAAACATGTGGTACAATTTTTATCATGTGAATGAATGTGATGAGGTTGAACATGATAAAAATTCATTAGATTACTAGCCATTAATGTATGTTGTTAACCATCATGAGACTAATAACCTTTGATGTTAATGAGCTTCAAGGTACCTAAGTACATCTTGATAAGTATGAATGAATGCGTTGTTGTTGAGTCACCTGTAAGATTTGCAAATCAGGGGACATTGATCTATTCCCTTGTTGTCAGTGAGGAAGTCTGCCATTAATATATGCAAAGTCCAAGGAAATAAAAAGAATCTACAAATTGTTCCTAGATAAGGTTTTTAGGTCAATGGGACAATATTTGTTGCAGGGTGGGCCTTAAAGAATCCCACATCATCCAACTCAAGCATAGAACCCTTTTTTTTTAAGAACCAAAATACAAAATTGGAACCAACATGAACTTATAGAAATTATTGTGAACTTTTCCTTCCAAGAATCCTAATTTTCAAGCAAGATTCATATCTAGTTGAGTTAGTTACCTTAATTTCACAATTAAACTTATTTTATCATTAATATTTTATTCATTTATTTATTATGGTATCCTATCCTACTTAAAAAGAACATTCTCCTTCAAGTGTAGGAGTATTTCCAATGATTCCATGTGTGCAACATAATTACAAATGTACTCATACTTAGGTTTGAAAATTATGCTTTAATGTATACCGGAGCATACAAGACCAAATGCTTCAAATGATATGATAAGAAGAGTTTTTACTGGAACCAACATTCAATATAGTCATAATTTTATTAGATCTCTTTCTTATTTGGTCCATTCTATATGTACTTCTCTACCATGCCATGTAAATCTTCTACTGTCATATGGTTGGTATTTTGGGTGCATGATGGATTTTATGATATACATGTTAGAAATACTTGATATCAAGTTCAAATTTCCACTCTCCACTGAATTTGGTCCATGGTGATCAGAGAAGGTTTCTATATCTTTTTGTAAAGGTGGGTCATGGATATTTTCTTTTTCTATCACTTCCAGAGAGGAAAATATGTTATTGTTTACTACCAAGATTTTCTCTTCCTAATATGTAATGAGTTTTCCAACTATTGCTAGAATTTTAGATATTTCCCGGAGGAGCATTATTTAAAATCCCGATCAATAGTAAGTTCTTCTTGTTTCTGATAATTCCCATCTCTCAAACATGGATTAGTGTACGGGCGGGTTCTTAAAACACCTTAAAACAAAAACTTTTAAATCAATGAAAGTACACGCCACAAAGAAAATTGAAGCAACCTGAAAAAAAATCATATACTTGAATCCTCATGTTACTAATACCCTGTTGTCACAAAGTTGTCCTTTCACACAAGTTAGCTCTTATAAATAAAAATTTCTTGAATAAAAGGAAAACATACATTGACATGAAAAGGGCTTATGGAGACTCACTAAAGTGGTTGCACATGTTCTTACCTATTAGCTTACCTTCTGACTCCTTTGAGTCCTTAAATTTCGTAGGACAAAGAAAAATAATACACAAAAACAAAAGAATAAATGGATTAAACTACCAATGTGCTAATCCCTTTAGCATCTCCCTGACAATGGTGCAAAAAATGTCAGGAAAATTATATGTGATAATTTTTGTTACATTTTAATTTCAAGCTAGGGCTCATAAGCTTGTGAGATGCTTGCAAAGTATGTACAAGATCAAAGCTTCACTATCCTATCCTAATTGTAAAACAACTTAAAACTCTTTATGAAATCAATTAATCTCCATTAGGTTTGATATTAGAAGTATTTGATACGAACTTAAACCGGAATGCAATAGAATACATATCTAACCATAAATATAGATATGTAACAGATATAACACTTCATTTCATTAATATCAAAGAAATGAAATATGCTTGCATACAAAATGGAAATAAACTAGCTCGGGCGATGGTAGCATATATTTGAGAAGAGATGTGGCAAATACATGCCTCTGAACTGTGTTACAATGATGCTCAAGGGAATTTTTGTTATTGAACAACAAGGGAAAACCATAAACAACCAAAACCCTAACCCCAAGAGATGGAACACTAAGGGTTTGTGGGCCCTGTTGGGGTTAGTTGGGCAAACAACTTCTCAGGGTCGTAACTTGGTCATATTATCTATATTTGGTGTGTACGATAGTTCGTTGGAAATATATATTTGAGTACTTAAATATTTACAGTAGGCCCATACCTATGGCTATGGGCCTGCTGCAGACCTGAAAAAACACCGTTTAGGGGGTCAAAACTGCTCCAGAAGTTCAAGACCCGAAAAACTACTAAAAATAGTAAATGTTGCTATAACCAAGGAAACTGATGAAACCGATTGGAGGTCTAGGTGGAATAGGTGGGTGACCACCAATATCCGCCTGGATTAATCCTCCCTCCTTAGGAATCAATGGTCCCCATTGAGTGCAGAGCCTCCATGAGGTGAGGAAATTTCTGTTGAACCTGGTCCTTGGTGAACCACTTGCCCTGGTGAAGGAGTTGGCATGCTTTGACAACTTGATATATATGGATCCTTTGTTGGTGAGTGTTCTTGATCTATGTTTTCATGAACCGATCAGTTGTGGCCTATTCCATGTAGTATGGGTTTAACTTTGTTGGCGTGAGGTGTTCTGCAATTTTGGATGTGTCTAGTAATGGTGGAAAGTATGGCCGAAGGAAGTCCAAATTGAAAATTGGGTGCATACCAAGGAATGGTGGAATGATGAGATCGAAGGAATTTTCCCCTAAAAACTTGGTGATGGTGTACGTCCCATATCAGAGAGGGAGAAGCATGTGGTGGGGCCCAATGAGGTGCTCCTTCTACATATGTAGCCAAAAAAATTCACTTGCCTAGAACTTGTATGGAACCTGATGTTGATCATTTCATTGCTTGTACTTAGCATTGGCTTTTTCCAATATGTTATGGTCCTGCTGGTGGATGTGCTGAATGTGCTCAATGAATTTGTTAGCCTTGTAACTTTAGACAGGCCATGAGCCGAATCTGCCTAAGTAGCTACAAATGGTATGGCCACGTCAATGGGACATAGTGGCTGGAATCCCAACCCCACCTGAAAGGGGATATGGCCAGTTAAGCTATGGAGAGATATTTTGTAGTTATGCTAGGCATAGGGGAATATTTCATCCCATGTATGTGGATGCATCAATTTGTGCATGCACATAATGTGTACGATCATTCTATTGCAAACCTCTATTTGGTCATCAGTTTGGGGGTGGAAAGTCATGGACTTAGTGAGCTCAGTATCCAACATCGACAAGAGACTTGACCAAAATTTATTTAGGAATATGTTTACCCAGTTTGAGATAATGGACCGTGTCATCCCAAAGTGTAACCACACTCATTCAAAGAAGAGCTTAGTAGTGGCTACTATGATACTCTTCTTACAAGCCTCCATAATGGCCATCTTAGAGAATCTATCGACGACCACGAAAACACAGTATTTTCCATGCTTCGTAGAAGGAAGTCATGACATGTAATCCATGGAGATGGATTCCTAAGGTTAGCTAGGATTAGGAAGAGGAGTATACAAGCCTTGATTCTTTATGGTTGGTATGGAATCGACGCAGGAAGTGCAAGATATGACATACTTCCGAACATCCTGTCGAAGTTTAGACCAATAAAATACTTTTGTAGCACTGCCACTATTTCTCTAATCCGAAATGTCTAGCGACCCGACTATAGTGCGCCTCCCAAATCATCTTGGAACACTTGCTTAAAGGAACATAAAGGTGTCCCAGGTGACAGAACAATGCATCTTGGAGATGAAAAGATATAACTTGCTTGCCTTTCAGGAGCATCTGGTATGTGTTGCCAAATTATGGATCGATCTTGTAAAGATGCGGCCACCCCAAAGTCTCGTTCCCATAAAAGTAAAGCATAATGGTCAATACCATGACCAATGGTCGGTTGAGGCAGTCTGCAACATTTTTGGTGTTGCCCTTCTTATACTTAATGTTAAAATGGAACTGTTTCAAGTATGTGGACCATTTCTGATGGAGATCGTTCGACAACTTCTCTTGTGTCTGTATAAATTGTAGGGGTTGGTGGTCTATGTGGATGATCATTTCCTTCCCTAGAATGTAATTCTTCCATTTTCGGCATACCTGCACAATGGAATACTTCTCTTTGTAATAGGCGGGATACTTTCACGCAGTGTCTGAATGTGTCTCACTGTGATATGCCATTGGATTCCCCTGCCGAGTAAAAACTGCATCAATAGCATAGTCAGAGGCATGTGTCTCAATCTCAAATGGTTGTTGCAGGTCTGGTAGTGTGAGAACTTGTGCAAATCAGAGGCAATTCTTCAACTCAATAAATGCCTTATGTTTGGATTTGGAACAAAATAATTTTTCTTTCACTCCGCCCTTAGTGACTTGACTTAAAGCCCAATTGATATGAGAGTACCCCAACTCAAACCTACGATAGAAATTAGCAAGACCCAAAACGTTGTAGAGCTCTGTTAGATTGGTTTGGGCTAGACAATCTCAAATGACTTGTATCTTGGTTGGGTACACATGCACATCCAATTCATTAATTATGTACCCCAAATATTGAACCTGGGTCATACCAAAAGTGCATTTTTCCAAATTGGCACACAACTTGTGTTGTCGCAGGGTTTGTAGGACTTGTCAAATATGGTGGAGGTGCTCTTCCCAATTCTAGATGAAGATCAATATTTAATCCAAATACACCACCACGAATGAGTTCATGAAGGGTTGCAAGATGTTGTCCATCAACCTCATGAAGGTTGCAGGGGAATTCGTTAACTTGAAAGGCATGACCTGCCATTTGAAAAGGACCTCCTTGGATTTGAAGGAAATTTTCCACACATTAGAAGGTTCAATTGATTTATAGTGATAACCAAAATTCAAGTCAACATTGATAAAATATTTGTCCTCATTTAGCTGTTCCAAAAGGTCATAAATCCATGGGATTGGATAGCTATTTCAAACAAAGATCTTGTTCAATGCCGGATAGTCAATACAGAGTCTCCAGGTCCCATCCTTCTTCTGTACCAACACGATCAAACTCCCACAGGCTGATGAACTTGGCATGATGTGACCTTTCTATTCCTGAATATGCCTCTTGATTTCATCATTCTCTAGAACAGAGTGTCGATAGATTGGTCCAATGGGTAGAGGCGAGCCCGGGGTCAGATCAATGGAGTGCTTGACTTGATAGTGTGGAGGTACCCATATGGGTGAGGTGAAGATGTCCTTGTACTCCTCCATGACCATGTCCATTTTTTGCTTCTGTGCAGAGGAGCCTTGTTTAGAGGCCTTGGCCATAATATTCTTCTTTCCTCGAGGGCGAATCATAAGTAAAAAAAAATTATCGATCTGGGAAATGATCTTACTACATTTATTTTCAGTGATCAAAGAGATGGTGGTAGGCAGTGCTACCTCTAGTATCCTGTACAACTTATTGACCAAAGTAATAATAACAATGCGAGGCCTAGACTCATACACAACATGATTCTTCCACAAGCATGGTTGGCCTAATAATACATCACAAACTTTAAGAGGAACAACATCACACAATACATCATCTATGAAGGGATTGATGTTGTAGGGAAGGGGACATTGTTGGATGACGCGGAGATATCGCCCTTGGTGAATCCACCTGATGGTGTACGACTACGGGTGTGTTGTGGTTGGTAGGCCCAGGTGCTTCATGACCTCTGCTAAAATGAGGTTATTTTGGCTCCCGCCGTCGGCAATAAAATTTAACAGAGAAACCTTCACCCACATCTATGATTCGAAGAGGCACTCCTCCTCCTATGGATATTCGAGCTCATTCTTTGTTGGAAATACTGAGAGGGGGGTGAATTAGTATTCCTTTCAATTAGAGCATTATTTAATCTTCAATTATTATCATTGTTTGTACAATGATAGTAGTAAACAAAAGGAACACAAATGCACACAGTTTTTAAGGTGGCAACCCACTCCGAGACAAAAACCACCTAATGCTTTTCTATAAATTCTTTAATATTCAACTCCAATTGAAAATAAAGCTCCAACTTCCTAGAATATAGAAAAGCATTCTTCTCTAGCTCCCATTGGATGGATGCTCCAATTCCCGAGATTCTTCAGTAGTCAACTGAATGGATGCCCCAACACCCAATGAGCTACAACTCACCCTAGCACCACCCTACCACCCTATAGAATAATAAAAGAAGAATGGACTCTCGTACCAGGGAAAATGGTCCACTTTACAATGATATAGAATGATGTAGAAGAAGAAGAAAAACTATACCATAACCCCAACTATGACATAACCACCTAATGATGATCCTAGACCTCCCGACACTTCCTCTTCAACTCTTGGTAGATAGACACTAGTGCAATTTTTACAATAATGTATTTGAAATGACTTATTACAATGATACCTTACAGTGACTATATGCAGTGCTGCCCACTTGAAGACTTCATGTGATGAACTTCTTGCTATTGTTCTACACCTTGATTGTTGCTCTTGTCATGCTACCCTTTGGTGCACCTTGCTTTTCTTTGCTGCCCTAGAAAGTCTAGTCCTTTGTAGTCCTTGACAACACATCATCTAGCTTTTTCTTGCCTTCTAGGAGCTTGATATTGAATCTTGTGTATCTCTGTTATTTCAGATCCCCAATATGTGATTTTCGGCCCTATAGTATTCTTCTGGGTCTTCTTTCTAATGCCATAGTTCTAGCCCAATTTGGATTCTTCAAGAGAGATTTATGTCCAATCTCTCACAATGCCCTAATTATGGATTTTTTCAATAGAGAAAACTTGTACGGTGTGCCACATGTCATTTTTTCTTCATTCGGCTCTGAAATTGACACAACAAAAACTAAATTCCGTCCACTATTTTTCAACTTTTACAGAATTCCAATCTGATACTCAGAGAGAGAGTTATGACGATTTTCCCAAGCTCACTTCTTTGAGATGAATTTAAGGAGCCTGCAAAAAAACTGACTTCCACATATCATATATCCAAAAATATTGTGTACCTGGATCTGAAATTTTTACAGGAGCTTCCTTAGGATTTCGGCTTCACCTCATAAAAAATTCAGCTTCTAAACCTTCATATAAAAAAATTTAGAGCAAAAATTCCACGATGACCTGTTTCAGATAGTGAAATCCCATAAGGAGGATATGAGGATCACAATTTATATAAATGCTTAGGTTGAGAGGGGCTTCAACAAGTGAATGTGGGAGGGATTTTAGGAGCTTAAAAATGATTAATTATTGACTTTTCAATGACCTATGCCACAACCCTATGGGGTTTTAGCCCACTAACTGGGGTTACAAACTTCAAACATGAATATCTCTCAAACCGTGAAGAATTATGTGGCGTGCCATATATCAACGAAAACATCTGGACAAGTAGAAACCATAAAATTAATTCTTGACCCAGAATATAGTAATTTGGTAGGTCAAAATTCCCATGAAATATTGGGGTAGCCCCTGGTGCTACTTGGGTTGACATCAATGACAACCACTGATCAAAAATCTCCCCCTTTGGCATTGATGGCAACAAAAGTACTCCCCCTATGATCATGACACCTCTTCCTACAACATTCTCTCCCCCTTTGACATCAATGGAAAAGGGTAACTCCCCCTGATACACAACCATCCTGTAGACCTGTACACACTTCCACTCCCCCTTTATATTATGAATAAAGAAAATCTAATGAGAACTTGGGAGAATCCCAAGCTTATGGCGAAGATATTCAAATGATTCACAAGGTAAAGGTTTAGTGAAGATATCAACGATTTGTTCTTTTGTACCAACATACTCAAGTTTGATATTCTTTTCAGCGACTTGTTCTGTAACAAAATGATATTTCATTGGAATGTGTTTTGTTTTTGAATGCATGACAGGATTCTTGGAGATGCTGATGGCATTGGTGTTGTCACAGAATATGGGAATAGGCTCACTGAATTGTACTTGAAGGTCTTGCAAATTTTGTTTCATCCAAAGGACTTGAGTACAACATGATGCCGCTGCAATGTATTCTGCTTCTACTGTAGATAACGAGATTGATGTTTTATTTTTGCTTAACCATGATACGAGACAACCACCTAGATAGAATTTTTCTCCTCTAGTACTCTTATGATCATCAACACTTCCTAACCAATCTGCATCTATAAAGGCTTGAATAATGAGATTGTTACCTTGGGATACCACAAGCCATGTTCTTCTGTGCCCTTTAGATATCGAAGAATTCTTTTGATGGCAATAATATGTGATTCTTTTGGTGTTGCTTGGAATCTTGCTACTTATCCAACTCGCTATGGGTCTAATGAGACATTATACATGGAAGACTCATCAATTGTAGACTAAGATAACTCATCCATATCCCTTTAGATGACTATCTATATTACTGCAAATCTATGCATCTGAGTAAGTGATTTGTTGCAATCTCATTTAACTTTTGTATTTCCTTGATGTACATGGCTTGACATATAAATATTCCTTTCTCTTGCTGAGATATTTTAAGCCCTAAGAAGTATGTCAGCTCACCAAGTAAATACATCTCAAACTCACTTTGCATCTTTGTAGAAAAGTTATTACTTAGTCGATCATCATTGCTACCAAATATTATATCATCCACATATACCTCAACGATTGTTAAATTATCTTTATCTACTTGTACATAAATATTGCTATCAACAGTACCTTTCTTGAGCCCTTGTTGACATAGATATCCATCAAGACGAGCATACCATGCTCTGGGAGCCTGCTTGAGACCATATAGAGCCTTCTTTAACCTACAAACATAGTCTTCTTTTTATGATAGTAGAAAACCTTCAAGTTGTTCGATGTAAACTTCTTCTTCTAATTCGCCATTCAGAAATGTTGACTTCACGTCCATTTGGTAGACTTTGATTTTTCTTGAATAGGCATAGGCCAGAAAAATTCGGATGGCTTCCATTCTGGAAAATAGTGCAAATGTTTCGTCTACTTGTGCATAGCCTTTGCAAACAAATCTTGCTTTGTTTCTAGTAACATGTCCATCTTCATTCAATTTGTTCCTGAACACCCATTTTGTCCCAATGACATTTTTATCTTTTGGTCGTGGAACTGATTCCCAGGTGTTATTCTTCTCGATTTGATCCAATTCTTCATTCATAGCTGCTACCCAATGTTCATTCTGGCTGGCTTCCTCAAAACTACTAGGCTCAAAGGTTGCTAGAAATATTTTACATTAGCTAGTTTTCCTTTCCATAATTCATATGGGGTTGTGTTGCAATTATTCTGAGAATACTACGGTTGATAATGAAGACTATTGTATCAATTTCTTGAACCCAAAATTTTTCATCAAATTTTGAGTCCTTCAACATTGTTCTACCCATTTCCTGTACGGTTCTGTTCCTTCTTTAAGCAACTCCATTTTTCTGAGGTGTTCGTGTTGTTGAAAGTTGTCTTTTTATTCCATTTTCGTCACAGTATTGCTGAAATAATTTGGAAGTGAATTCTCCGCCATTATCTGATCTTAGACACTTTATTTTCAAATCAGTTTCATTTTCAACGAACTCCTTGTAGATCTTAAAGCACTCAAATGCTTCATATTTTTTCTTTAGAAAACTGACGGCTGTCATCCTGGTATAGTCATCTATCATTAGAATGAAATATAATTCTCCATCTAAGCCTTTTGTTCTCATAGGAGCACATAGATCAATATGCATCAATTACAATGGATGTGATGCAAAGTGCTTTTTTGTTTTAAATTTGAATTTTGTCTGCTTGCCATGCCAACAGGCCTCACATAGTGTGTTGGCAGGTTTTGAGATTTTCAGCATTTCTCGTACTACTTCCTTTTTTCTTATCCTGACAAGATTGTCAAAGTTTATGTGACCCATTCGTTTGTGCCATAACCAACTTTCATCTTCTTTAGCTAGTAGACATGTTTTAGTTGCTTCATCCAGAACATATATGTTGTTTGGAGCTCAACTTAATGTAGCCACAATTTTACCAAACCTGCCTTTCCTGATTTCACATTTTGTGGAGTTGAATAGCATTATGTGTCCTTGATCACACATTTTTCCAACAATGAGCAGATTGTGATTCATGTTTTCAACAATAGAACATTCTTGGCTATAACATATTTTCTTCCAAGAGTGACAGTACCTGATCCTATAACATTTGAAGATCCATCATTTCCAAAGGATACAGTTCCATCCTTATTCTCTTTCAGTGATACAAATTTCCTTCTATCTCTAGTCATATGCGTTGAGCAACCGCTATCAACATACCACAAATTTTTGTTGTTTTGAGCCTTGAGAGCGAGAGCACAATTATCAGTCTTCTTCTTCTTCCATGTTCATTCATTTTGTGGCTTTGAAGATTCTTCTAGAAGATTTTCAAGTCTGCAGTCTCTGGCTGTGTCCAAAGTTATGACATTTGTAACATTCCATATTATTTCTTAAATGTTGAAATCTATTGATGTTTCGTTGAGCCCTGGGAGGTTCATATTTGAAGGATCTCCTACAATTGTATTGGTTCCTAGGGTACGTGCGACATTCTACAACTTTATGACCAAATTTTCCACATGTATAACAATAGCCATGAAAAATATGTTGGTACCTGGATGGAAATATTTGTCGAGGAATAGTCTTCAAAGGATGTTCTTGTGAATCTTGTCTAATGAAGTCTCCATGCATGTCAGATCTCATAGGTTCATTGTATTTTGTTGTAGAAGGTCCTGCTTCTTCTTCGTTGTAACTGAGGCCATTTTTTTCGTTGTAAGATTGTTGATTTTTGATGATTTCTTCCAATGCCCTTGAGATGCTGGCATAGTTTTGCACAGTTTTTCCGTTCTTCACTTCCTTACGCAGTGAGACTACTTCAGCTTCTAATGCTTCCCTTTCTTGGTTGCTTTCTTCCAACTTATTTTGAAGTGACTCTTCAATACATTTGTGTTCTTCAGCTTCAATTTTGAGACCTTGAACTTGTTCTTTAAGAGTATTCGAATGGATCTTCTCAGCCTTGAGCTCTTTTATAAGCATGATTGCCTCCTTAGAAAATTCTTCTATGGTCAACCCTTCTTCTTTTTTGTTTGAAACTTCTTTTTTATCATGCTTGGCCATAAACAATACTTTCTCATTGGCTTCTTCTTCATTGTCACTGTCTTCATCGGATGATGAGCTATCTTCTTTAGAGATAAAGTTCATTTTGGATCCTTTATTTTTTCCTTACTTGTTGAATTTCTTAAAGCCTTTCTTTCCTTTTGAGTTGCCTTCACTTATTTTTGGGCATTTTGCTGCAAAATTCCCAACCTCACCACAGTCGAAACATATCAACGGAAGTTTACGTTCGAATTTTCCCTTACCAATTTTTGGTTTTCTCATAAAGTAAGAATATTCTTTATCTGAAATACCTTCTTCATCATCTCCTTTTTCTTCACACTTGCAGGTGTGTATCTTTTCAATTGAAGGTTGTTCGTCCTGATTGGTTTTCTTAGATGCAACGAACACAGTTTCTAGATGTGAAGTACCCTCTTCTTCATTAGGTCTCATTTCATATGCTATGATAACTCCATGTAATTCCTCTTAGCTGAGTTTGCCCAGGTTTTCAGTATATACTCAGACCGATACCTTTGGGTTGAATCTCCCTAGTAACGTTCTAAGAATCTTTCGTATAATAGTCTTCTCGTCAATTGGCTCTCCCAATCCTTCCAGAGTGTTGGTTATTTCATCAACGTATTGGAAGTATGCAACAATGTTGCCATCTTCTTTCATTCTGAGTTACTCAAATTTTGCTCTATAGATTTGAAGCTTTACTTCTTTGACATTTGAATCACCTGCATATATATTCTCAAGCTTGTCCCATACATTTTTGGCGGTTTAACAACCCAACACCTTATGACAAGTAGATTCAATAAGTCCACTGATAATAATATTCTTTTATTTTGCATCATTTACCAAAATCTTCTTACCTTGTTCATTTGTGGTTGGTGTAAATCCATTTTGAACAGTGTCCCATACTTCGTAACCTTGCACCAAGAGATAGACCTCCATTCTTCCTTTCTAGAGTACATAATTATTTTCATTGAACATAAGTACACCATTCTTGGTATGCTCCATGACCTCCTTCCAGCTGTTAAACTGCTATTGAAGGTACCAAGCTCTGATACCAATTATTGGAAATACTGAGAGGGGGGGTGAATCAGTATTCCTTTCAATTAGAGCATTAGTTAATCTTCAATTATTATCAGTGTTTGTACAATGATAGCATTAAAAAAAAGGAACACAAATGCACATAGGTTTTAAGGTGGAAACCCACTCCGGGACAAAAACCACCTAATTATTTTCTAATAATTTTTTAATATTCAACTCCAATTGAAAATAAAGCTCCAACTTCCTAGAATCTAGAAAAGCATTCTTCTCCAGCTCCCACTGGATGGACGCTCCAATGCCTGAGATTCTTCAGTAGTCAATTAAACTGATGCCCCAACACCCAATGAGCTACAACTCACCCTGACACCACCCTACCACTCTATAAAAGAATAAAAGAAGAATGGACTCTCGTACCAGGGAAAATGGTCCACTTTACAATGATATAGAATGATGTAGAAGAAGAAGACAAACTAGACCATAACCCCAACTATGACAGAACCACCTAATGATGATCCTAGACCTCCCGACACTACCTTTTCAACTCTTGGCAGATAGACACTAGTACAATTTTTACAATAATGTATTTACAATGACTTAGTACAATGATACCTTTACAGTGACTGTATGTAGTGCTGCCCACTTGAAGAATTCATGCGATGAACTTCTTGCTAATGTTCTACACCTTGATTTCTGCTCTTGTCATGCTACCCTCTGCTGCACCTTTCTTTTCTTTGTTTCCCTAGAAATTCTAGTCCTTTGCAGCCCTTGACAACACATCATCTAGCTTTTTCTTGCCTTCTAGGAGCTCAATATTAAATCTGGTGTATATTTGCTATTTCAGATCCCCAATATGTGATTTTTTGCCCTGTAGTAGTCCTCTGATTCTTCTTTCCAATGCAATAGGTCTGACCCAATTTGGATTCTTTAAGGGAGGGTTATTCCCAATCTCTCACAATGCCCTAATTATGGATTGTTTCAGTAGAGCAAAATTATACGGCGTGCCACATGTCATTGTTTCTTAATTCAGCTCTATAATTGATACAGTGAAAAAAAAAAATCGTGTACTATCTGCCACTTTTTACAGAATTCCAATCCGATACTCAGAGAGATATTTAAGACGATTTTCCCAAGGTTGCTTCTTTGAGATGAATTTTAGGAGCCCGCAAAAACACTGACTTCCACAGATAATATCTCTGAAAATATTGTGCACCTTGATCTAAAATTTTTCCAGGAGCTTCCTCAGGATTTCAGCTTCCCCTCATAAAAATTTCAGCTTTTGAACCTTCGTATAAAAAACATTAGAGCGAAAATGCCACGATGACCTATTTTAGATAGTGAAATCCCTGCATAAGGAGGATATGAGGATCACAGTTTATATAAATGCTTAGGTTGAGAGGAGCTTCAAAAAGTGAAAGTGGGAGGGATTTTAGGAGCTTAAAAATTATAAATTATTTACTTTTCAATGACCCATGCCACAACCCTATGGGGTTTTATCCCACTAACTGGGGTTACAAACTTCAAACATGAATATATCTCAAACTGTGAAGAATTACATGGCGTGCCATATATCAACGGAAACATCTCGACAAGTAGAAACCATCAAAATAATTCTTGACCCAGAATATATTAATTTGGTAGGTCAAAATTCCCATGAAATATTGGGGTATCCCTTGGTGCTGCTTAGGTTGACATCAATGACAACTGCTGATCAATATTCTTCTGGATCTTGGTGGTGGAAATATGAATAGGGCTCTGAGTCAATTATTTGCTTCCCCTTGTCATTCCCCTTGCTGGGTTCTGACTCAGAGTCAGAACATGCATTCGATTCGTAAGCCTTCATCTCAACCACCAGTGAATATTTAGCCCAAAACTCACTTGTGTTGCGAGTGGGGTTTTTATGGAGCTCACACCATTTTCCTGTGTCCTTCTTTGTCTTAGTGGTTTTTTTCTTTTCTTGCTGCTTCATTGGGTTATCTTAGGTCGCCTCGCCTTGGCTCTATCCTTTTTTTTTTGGTTTGGGGGTGCCTTTCCCTTCCTTCAGATTCACAGATCCAAAGTAGAGCTTCTTCTATTTAAATTTCTTCTCGATCTTGAAAACGTATCGATAAGCAGTGGCGATAGAGGATATGTCTAGGAACTCCATCTCATCTTGGATGTAATTATGTAGAAAATCATGGTACTTGAGTACCAAATGTTGCTTAGAATCCTTGATACCCAATTTCGTGTGAAGGGCATGAAAAATATTTGTGAACTCTGGCATCTCTCAGTCCCTTCCCTGCCGCAACATGGTCCACTTTAGATATTTATCCTCATAACTCCCAACATGGTAATAATATTCCTTGATGGTGTCCCGGAAAGAATTCCAGGTGGGTGCGACTGAAAATAGAGAGGGTGCATTCTCATCCCTCTTCTCACAGTAGTTTTCCCACCCGTCCATGACGTGGGGGGGAAATTTAAGGAGTGAAAAATTAATATTTTCCCGGTTGGAAAAATCATGAACTAAAAAATATGCTTCTAGCATATTTAACCATTTATCTACAACATCCGCATATATTTTACCTTCAAATATAGGGATGTCAAATTTAACTTCTATCTTAAAGGGAGTGGCACTTCCAAAGTGGCTACTAGAAGAAGATGCATTGCCTGTGGGTAGATGCCAAATGATCTGGGAAAATTTGTCCATCATCACATTGCTTTGTCACTCATGGGCTTCTTCGAGCAATATTTTGAAACGAGCTCCTGCTCCCTCATCTTTATTTTCTTCTGCCATGGGAGGTCGTTGGGGTTTGTGAGGCTGGTCTTTCAAAGGTTCAACCAGTTCGAGCCATAAATCCTTATATCCTGGCCTCGTAGGGGACATGCAAAGAAACACAGAGAAAGAGAAGACCGCTCTAATACCAATGATCTGAACTTAAACAAGAACACAAAAAAATGAAAATATAACCATAAATACAAAGATGGAGCAGAAATAAGACTTAATTTCATTAATATCAAATAACTGAAATATGTTTGCATACATAATGGAAATAAACTAGCTTGGGTGATGGTAGCTTATCTCTGAGAAGAGATGTGGTGACTACATGCCTCTGAATTGTGTTACAATGAGGCTCAAGGGCCTTTTTATTATTGAACAACAAGGGAAAAACCTAAACAACCAAAACCCTAACCTCAGGAGGTGGAACACCAAGATTTTGTGGGCCCCATTGGGGTTAGTTGGGCAGCCAACTTCCCGGGGTCATAACTTTTTCATATTATCTCTGTTTGGCGCGTACGATACCTCATTGGAAATATTTTTTCGAGTACTATAGGATTTGTAGTAGGCCCTTTCCTATGGCTATGAACCAGCTGCAAACCTCAAAAAAATGTCGTTTAGGGTGTTAAAACTACTTCGGAAGTTCAAGACCCAAAAAAAATTCTAAATATAGTAAATTCTTCTATAACCAAGGAAAATGATGAAATTGACTATAGTTCTAGGTGGAATATGCGGGTGTCGACCAATATCCACCCGATTCATGATTGGGGCTAAGGTGATAGTAATCCAACATGATCTATCATCATTTGTTGCATGGATACTAAATTTCCAATTATCCAAATTAACCTCCCCGAGTGTCTTTGAAAAATTTATTGATCTATGGTGAATTATTTGAAAAGAAATACACATGCTAAAAGTAATATGAAATGTAAAGCTAGAAAATTAAATCATGAAAAATAACAGGATGTAATTTGTAGGAAAGTAAATCTAACTAAATAAATGAAAACATAGTACTCTGCTGATATTTTTTGAAATTGTTGCAATGAGAATTCAATCATACAATTGTATAGTTGAACAACACACGCACACACACACACCTGCAACCAAATCAATGTAATCAATATAAACATATATCTATATTACAATGTGAAAACATCTTTAAGCACTAGTTATATACTTCACAAGTCAGGATAAGTTGAGTCTATGAAGAGGTTAATGAATGCTTAGAAAGGTCTAGCATGAAGACTTTGTGAAATACCCTATCTCCTTTCATCATCTAATTTATCTATTCTAAAGCTAGAATTTTCAGAAGTATCAAATCATAATACGCACATTATTGAAAGGGATATTGATAACATATGTTAAAAAATATATTTATAAATAAACTATTCTACGAGGAAGAAGAGTAGTATAACTTTTGGAAGAAGGGGGGCCTTCCTTCCTCATAAGTCTTATATAAGAAAGAACTTAAATGAACACAACAATTGCACAGTTAACATGTTCAAAACTAATTTTATTAGTAAAAATAGTGTAGCAAGATGTTACTACTTTATGTCATTTCAGATCATACTCAAAATTAAAGATTGTAACTAATACAAAGATATTGCATATCTATGGTGATGAGGATCATCCCCACAAAAAATATTTGTGCCATCATTTTATAGCCACAAAACTTAATTACAAAAGACGGAATTGGTTTGAACAGAAAAAATTTGTTCTTCTCAATATCTTTTGAATCCCCAAAACTAGATATTTTATTAACAACTCTAAACTGGACCGTTCTCCATAACATAACCAATTACCTATATTTGGATATGAATACTAAAGATTTGGAGTTGAATCACAAACCAAGGAAATGTGGCTAGCTACCTGGTTTTACCATGTGTTGACTAGAAGCCATTGATTATTTGAAGAGATGAAAAATATGAACCTCACCATCATTTGACCACTATTAGAAAGTGCCAAGTGCTATTTCCCAATTTGATGAAGCATAACCATGTAAACCTTTGATCCACTACATAAACTTTGACTTCCAATAATCTTTTAGAATTATTGCAGTCTCTTAAGAAATATAGTAAAAGTAATTAATTTTTAACATAGTTTATGAACCAAAATAAGGCAATTAAAATTAAAAAAATTCATTACATAGATTACATGATCATACCACCAATATGGGTTAATGATGAAAAAATGTAGAAGTATTTAAGGCAAAATGAGAATATTTCACTCAATATTATATTTGTGATAAGTTGTAATATTCCAAATCTGGAACAACTAGCAAGGCATGACTGGAAAACGCATTTTCCAGTAATGTCTGCTACAGGAATTGAAACCAATACCTAGATCCCTTATATCAATGCATCTAATACTGAAATCCAAGAGGAGGCTCAAAATAAATCCCTCTAGGTGGGTTAAACAGGTCTCCCACACCTAGTTGTCTTCAGAAAGTGCCCGATGAAGGGGCTGCAACAATGAATGCACAAGAGCTCAAATAACAACGTTATTTTAAGACCATGAACACATGAAGATCTGAATAGCCAACAATTTTTGTTATAGAAGTAAAGAGAGTACAAATTCTTGAGGAAACATCCACTCAAGCAAGGCAATGCAAGCCTCAACAATACATGTACAAGGAAATGATGAACATTGCTATACATAGAAAGCCCATGGCTATGACTGCGCAGTATATAAAGGAGGACTACTAGAAAATAGTGTTAATACATAAATATGACAATATACAACTCAAATAAAATAGGGGGAGAAAGATCTCAACCCCTGGAAACAACAATACACAATCCTTAAAAGGATTGGCTGAAATAAGTACAAAATGGAAAATCTACAGAAATGTCGGAGTAGCAGTGTAGCAGATGCAACTCAGAAAATGGAACTGGATGAAGATAGCTGAATATTCTGCAACTAATGGATGAATCTCATCCAATGGATCTCTCAGGTGAAAGGCTGATCCTATCACTGAAGATCTTACCCTCCAATCAACAATGCAAAATCCCACAGCAAATGCTTTATGAAAATAACGCAGTTACTGAAGCAAACTACGCTGTAGGGGAAAAGGAATGAGTTGGCCCAATGCCAAGATCTGTAATAAGATCCAATGGCTTCCAAACTAATCTTCCCAAAGGAAAAATAGACTCCTCCTCTGAAAAATAAGTGATGGAAGAGGTGTTGTGATCCCTCACTGCAACACCTTGCAACACAACATTACTCTGTTGTAGGAATAACACTGTACTGGAGGAGGATGCTTGGCCTCAAGCCTGGATGTGAGGAAAATCAATACAACTCTTTCAAGAGGCTTCTCAATAAAGGATAAGGATTCCTAAATAGGAAATCCTTGTGCTAAGCAGCACTGCAACTCAACTAAACAGTCGGGACTGCAAATAGTCTAAGCAGACAAGAAATCTATAATCATATGCATGTGAAACAATGGCTGTCTTGTCCTCCTTTTAAGCACATGAGAGCTTCCTCTCCATGGTTCCCACTCTTTAGGGTTTCCTCCTTCAAGTAATATTCCATCCTCTTTCTCTGCGTTGTCCCACAAGATGCTTTCCACCTCATACCTCTGTGCTGTTTAACTTGGTCAATCTTGACCTAGCCTCTTTGCAAATGTCTCCTTTCACACATGAGGGTGTGAAATCTAGTTCCAAGGCTGATCCCCTTTCATACTAGAGGGATTTTATCCATGTTTTTATTATTAATGGGCCTTCTCACCCAATTATTCAACTCCTAAGTGAAATTAGCAAAAGTTAATATTCCAATTTATTGAAGGAAAAATTTGGAATATTACAGCCCTCCCCTCCCAAATGTTGCTTGTCCTCAACCAACTGCAAGGATAGAACTCAGAAGTTGCTCCCAAGGCATGGAGACTGAAAAGTGTTGGGAAAACATCTTCCCCAAATGGATCCTCCATCCCCAAGCAATCATCCAAACAAAATGAGTCACCTTCTAATATGGAAACTCATGAAAATCTCCTTCCACCTCAAGCTGAAAATCTGAACATGTTAAGCATCATAGCCTACCTCATGTTGTCCTTCTCTCCACTTATGATAAGTGTAGAGTATATGTTGATCCTGGGTTGCAAAAGTATTTCCCTCAAGTGGCAAAATGAAGAACAATCCTCCAAGGATTTATCCTCCAACATTGAAGAACAAGCTGGCCCAAAACAAGCCATCCATGATGAATAGGACATGTTCATCATAGAGTATCCCAATGAGAAGTTTGCTGCAAGTTTTACATGATTATGCATGATACAAACAATATCTCACTAGAAAATTTGGCGGAAATTTCGGCGGCCAATTCGTCGCTATTGCGACACATAGTCATCGCAAGAGCGACAGTTCGAGGGCGGGAAAAACGTGGTTTGCCATACCGTCACAGTTCCGACGCAATTAAAAAGTGTCGCACTATCGACACTTTTTCCGTCGCTTCCTAACAAGTGTCACTCTTTTGACGTTTCCCAATCCTTCGCACTTCCAACCTTTGTAAATTGTCGCACTTCCGACGAAATGTGGTCTGATGTTTTGAACGTTTCTCTTCCGACGTTTGTAAACTGTCACAATTATGACAAAATGTGGTCCGACGTTTTGAACGTCGCTCTTCCGACGTTTGTAAACTGTCACAAGTCCGACACAATGTGGTCCGACGTTTTGGACGTCGCTCTTTCGACGGTTGTAAACTGTCACAATTCCGACGAAATGTCATCCGACGTTTTGAACGTCGCTCTTCCGACGTTTGTAAACTGTTGCAATTCTGACGAAATGTGGTCCGACATTTTGAACGTCGCTCATCCGACGTTTTTATACTGTCGCTCTTCTGACGTTTTTAATCTGTCGCAATTCCGATGCTTACAAGGCATCGGTATAGCGACGGCGGGTTCAATTTTAAAAAAAAAAATGAAACTTTAAAAGAGGAAAAACATTGTTTTGAATATATTATATGAAGTAAAACAGTCCATGAAGTCATTACATTTTCACATCTAAAGATTGGAACCCAAATATCCATCCATAAAAGTGGAAGTCCCACCCCAGACAATGATAGAAAAATACCCCATGTCACATACAGGGACTTGATATAAAACCCAGTAACGGTCCACATGGAGATTATCGACAATCTGAGAAAGCATCCAAATATGCCCAAGGCATCTATAAGAAAGTGAAATATCAGTATGTAGAATAGTAAAGCAACAGATAGAGTACCGACGTCCATTGTTCCAAATACAAATTAAAGTACCCAAAATCCTTGAACAGAGAAAAACGTTAATCATGTGAGGAGTGTGATATGTCCAAAATATAAAAGGACCATCAGACCATATCAATAAACCAGCAACATAGACCAGCATCGCTAGTTTTGAAGGCAGAGTGATAAACATTAATCATTTTTTTTTCACAAGAGAAAAAACGCTGTTTTGAATATATTATATGAAGTAAAACAGTCCATGAAGTCATTACATTTTCACATCTCAAGATTGGAACCCAAATATCCATCCAGAAATGTGGAAGTCCCACCCCAGATAGTGATAGAAAAATACCCCATGTCACATACAGGGACTTGATATAAAACCCAGTAACGGTCCACATGGAGATTATCGACAATCTGAGAAAGCATCCAAATATGCCTGAGGCATCTATAAGAAAGTGAAATAGTAGTATGTAGAATACTAAAACAACAGATAGAATACCGACGTCCATTGTTCCAAATACAAATTAAAGTACCCAAAATCCTTGAACAGAGAAAAACGCTAATCATGTGAGGATTGTGATATGTCCAAAATATAAAAATACCATCAGACCATATCAATAAACCAGCAACATAGACCAGCATCGCTAGTTTTGAAGGCAGAGTGATAAACATTAATCATTTTTTTTTCACAAGAGAAAAAACATTGTTTTGAATATATTAAATGAAGTAAAACAGTCCATGAAGTCATTACATTTTCACATCTGAAGATTGGAACCCAAATATCCATCCAGAAATGTGGAAGTCCCACCCCAGACAGTGATAGAAAATACCCCATGTCACATACAGGGACTTGATATTAAACCCAGTAACGGTCCGCATGGAGATTATCGACAATCCGAGAAAGCATCCAAATATGCCCGAGGCATCTATAAGAAAGTGAAATAGCAGTATGTAGAATAGTAAAGCAACAGATAGAGTACCGACGTCCATTGTTCCAAATACAAATTAAAGTACCCAAAATCCTTGAACAGAGAAAAACGCTAATCATGTGAGGAGTGTGATATGTCCAAAATATAAAAAGACCATCGGACCATATCAATAAACCAGCAACATAGACCAGCATCGCTAGTTTTGAAGGCAGAGTGATAAACATTAATCATTTTTTTTTCACAAGAGAAAAAACGTTGTTTTAAATATATTATATGAAGTAAAACAGTCCATGAAGTCATTACATTTTCACATCTGAAGATTGGAACCCAAATATCCATCCAGAAAAGTGGAAGTCCCACCCCAGACAATGATAGAAAAATACCCCATGTCACATACAGGACATGATATAAAACCCAGTAATGGTCCACATGGAGATTATCGACAATCTGAGAAAGCATCCAAATATGCCCGAGGCATCTATAAGAAAGTGAAATAGCAGTATGTAGAATAGTAAAGCAACAGATAGATTACCGACGTCCATTGTTCCAAATACAAATTAAAGTACCCAAAATCCTTGAACAGAGAAAAACGCTAATCATGTGAGGAATGTGATAACCATCTGCAGAAACCTAGGCTCACTTGTAAGATCAAGCTCGCTTGATTCCAAAATTGGTAACCATCTGTTGCATCCGAGATGTAAGGTTCAGGCTCGCTTGTTTCCATTAGTAGCCCGCTACAGCATCCACCCTGTTCATGGCAAAAAGGTTCCTGTACTAGATATACAGAGAAAGAGTATAATACGTAGACCATATAAACATGGCTCTGTATTTCAAAAAACAGGTTTAAAATAGAAACAGGGCAACATTTTTTTTTCTAAGTAAAGTTAATCTATTAATAGTGGGAATAAAATTACACCGAAGTCAAAATCATTTCCCAAACTCATGGCAAATTTGTCATCAAAAAATTAAGAAGACTACCCTCATACGGGGAAACCAGTCTTGAACGTTTAATTTACAAAATTCAAAAATATTACAAAGGTCCAGCACAGTAAAATAATCTAAAAGCAGCCCAATTAAGTGGGCCGCGAAGCAAGAAAAACAAATTAACCAAACTACTCCTCCGGCTCCTCGACGATTCGGCACCATCCGTCGGAAGGTCCAGGATCACTAGGTGCTACCTCCACATTCATGCCACGGCTCCCCTCCTGAAGGCCCGAATGCTGGCTGGCTTTTTCCGAGCTCAGACCCGCCGGACGGGTGCATTCTTCCTCCATTTGGGCCTCCTCGCGGAAAACCACAATGACTGAAGTTGTAATTCATGGGCGGTTTAGAGAGAAATTAAAGGAAAATTGTGTAGTGTGCGTCGTGGGAGAAGGTGAACTAGCGGTGAGGAAACGAGGAGCAGGGGAATCCATACGGTGGCCAGATCCTACAACCCGACCCCACCCACTCCTAGTATTTGGATAGCGACCTGTGTAATAATCACTGGACTGGCCGGAAGACAACTCGGTTGAGGGGCTAAAGGGAGCACGCAGGAGTTTACCTCTAGTGCTCCCCCTGCGGCAACGCATCCTTTGACGCACGCGAGGCATGGGTGCAGTCTCACTAGCAGTGGGCACAAGAGGAGATGGAGAAGCAGAATTCCAAGAAACAGAGGAAGACAGACAAGGACCAGACCGAGAAAAATGCAGATATGCTGCAAGGTCTACGCAGCAGTTCAGCTGGCCACTTCTCCTTCTCATCACAGTGAGCAGGTAGTGTAACCCAGCAACCAGCTCGTCTGAAAAACCATAGCGAAATTCCATTTTATCGACCCGACTGCAATGAAATCGAAGGACGCCCGTCATAATTAATCTTTGAACATTAATGAGAGCTGAAGGCCGGATCATATTGGAGCATGCAGAATCGCTAACAGGAGTGGAGGTCCGATTTTGAACAGTGTTAAAACTTAATGCGATTAGATTTGAAAACCTTGGAAATTAATTGAACAACGTTAAAACTTAACGCGATTGATATGAAATTGCCACATCCATGTCCCATCGCCTTAAACGCCATCGAATGCACCTGCAGCTGGGAGCAGGGCAAGTTCTGATTGAGGACGCGTGGCAGAAATTGATTGGAGCAAATCTTTGTTTGGGCCGCTTGCGCAGTGGAAATTTGGACCCGAAAAAGATTAGGGCGAATTTGATAAGAAATTCACGTCACAACTCTCCCTCCGTATGCCAACCCAACTTCGGACCCGAAAAAGATTAGGGCGGAATTCATTTGGTTTCCGCGTCACAAAATTGGCCGACGTCAGCAGGCTATTTTGGAACGCGAATTTGGTTTGAATTATGGTTTATCGCCGTTTGAAGTCCGGTGGGCTCGACTTAAGAACAATTTTTTTTAATCCCATCTTATAAAATTTTTGTTGGTTTTCTTTGATAATAGACATATTTATAATAAATCATGGGAATACCACACTAGTAAACATGTGGAAAAGTTATATAAATTATTGAGAACAATCACTTTTATGTAAAAATATCCAAATGTGCTTTTGGGAAATAAGAATTCGAGCATTTGGTTCATATTGTTTTAAAGGAAGGAGTGAAGTTGGAGCCTCAAAAGATGCAAGCTGTTACAAAATGACCTATTCCTAAGAAAATCAAGGTTCTTAGAATATTTTTTAGACTTACATGATCAGTATGATGATAATTATGATAATTTCACAAAACAATCACTAGCTATTTTGAGGGATGAAATATTAGAACTTCAGCTTGATGAGGATTTTTTAAGAGCTTTATTTCTTCTTTTGAAATCAAGAAAATATTCTCCCAAACTGAAAATATGTGTTCTTGAGATAATTTCTGAAAATTATGAAAATGAAATTAAACTTTTGCATTCTCAAATTCAGTCATACAATTTAAGAAATCCTAAAGAATTCTTTCAAAATCTTCCTTCTCCTAAGCAAGAATTCTAATTCCATAATTATCTTTTTTAGTTGCTTAATCATTTTTTTCAAATTTTGAAACTCGGAGTCTAAAATAGAAGTGGTAGGTTTTACATTTATTTGAGCTTCTTCAATCAAATTTTCAAAATTTTGAGTATTACTTGCAATTCTTTCTTTTGGGGATCAAAATATAGCCCTTTTCTGAGGGAAGCTTATAAGGACATACTCCTCGTTCTATCCCCTTTTGGAGGTTTTTCGAACGTTAAAACAAAATCTTCAATGATCGCCAAACTTTTATAATCCTGAATCTCTTTACACCATTTTTCCATAGCATAGAAATTCTATGTTGGATGCCTCATTGGAAGTGTATACAAGTTTTCCTTTGTTGATGATTTTAGAATTTTTTTCATAAGTATATCCTCATTATCATTTCTATCTGTATTATCAATATCCTTGTTAAATTTTTCTTGACATTGATGCCTTTGTGTTATGGTTACTTACCATGTCACAACTTTCGTAGGTGGCACTGAAGAGGTTTTTATTACAAATTCCTCTGATCCTGTGCTTACTATTTTTTTGTATTATTATCTCTATCCATGTTTCCCATGTCCCTAACAGGGTTTTCAATCTCATCTATTTCTTCCTGAAAGCAAATTTAAACCAAGAAATTGTCCCAATGATCCAGGTGGATATCGGTGGCCTCCCACCTATTCCATTTGGACCCGCAGCATCAATTCTTTCAGTTTTTCAGCTTCAGCACAGCTTACTATTTATAGCAGGTTTTCGGGTCCTGCACACCCGGAGCCGTTTTGGGGCATTAATAATCCAGGTGGATATTGGTGGCCACCCATCGAGTCCATTTGAACCCCCACCATCTGTTATTTCAGTTTGTAAGTTTCGTCACAACTTACTATTTTTAGCAGTTTTTCGGGTCTTAAACTTCCGGAGCCGTTTTGAGGCCCTAAACGATGCTTTTTGGGAAAACGGAGAGCAACATGGGTCCATGGACCGATGTTGCTCATTCAAAAGTTGTACTCCTCGGACAGATCTTTCTAACGAGCTATTAAGCACGTCAAACGGAGATCGGATACCAAAGTTACGTCCCCGGGAAGTTGAACCACCAATTTGCCCAAACGGGGCCCACAATTTTGGCGCTTCATCTCCTACGGTTAGGGTTTTGGACGTTTCGGATTCTACATTGTTTCTCAACAATAAATAGGCCCTCGAGCCTCATTGTAAGACAGTTCAGGGGGCTGGGAGCCGATACATCTCTTCTCAGAGATAAGCGCTACCAGTGCCCTAGCTCACCACATCTCCATCATGTCTGCATATTAACACAGTTCAAGGGCTGGTAGCCGCCACATCTCTTCTCAGGGATACGCTGCCAGTACCATAGCTCATCTATTTCCATTATGTCTGTAATAGGCCTGCGAGCCTCAATGTAACACAGTTCAGAGGCCTGCGTACGCTACATCTCTTCTCAGAGATACGCTACCAGCGCCCTAGCTTGCTTCCATTATGTTTGTAAGCTTATTGTAGTCATTATTTTATTAATAAAATGAATCATTATTTCCGCTGCATATCTATGTCTATGGTTATATCTGTATTATGTTGTGTTCTTGCATAAAATCTGGATCAGTGGTATCAGAGCGAGTCTGCTCTTTCTCTGTTTTTCTCTTCATGTCCCCAACGCGGCCAGGGTATAAGGAGTTCAACCTCGCAACCCCGACAACCCTCCATGGCAGAAGGAAAGAAAGACAAGAGGGAAGTAGAATGCGTAATGTTGTGAGGGTGCCCTCGAGAAACAAAGGAACGCGATGATGGAAATTTTTTTTTCAGATCCTTCAATGGCTACCCACCGGTGGCACATCTAAATCCAAGACCAAGTTCGGCAAAAATTTTCCCCCCATGGAGGAACTTAACGCAATGGAGACCATTGCTTCTAAGGAGGAGGAATGATCGGTGGATATCGGTGGCCTCCCACCTGTTCCATTTGGACCGAAAGTAACTGTCGATTCTTTAGGAAGTTCGACTTGATAACGACTTAGAAACATAGCGAGGTTTTCGGGTCCACCGAGGCCGTTTGAGACGTCGCCAATCGGTGGATATTGGTGGCCACCCATCGAGTCCATTTGAACCCCCACCATACATTCTTTCGGTTTGTAAGTTTCGGCACAACTGCTATTTTTAGCGATTTTCGGGTCTTGAACTTTCGGAGTCGTTTTGAGGCCCTAGCGACGCTTTTTGGAAACGGAGAGCAACATGGGTCCATGGACCGATGTTGCTCGTTCCAAAAAAGTTGTACTCCTTGAATGAGATCTTTCTAATGAGCCTGCGAGCGCGTCGAATGGAGATCGGATGCCAAAGTTACGTCCTCGGGAAGTTGAACCACCAATTTACCCAAACGGGGCCCACAGTTTTGGCGCTTCATCTCCAACGGTTAGGGTTTTGGACGTTTCAGATTCTACATTGTTTCTCAACAATAAATAGGCCCTCGAGCCTCATTGTAAGACAATTGAGGGGGCTGGGAGCCGATACATCTCTTCTCAGAGATAAGCGCTACCAGTGCCCTAGCTCACCACATCTCCATCATGTCTGCATTGTAACACAGTTCAGGGGCTGGTAGCCGCCACATCTGTTCTCAGGGATACGCTGCCAGTACCCTAGCTCATCTATTTCAATTATGTCTATAATAGGCCTGCGAGCCTCAATGTAACACAGTTCAGAGGCCTGCGTACGCTACATCTCTTCTCAGAGATACGCTACCAGTGCCCTAGCTTGCTTCCATTATGTTTGTAAGCTTATTTTAGTCATTCTTTTATTAATAAAATGAAGCATTATTTCTGTTGCATATCTATATCTATGGTTATATCTGTATTATGTTGTGTTCCTGCATAAAATCTGGATCAGTGGTATCAGAGCGGGTCTGCTCTTTCTCTGTTTTTCTCTTCATGTCCCCAACGCGGCCAAGGTATAAGGAGTTCAACCTGGCAACCCCGACAACCCCCCATGTCAGAAGGAAAGAAAGACGAGGGAGCAGAGATCCTGTCAAAATATTGCTTGAGGATGCCCTCAAGAAACAGAGGAACGCGATGATGGAATTTTTTTTTCAGATCCTTCACTGGCTGCCCACTGGTGGCACATCTAAATCCAACACCAAGTTCAGCAAAATTTTCCCCCCCATGGAGGAACTTAACGCAATGGAGACCATTGCTTCCTAAGTAAGAATGATCCCGAGTGGATGTGGTGGCCTCACACCTATTCCATTTGGACCGCCGGCCTCCAATTCTTTCCAATTTTTAGCTTCAACTTCGACTTACTATTTATAGCGAGGTTTTTGAGTCACCGCACACCGGGCTTAGTTTTGGGGCATTAATAATCCGAGTGGATATTGGTGGCCACCCATCGAAGTCATTTGAACCCACAATACGGTAGCCGGTTTGTAAGTTTCGACTATTCTTGTTTTTAGCCGATTTTTCGGGTCTTAAACTTTGTTGTTTTGAGGCCACAACGATGCTTTTTGGGAAAACGGAGGAGAGCGACATGGGTCCGTGGACCGATGCGCTCGTTAGTTGTACTCCTCGGACGAGGATCTTTCTAACGAGCTGTTAAATCGGTCGAAACGGAGATCGGATGAGAGTTACATCCCCGGGAAGTTGAACCACCAATTTACCCAAACGGGGCCCACATTTTTGGCGCTTCATCTCCTACGATTAGGGTGTTGGACGTTTTGGATTCTACATTGTTTCTCAACAATAAATAGGCCCTTGAGCCTCATTGTAAGACAATTTAGGGGGCTGGGAACCGATACATCTCTTCTTAGGGATAAGCGCTACCAGTGCCCTAGCTCGCCACATCTCTATCATGTCTGCATTGTAACACAGCTCAAGGGGCTAGTAGCCGCCACATCTCTTCTCAGGGATACGCTGCCAGTACCCTAGCTCATCTATTTCCATTATGTCTGTAATAGGCCTACGAGCCTCAATGTAACACAGTTCAGAGGCCTGCGTACGCTACATCTCTTCTCAGAGATACGCTACCAGCGCCCTAGCTTGCTTCCATTATGTTTGTAAGCTTATTGTAGTCATTCTTTTATTAATAAAATGAAGCATTATTTCCATTGCACATCTATATCTATGGTTATATCTGTATTATGTTGTGTTCCTGCATAAAATCTGGATCAGTGGTATCAGAGCGGGTCTGCTCTTTCTCTGTTTTTCTCTTCATGTCCCCAACGCGGCCAGGGTATAAGGAGTTCAACCTCGCAACCCCGACAACCCCCCATGGAAGAAGGAAAGAAAGACGAGGGAGCAGGAGATCCTGTCAAAATATTTCTTGAGGATGCCCTCGAGAAACAGAGGAACGCGATGATGGAAATTTTTTTTCAGATCCTTCAATGGCTGCCCACTGGTGGCACATCTAAATCCAACACCAAGTTCAGCAAAATTTTCCCCCCCATGGAGGAAATTAACGCAATGGAGACCATTGCTTCCTAAGGAGGGAGGAATGATCCAGGTGGATATCGGTGGCCTCCCACCTATTCCATTTGGACCCGCAGCATCAATTCTTTCAGTTTTTCAGCTTCAGCACAGCTTACTATTTATAGCAGGTTTTCGGGTCCTGCACACCCGGAGCCTTTTTGGGGCATTAATAATCCAGGTGGATATTGGTGGCCACCCATCGAGTCCATTTGAACCCCCACCATCAGTTATTTCAGTTTGTAAGTTTCGGCACAACTTACTATTTTTAGCAGTTTTTCGGGTCTTAAACTTCCGGAGCAGTTTTGAGGCCCTAAACGACGTTTTTTGGGAAAACGGAGAGCAACATGGGTCCATGGACCGATGTTGCTCGTTCAAAAGTTGTACTCCTCGGACAGATCTTTCTAACGAGCTATTGAGCGCGTCAAATGGAGATCGGATGCCAAAGTTACGTCCCCGGGAAGTTGAACCACCAATTTACCCAAACGGGGCCCACAGTTTTGGCGCTTCATCTCCTACGGTTAGGGTTTTGGACGTTTCGAATTCTACATTGTTTCTCAACAATAAATAGGCCCTCGAGCCTCATTGTAAGACAATTGAGGGGAGCTGAGGCCAGGTACATCTCTTCTCGGAGATAAGCGCTACCGGTGCCCGACTCACCACATCTCCATCATGTCTGCATTGTAACACGGTTCGGTAGTAGCACGCCACATCTCTTCTCGGGGATACACTACCAGTACCATAGCTCTTTTATTTCCATTATGTCTATAATATGCCTGCGAGCCTCAATGTAACATAGTTCAGAGGCTTGCGTATGCCACATCTCTTCTCAGAGATATGCTACCAGCGCCCTAGCTTGCTTCCATTATGTTTGTAAGCTTATTGCAGTCATTCTTTTATTAATAAAATGAAGCATTATTTCCGCTGCATCTCTGTATCAATGGTTATATTTGTATTCTGTTGCGTTCCTGCATAAAATCCAGATCAGTGGTATCAGAGCGGGTCTGCTCTTTCTCTGTTTTTCTCTTCATGTCCCAAACGCGGCCAGGGTATAAGGAGTTCAACCTCGCAACCCCGACGACCCCCCATGGTGGAAGGAAAGAAAGACGAGGGAGCAGGAGATCCTGTCAAAATATTGTTCGAGGATGCCCTCGAGAAACAGAGGAACGCGATGATGGAAATTTTCGGATCATCGATAGGCGCCTTTGGTGGCACATCTGATCGACACCAAGTTCAGCAAAATTCCCCCCCCCATGGAGGAACTTAACGCAGTGGAGACCATTGCTTCCTAAGGAGGGAGGAATGATCCAGGTGGATATCGGTGGCCTCCCACCTATTCCATTTGGACCCGCAGCATCAATTCTTTCAGTTTTCGACATTTTGACTTCTTATTTATGGCAGTTTTCGGAGTTACGCACCGGAGCGGTACAGAGCATTAATAATCCGGTGGATATTGGTGGCCACCCATCGAGAATCCATTTGAACCCCCACCATCTGTTATTTCAGTTTGTAAGTTTCGCTGGCTTTACTATTTTTAGCAGTTTTTCGGGTCCTGAACTTCCGGAGCCGTTTTGAGGCCCTAAACGACATTTTTTGGGAAAACGGAGAGCAACATGGGTCCATGGACCGATGTTGCTCATTAAAAAATTGAAGTCCTCGGATAGATCTTTCTAACGAGCTATTGAGCGCGTCAAACGGAGATCGGGTGCCAAAGTTATGCCCCCGGGAAGTTGAACCACCAATTTACCCAAACGGACGCCCACAGTTTTGGCGCCTCATCTCCTACGGTTAGGTTTTTGGACGTTTCAAATTCTACATTGTTTCTCAACAATAAATAGGCCCTCGAGCCTCATTGTAAGAAAATTGAGGGGAAATTTTAAGGAGCCGATACATCTCTTCTCGAGAGATAAGTGCTACCGGTGCCTAGCTCACCACATCTCCATCATCTGCGTGTAACACGGTTCGGTGGTAGCCGCACATCTCTTCTCGAGGATACGCTGCCAGTACAGGGATACGCTGCCGGTGCCCTAGCTCATCATTTCCATTATGTCTGTAATAGGCCTGCGAGCCTCGATGTAACACAGTTCAGAGGCCTGCGTACGCTACATCTCTTCTCAGAGATACGCTACCAGCGCCCTAGCTTCTTTCCATTATGTTTGTAAGCTTATTGCAGTCATTCTTTTATAAATAAAATGAAGCATTATTTCCACTGCATTTCTGTATCTATGGTTATATGTTTATTCTGTTGCGTTCCTGCATAAAATCCGGATCAGTGGTATCAAAGCGGGTCTGCTCTTTCTCTGTTTTTCTCTTCATGTCCCCAACGCGGCCAGGGTATAAGGAGTTCAACCTCGCAACCCCGACGACCCCCCATGGCGGAAGGAAAGAAAGACGAGGGAGCAGGAGATCCTATCAAAATCTTGCTTGAGGATGCCCTCGAGAAACAGAGGAACGCGATGATGGACAAATTTTTTTTTCAGATCCTTCAATGGCTGCCCACCAGTGGCACATCTAAATCCAACACCAAGTTCAACAAAATTTTCCCCCCCATGGAGGAACTTATCGCAATGGAGACCATTGCTTCCTAAGGAGGGAGGAATGATCCAGGTGGATATCGGTGGCCTCCTACCTATTCCATTTGGACCCGCAGCATCAATTCTTTCAGTTTTTCAGCTTCAGCACAGCTTACTATTTATAGCAGGTTTTCGGGTCCTGCACACCCGGAGCCGTTTTGGGGCATTAATAATCCAGGTGGATATTGGTGGCCACCCATCGAATCCATTTGAACCCCCACCATCAGTTATTTCAGTTTGTAAGTTTCGGCACAACTTACTATTTTTAGCAGTTTTTCGGGTCTTAAACTTCCGGAGCCGTTTTGAGGCCCTAAACGATGCTTTTTGGGAAAACGGAGAGCAACATGGGTCCATGGACCGATGTTGCTCATTCAAAAGTTGTACTCCTCGGACAGATCTTTCTAACGAGCTATTGAGCGCGTCAAACGGAGATCGAATGCCAAAGTTACGTCCCCGGGAAGTTGAACCACCAATTTACCCAAACGGGCGCCCACAGTTTTGGCGCTTCATCTCCTACGGTTAGGGTTTTGAACGTTTCAGATTCTACATTGTTTCTCAACAATAAATAGGCCCTCAAGCCTCATTGTAAGATAGTTCAGGGGGCTGGGAGCCGATACATCTCTTCTCGGAGATAAGCGCTACCAGTGCCCTAGCTCACCACATCTCCATCATGTACGCATTTGTAACACGGTTCGGTACAGTGGCCGCCACATCTCTTCTCAGGGATACGCTGCCAGTACCCTAGCTCATCTATTTCCATTATGTCTGTAATAGGCCTGCGAGCCTCAATGTAACACAGTTCAGAGGCCTGCGTATGCTACATCTCTTCTCAGAGATACGCTACCAGCGCCCTAGTTTGCTTCCATTATGTTTGTAAGCTTATTGTAGTCATTCTTTTATTAATAAAATGAAGCATTATTTCCACTGCATATCTATATATATGGTTATATCTGTATTATGTTGTGTTCCTGCATAAAATCTGGATCACCCAATTTCGATTTAATTTGCTTAGTTCATTTAGTACAATTAATTTGATCAATGCATGGTGATATAACAATTAGATCACATTTTTAAGGTTCCTTTGAGTTGCAAAATTCATTTATAGAGAATGTTTAGAAGGAAGTAATGCATGTTAATTCTCTTCGTTCTATATCTTAGATGTCATAACAACCATATATGATAAAGGAATATAATACTATATCTACCCTCACAAGTTAGAAACTTTTGGATTAAAAAAAAAAAAAAAAAATCCTTCCATGGGACATTTAGCCATACGCAAGGTACTCATTTACTCCAACCAATGTCCTTATGATCCTTATTGATGAATGATTTTCATTCCTCTCACTTGATCCTTTGGTTTTTGTACCATCTCTCCCCCTTTTGTCATAGACCCATGACTACTGCAAAGGATACTTCTGTGATAATAATTACAAGATCCCCCACTTTAGCAAGTTTGGCATTGAAATTGTCCCCAAACACCTCGGTCACTTTATTGTTGTGCCATTGAAAACACTCAAACAATAAGAGAAATTTCTCTTTATGGAAGATGATTTTACATTCTATAAAAAAATTTGGGATATCAAACTTTAAAGGATGATACCAGATCACTCCTACATCTTTGATCACTATCTCAGTTATAGGGTTACACAATCAAAACATATGACTCTCTTTTTGATGAATAGTCGGGGATAAGAAAAATATTACAAACAATTGGTGAAAGAGGTTTATTAACAATTTGAAAATGTGACACATCATGAGATGTTGCTTAAATACCACTGATAGTTAATGGTGATTATATCATGATTGCTTCATATCATCCCATGTAATGATTTGTATTGTATCAATTCGTGACAATCCTTCTTCCTTAAGAAGAGAACAATTCATATTATATAATGATTTTAACATCACGAGTTTGGGGTAATTACGCAACATTAATGCTTAAGCAAGTTTTACTATTAAACATGCTTGTACTCTTTTCATGAGAAATTAAAGAGATGAGTTTCAACTTAGGAAGTGGTAGGGGTAATGGAAAATAAATGAAGATATTCATAGATTTTTGAAATTAATGGTATAAGATTAATTTGACTTGATTTTCATCTATTCCCTTTACTTTGGAAAATAAAGTGCAACAAAAACAAAATAGCCTTGCATCAAACCTAATCCTTGTGATAAATGATATAACTTCAAAGTGCAACTCATAGTGAGATGCAAGAGATGTATTTTTTTTAATTCTTTGGGATATTGCTTCAGAAAATTGTGCTTAAATCATATTATTGTAGGAATCTTCTAAGCTTAGAGGTGAACTTTTTTACGTTTAAATAATGAGATGAGGCAAACGATTGTTGGAGCTAGGAGAGAGTTAAACTTATGAGATTGAATTGGATCATGTTGAAGGAGGCTGAACTGGAGAGGCTGAAGGAAGGAAGAAGTAATTGAAGATATTGAAAATAATCTGAAGCTCTCAATAACCTCATTGTATCCCCCACAACCATACGTTTGCATGTCCTCATACAAATATGTTGAGGAACTGGATTGGATGCTACTAAAATTGGATGACCATGCCGTTGTATCACATCCATGATTGGATCAATATATGATGATAAAGGAAAATGGATATGTTGTAAGTTGTTGATATCATGAAAACATAGAATCTTCAAGCGTGCCAAACATGTGGTACAATTTTTATCATGTGAATGAATGTGATGAGGTTGAACATGATAAAAATTCATTAGATTACTGGCCATTAATGTATGTTGTTAACCAACATGAGACTAATAACCCTTGATGTTAATGAGCTTCAAGGTACCTAAGTACATCTTGATAAGTATGAATGAATGCGTTGTTGTTGAGTCACCTGTAAGATTTGAAAATCAGGGGACATTGATCTATTCCCTTGTTGTCAGTGAGGAAGTCTGCCATTAATATATGCAAATTCCAAGGAAATAAAAAGAATCTACAAATTGTTCCTAGATAAGGTTTTTAGGTCAATGGGACAATATTTGTT
Source organism: Pinus albicaulis (assembly GCA_034641835.2). Classification (NCBI taxonomy): domain Eukaryota; kingdom Viridiplantae; phylum Streptophyta; class Pinopsida; order Pinales; family Pinaceae; genus Pinus; species Pinus albicaulis. The sequence continues at coordinate 119,178,298 of CM076582.1, read as the reverse complement.
GGAGGGTGGGCCTTAAAGAATCCCACATCATCCAACTCGAGCATAGAACCCTTTTTTTTTAAGAACCAAAATACAAAATTGGAACCAACATGAACTTATAGAAATTATTGTGACTTTTTCCTGCCAAGAATCCTAATTTTCAAGCAAGATTCATATCTAGTTGAGTTAGTTACCTGAATTTCACAATTAAACTTACTTTATCATTAATATTTTATTCATTTATTTATTATGGTATCCTATCCTACTTGAAAAGAACATTCTCCTTCAAGTGTAGGAGTATTTCCAATGATTCCATGTGTGCAACATAATTACAAATGTACTCATACTTAGGTTTGAAAATTATGCTTTAATGTATACCAGAGCATACGACACCAACCGCTTCAAATGATATGATAAGAAGAGTTTTTACTGGAACCAACATTCAATATAGTCATAATTTTATTGGATCTCTTTCTTATTTGGTCCATTCTAAATGTACTTCTCTACCATGCCATGTAAATATTCTACTGTCAGATGGTTGGTATTTTGGGTGCATGATGGATTTGATGATACACATGCTAGAAATACTTGATATCAAGTTCAAATTTCCACTCTCCATTGAATTTGGTCCATGGTGATCAGAGAAGGTTTCTATATCTTTTTGTAAAGGTGGGTCATGGATATTTTCTTTTTCTATCACTTCCAGAGAGGAAAATATGTTATTGTTTGCTACCAAGATTTTCTCTTCCTAATATGTAAGGAGTTTTCCAACTATTGCTAGAATTTTAGAGATTTCCCGGAGGAGCATTATTTAAAATCCCGATCAATAGTAAGTTCTTCTTGTTTGTTGATAATTCCCATCTCTCAAACATGGATTAGTGTATGGGCGGGTTCTTAAAATACCTTAAAACAAAAAAATTTAAATCAATGAAAGTACATGCCACAAAGAAAATTGAAGCAACCTGAAAAACAATCATATACTTGAATCCTCATGTTACTAATACCCTGTTGTCACAAAGTTGTCCTTTCACACAAGTTAGCTATTATAAATAAAAATTTCTTGAATAAAAGTAAAACATACATTGACATGAAAAGGGCTTATGGAGACTCACTAAAGTGGTTGCACATGTTCTTACCTATTAGCATACCTTCTGACTCCTTTGAGTCCTTAATGTTCGTAGGACAAAGAAAAATAATACACAAAAACAAAAGAATAAATGGATTAAACTACCAATGTGCTAATCCCTTTAGCATCTCCCTGACAATGGTGCAAAAAATGTCAGGAAAATTATATGTGATAATTTTTGTTACATTTTAATTTCAAGCTAGGGCTCATAAGCTTGTGAGATGCTTGCAAAGTATGTACAAGATCAAAGCTTCACTATCCTATCCTAATTGTAAAACAACTTAAAACTCTTTATGAAATCAATTAATCTCCGTTAGGTTTGATATTAGAATTATTTGATACGAACTTAAACCGGAACGCAATAGAATACATATATAACCATAAATATAGATATGAAACAGAAATAACACTTCATTTCATTAATATCAAAGAAATGAAATATGCTTGCATACAAAATGGAAATAAACTAGCTCGGGCGATGGTAGCATATATCTGAGAAGAGATGTGGAAAATACATGCCTCTAAACTGTGTTACAATGAGGCTCAAGGGAATTGTTATTATTGAACAACAAGGGAAAACCATAAACAACCAAAACCCTAACCCCAGGAGATGGAACCCTAAGGGTTTGTGGGCCCTGTTGGGGTTAGTTGGGAAAACAACTTCTCCGGGTCGTAACTTTGTCATATTATCTCTGTTTGGCATGTATGATAGCTCGTTGGAAATATATATTTGAGTACTTAAATATTTATAGTAGGCCCGTACCTATGGCTATGGGCCTGCTGCAGACCTAAAAAAAACACTATTTAGAGGGTCAAAACTGTTCCAGAAGTTCAAGACCTGAAAAACTACTAAAAATAGTAAATGTTGCTATAACCAAGGAAACTGATGAAACTGATTAGAGGTCTAGGTGGAATAGGTGGGTGACCACCAATATCTGCACGGATTAATCCTCCCTCCGTAGAAATCAATGGTCCCCATTGAGTGCAGAGCCCCCATGAGGTGAGGAAATTTCTGTTGAACCTAGTCCTTGGTGAACCACTTGCCCTAGTGAAGGAGTTGGCATGCTTTGAAAAATTGATATATATGGATCCTTTGTTGGTGAGTATTTCTTAATACGCGTTTCCATGGTAGATCGATTGTGGCCTATTCCATGTAGTATGGGTTTAGCTTTTTTGGTGTGAGTTGTTCTGCCTTTGATGTTGGATGTGTCCGATGTGGGTGGAAAGTATGGCGTAGAAGGAAGTCCAAATTGAAAATTGGGTGCATATAAAGGAATAGGGGAATGATGAAATCAGAAGGCATTTTCTCCCTAAAACTTGGTGATGGTGTACATCCCATATTAGAGAGAGAAGCTTGTGGTGGAGACTGATGAGGTGCTCCTTCGCATATGTGGCCAAATTTTTCCTCCACCTAGAACTTGTGTGGAACCAAATGTTGATCATGTCATTGCTTGTACTTAGCATTGGCTTTGTCCAATATGTTATGGTCCTGCTGGTGGATGTGCTGAATGTGCTTAATGAATCTGTTAGCCTTGTCAGCTTTAGACTGGCCATGAGTCGAATCTGCCTAAGTAGCTACAAATGGTATGGCCACATCAATGGGACATAATGGCTGGAATCCCAACCCCACCTGAAAGGGGATATGGCTAGTTAAGCTATGGAGAGATATTTTGTAGTTATGCTAGACATAGGGGAATATTTCATCCCATGTATGTGGATGCTTCAATTTGTACATGCACATAATGTGTATGATAATTCTATTGCAGACCTCTGTTTGGTCATTAGTTTGGGGGTGGAAAGTCGTGGACTTAGTGAGCTCAATATCCAACATCGACAAGAGGCTTGACCAAAATTTACTTAGGAATCTATTTACCCAGTTTGAGATAATGGACCGTGTCATCCCAAAGTGTAATCACACTCATTCAAAGAAGAGCTTAGTAGTGGCTACTATGATACTCTTCTTACAGGCCTCCATAATGGCCATCTTAGAGAATCTGTCGACGACCACGAAAACACAGTATTTTCCATTCTTCGTAGAAGGAAGGCACGACATGTAATCCATGGAGATGGATTCCTAAGGTTAGCTAGGATTAGGAAGATGAGTATACAAGCCTTGATTCTTTATGGTTAGTATGGAATCGACGCAGGAAGTGCAAGATATGATGTACTTCCCAACATCCTGTCGAAGTTTAGACCAATAAAATACTTTTGTAGCACTGCCACTATTTCTCTAATCCGAAATGTCTAGCGACCCGACTATAGTGCGCCTCCCAAATCATCTTCGAACACTCGCTTAAAGGAACATAAAGGTGTCCCAGGTGACAGAAAAATGCATCTTGGAGGTGAAAATCTATAACTTGCTTGCCTTTCAGGAGCATTTGGTATGTGTTGCCAAATTATGGATCGATCTTGTAAAGATGTGGCCACCCCAAAGTCTCGTTCCCATAAAAGTAAAGCATAATGGTCAGTACCATGACCAATGGTTGGCTAAGGCAGTCTGCAACATTTTTGGTGTTGCCCTTATTATACTTAATGTTAAAATGGAACTGTTTCAAGTATGTGGACCATTTCTGATGGAGATCGTTCTACAACTTCTCTTGTGTCTGTATAAATTGTAGGGGTTGGTGGTCTGTGTGTATGATCGTTTCCTTCCCTAGAATGTAATTCTTCCATTGTCGGCATACTTGCACAATGGAATACTTCTCCTTGTCATAGACGGGATACTTTCACACAGTGTCTGAATGTGTCTCACTGTCATATGCCACTGGATTACCCTGCCGAGTAAAAAATGCATCAATAGCATAATCAGAGGCATGTGTCTCAATCTCAAATGGTTGTTGCAGGTCTGGTAGTGTGAGAACTTGTGCAAAGCAGAGGAAATTCTTCAACTCAATAAATGCCTTCTGTTGGGATTTGGAACAAAATAACTTTTCTTTCACTCCGCCCTTAGTGACTTGACTTAAAGGCCAATTGATATGAGAGTACCCCAACTCAAACCAACGATAGAAATTGGCAAGACCCAAAACGTTATAAAGCTCTGTTAGATTGGTTGGGGCTAGACAATCTCAAATGACTTGTATCTTGGTTGGGTCCACATGCACATCCAATTTATTAATTATGTACCCCAAATATTGAACCTGGGTCATACCAAAAGTGCATTTTTCCAAATTGGTACATAACTTGTGTTGTCGCAGGGTTTGGAGGACTTGTCCAATATGGTGGAGGTGCTCTTCCCAATCCTAGATGAAGATCAATATTTAATCCAAATACACCACCACGAATAAGTTCATGAAGGGTTGCAAGATGTTTTCCATCAACCTCATGAAGGTTGTAGGGGAATTCTTTAACTTGAAAGGCATGACCTGCCATTTGAAAAGGACCTCCTTGGATTTGAAGGAAATTTTCCACACATTAGAAGGTTCGATTGATTTATAGTGATAACCAAAATTCAAGTCAACATTGATAAAATATTTGTCCTTATTTAGCTGTTCCAGAAGGTCATAAATCCATGGGATTGGATAGCTATTTCAGACAAAGATCTTGTTCAATGCCCGATAGTCAATACAGAGTCTCCAAGTCCCATCCTTATTTTGTACCAACACTATCAAACTCCCACAGGCTGATGAACTTGGCATGATGTGACCTTTCTATTCTTGAATCTACCTCTTGATTTCATCATTCTCTAGAACAGAGTGTTGATAGATTGGTCCAATGGGTAGAGGCGCGCCCGGGGTCAGATCAATGGAGTGCTTGACTTGATAGTGTGGAGGTACCCATATGGGTGAGGTGAAGATGTCCCTGTACTCCTCCATGACCATGTCCATTTGTTGCTTATGTAAAGAGGAGCCTTGTTTAGAGGCCTTGGCCATAATATTCTTCTTTCCTCAAGGGTGAATCATAAGTAAAACAAATTTATCGATCTGGGAAATGATCTTACTACATTGATTTTCAGTGATCAAAGAGATGGTGGTAGGAAGTGCTACCTCTGGTATCCTGTACAACTTATTGACCAAAGTAATAATAACAATGCGAGGCCTAGACTCATACACAACATGATTCTTCCACAAGTATGGTTGGCCTAATAATACATCACAAAATTTAAGAGGAACAACATCACACAATACATCATCTATGAAGGGATTGATGTTTTAGGGAAGGGGACACTGTTGGATGACGCGGAGATATTGCCCTTGGTGAATCCACCTAATGGTGTACGACTACGGGTGTGTTGTGGTTGGTAGGCCCAGGGCTTCATGACCTCTGCTAAAATGAGGTTATTTTGGCTCCCGCTGTCGGCAATAAAATTTAACAAAGAACCCTTCACCCACATCTATGATTCGAAGAGGCACTCCTCCTCCTATGGATATTCGGGCTCATTCTTTGTTGGAAATACTGAGAGGGGGGTGAATTAGTATTCCTTTCAATTAGAGCATTATTTAATCTTCAATTATTATCATTGTTTGTACAATGATAGTAGTAAACAAAAGGAACACAAATGCACACAGTTTTTAAGGTGGAAACCCACTCTGGGACAAAAACCACCTAATGCTTTTCTAATAATTCTTTAATATTCAACTCCAATTGAAAATAAAGCTCCAACTTCCTAGAATCTAGAAAAGCATTCTTCTCCAGCTCCCATTGGATGGATGCTCCAATGCCCGAGATTCTTCAGTAGCCAACTTAATGGATGCCCCAACACCCAATGAGCTACAACTCACCCTAGCACCACCCTACCACCCTATAAAACAATAAAAGAAGAATGGACTCCTGTACCAGGGAAAATGGTCCACTTTACAATGATATAGAATGATGTAGAAGAAGAAGAAAAAATATACCATAGCCCCAACTATTGCACAACCACCTAATGATGATCCTAGACCTCCCGACACTTCCTTTTCAACTCTTGGCAGATAGACACTAGTACAATTTTTACAATAATGTATTCGCAATGAATTATTACAATGATACCTTACAGTGACTATATGCAGTGCTGCCCACTTGAAGACTTCATGTGATGAACTTCTTACTATTGTTCTACACCTTGATTGTTGCTCTTGTCATGCTACCCTCTACTGCACCTTGCTTTTCTTTGCTGCCCTAGAAAGTCTTGTCCTTTGTATTCCTTGACAACACATCATCTAGCTTTTTTTTGCCTTCTAGGAGCTTGATATTGAATCTTGTGTATCTCTGTTATTTCAGATCCCCAATATGTGATTTTCGGCCCTATAGTAGTCTTCTGGGTCTTCTTTCCAATGCCATAGTTCTGGCCCAATTTGGATTCTTCAAGAGAGATTTATGTCCGATCTCTCACAATGCCCTAATTATGGATTGTTTCAATAGAGAAAACTTGTACGGTGTGCCACGTGTCATTGTTTCTTCATTCGGCTCTGAAATTGACACAACAAAAACTAAATTCCCTGCACTATTTTTCAAATTTTACAGAATTCCAATCTGATACTCAGAGAGAGAGTTATGACGATTTTCCCAAGTTCACTTCTTTGAGATGAATTTAAGGAGCCTGCAAAAACATTGACTTCCACATATCATATATCCGAAAACGTTGTGTACCTGGATCTGAAATTTTTACAGGAGCTTCCTCAGGATTTCGGCTTTGCCTCATAAAAAATTCAGCTTTTAAACCTTCGTATAAAAAAATTTAGAGCAAAAATTACACGATGACCTGTTTTAGATAGTGAAATCCCATAAGGAGGATATGAGGATCACAATTTATATAAATGCTTAGGTTGAGAGGGGCTTCAAAAATTGAATGTGGGAGGGATTTTACGAGCTTAAAAATTATTAATTATTTACTTTTCAATGACCTATTGCACAACCCTATGGGGTTTTAGCCCACTAACTGGGGTTACAATCTTCAAACATGAATATCTCTCAAACCGTGAAGAATTATGTGGCGTGCCATATATCAATGAAAACATATGGACAAGTAGAAACCATAAAAATAATTCTTGACCCAAAATATAGTAATTTGGTAGGTCAACATTCCCATGAAATACTGGGGTAGCCCCTGGTGTTGCTTGGGTTGACATCAATGACAACCGCTGATCAACAATCTCCCCCTTTGGCATTGATGGCAACAAAAGTACTCCCCCTATGATCATGACACCTCTTCCTACAACATTCTCTCCCCCTTTGACATTAATGGAAAAGGGTAACTCCCCCTGATACACAACCATCCTGTAGACCTGTACACACTTCCACTCCCCCTTTATATTATGAATAAAGAAAATATAATGAGAACTTGGGAGGATCCCAAGCTTATGGCGAAGATATTCAAATGCTTCACAAGGTAAAGGTTTAGTGAAGATATCAATGATTTGTTCTTTTGTACCAACATACTCAAGTTTGATATTATTTTCAACGACTTGTTCTCTAACAAAATGATATTTCATCGGAATGTGTTTTGTTTTTGAATGCATGACAGGATTCTTGGAGATGCTGATGGCATTGGTGTTGTCACAGAATATGGGAATAAGCTCACTGAATTGTACTTGAAGGTCTTGCAAATTTTGTTTCATCCAAAGGACTTGAGTACAACATGATGCCGCTGCAATGTATTCTGCTTCTACTGTAGATAACGAGATTGTTGTTTTATTTTTGCTCAACCATGATACGAGACAACCACCTAGATAGAATGTTGCTCCTCTAGTGCTCTTATGATCATCAACACTTCCTACCCAATCTGCATCTATAAAGGCTTGAATAATGAGATTGTTACCCTTGGGATACCACAAGCCATGTTCTTTTGTGCCCTTTAGATATCGAATAATTCTTTTGACGGCAATAATATGTGATTCTTTTGGTGTTGCTTGGAATCTTGCTACTTATCCAACTGCTTGTATAACATCTGGCCAAGAGGTTGTTACATATAGAATACTACTAATCATAGATTTGTACAACCTCTAATCCATATCCTTAGATGAGTCATCTATGCTCAATTTGAAACATGTTACCATTGGAGTAAGGACGGGTTTGAAATCTTCCACTTTGAATTTCTTGAGCATTTCCTTGATGTACATGGCTTGACATATAAATATTCCTTTCTCTTGCTGAGATATTTTAAGCCCTAAGAAGTATGTCAGCTCACCAAGTAAATACATCTCAAACTCACTTTGCATCTTTGTAGAAAAGTTATTACTTAGTCGATCATCATTGCTACCAAATATTATATCATCCACATATACCTCAACGATTGTTAAATTATCTTTATCTACTTGTACATAAATATTGCTATCAACAGTACCTTTCTTGAGCCCTTGTTGACGTAGATATCCATCAAGACGAGCATACCATGCTCTGGGAGCCTGCTTGAGACCATATAGAGCCTTCTTTAACCTACAAACATAGTCTTATTTTTCTAATAGTAGAAATCCTTCAAGTTGTTCGATGTAAACTTCTTCTTCTAATTCGCCATTCAGAAATGTTGACTTCACGTCCATTTGGTAGACTTTGATTTTTCTTGAATAGGCATAGGCCAGAAAAATTCGAATGGCTTCCATTCTGGAAAATAGTGCAAATGTTTCGTCTACTTGTGCATAGCCTTTGCAAACAAATCTTACTTTGTTTCTTGTAACCTGTCCATCTTCATTCAATTTGATCCTGAACACCCATTTTGTACCAATGACATTTTTATCTTTTGGTCGTGGAACTAATTCCTAGGTGTTATTCTTCTCGATTTGATCCAATTATTCATTCATAGCTGCTACCCAATTTTCATTCTGGCTGGCTTCCTCAAAACTACTAGGCTCAAAGGTTGCTAGAAATATTTTACATTAGCTAGTTTTCCTTTCCATAATTCATATGGGGTCTTGTTGCAATTATTTCTGAGAAGACTACGGTTGATAATGAAGACTATTGTATCAATTTCTTGAACCCAAAATTTTTCATCAAATTTTGAGCCCTTTAACATTGTTCTACCCATTTCCTGTACGGTTCTATTCCTTCTTTCAGCAACTCCATTTTGCTGAGGTGTTCGTGTTTTTGAAAGTTGTCTTTTTATTCCATTTTCGTCACAGTATTGCTGAAATAATTTGGAAGTGAATTCTCCGCCATTATCTGATCTTAGACACTTTATTTTCAAATCAGTTTCATTTTCAACAAACTCCTTGTAGATCTTAAATCACTCAAATGCTTCAAATTTTTTCTTTAGAAAACTGACGGTTGTCATCCTGGTATAGTCATCTATCATTAGAATGAAATATAATTCTCCATCTAAGCCTTTTGTTCTCATAGGAGCACATAGATCAATATGTATCCATTACAATGGATGTGATGCAAAGTTCTCTTTTGTTTTAAATTTGAATTTTGTCTGCTTACCATGCCAACAGGCCTCACATAGTGTGTTGGAAGGTTTTGATATTTTCATCATTTCTCGTACTTCTTCCTTTTTGCTTATCCTGACAAGATTGTCAAAGTTTATGTGACCCATTCGTTTGTGCCATAACCAACTTTCATCTTCTTTAGCTAGTAGACATGCTTTAGTTGCTTCATCCAGAACATATATGTTGTTTGGAGCTCAACTTGTTGTAGCCACAATTTTACCAAACCTGCCTTTCTTGATTTCACATTTTGTGGAGTTGAATAGCATTATGCATCCTTGATCACACATTTTTCCAACAATGAGCAGATTGTGATTCATGTTTTCAACAATAGAACATTATTGGCTATAACATATTTTCTTCCAAGAGTGACAGTACCTGATCCTATAACATTTGAAGATCCATCATTTCCAAAGGATGCGGTTCCATCCTTATTCTCTTTCAGGGATACAAATTTCCTTCTATCTCTAGTCATATGCGTTGAGCAACCGCTATCAACATACCACACATTTTTTTTGTTTTGAGCCTTGAGAGCGAGAGCATAATTATCAGTCTTCTTCTTCTTCCATGTTCATTCATTTTGTGGGTTTGAAGATTCTTCTAGAGGATTTTCAAGTCTGCAGTCTTTGGCTGTGTCCAAAGTTATGACATTTGTAACATTCCATATTATTTCTTAAATGTTAAAATCTATTGATGTTTCGTTGAGCCCTGGGAGGTTCATATTTGAAGGATCTCCTAGAATTGTATTGGTTCCTAGGGTACGTGCGACATTCTACAACTTTATGACCAAATTTTCCACATGTATAACAATAGCCATGAAGAATATGTTGGTACCTGGATGGAAATCTTTGTCGAGGAATAGTCTTCAAAGGATGTTCTTGTGAATCTTGTCCAATGAAGTCTCCATGCATGTCAGATCTCATAGGTTCATTGGATTTTGTTGTAGAAGGTCCTGCTTCTTCTTCGTTGTAACTGAGGTCATTTTTTTCGTTGTAATATCGTTGATTGTTGATGAGTTCTTCCAATGCCCTTGAGATGCTGGCATAGTTTTGCACAGTTTTTCCGTTCTTCACTTCCTTACGCAGCGAGACTACTTCGGCTTCTAATGCTTCCCTTTCTTGGTTGCTTTCTTCCAACTTATTTTGAAGTGACTCTTCAATACATTTGTGTTCTTCAGCTTCAATTTTGAGACCTTGAACTTGTTCTTCAAGAGTATTCGAATGGATCTTCTCAGCCTTGAGCTCTTTTATAAGCATGATTTCCTTTTTAGAAAATTCTTCTATGGTCAACCCTTCTTCTTTTTTGTTTGAAACTTCTTGTTTATTATGCTTGGCCATAAACAATACTTTCTCATTGGCTTCTTCTTTGTTGTCACTGTCTTCATCGGATGATGAGCTATCTTCTTTAGAGATAAATTTCCTTTTGGATCCTTTATTTTTTCCTTACTTGTTGAATTTCTTAAAGCCTTTCTTTCCTTTTGAGTTGCCTTCACTTCTTTTTAGGCATTTTGCTACAAAATGCCCAACCTCACCACAATCAAAACATATCAACGGAAGTTTACCTTTGAATTTTCCCTTACCAATTTTTTGTTTTCTCATAAGGTAAGCATATTCTTTATCTGAAATACCTTCTTCATCATCTCCCTTTTCTTCACACTTGTAGGTGTGTATCTTTTCAATTGAAGGTTGTTCGTCCTGATTGATTTTCTTAGATGCAACGAACACAGTTTCTAGATGTGAAGTACCCTATTCTTCATCAGGTCTCATTTCATATGCTATGAGAACTCCATGTAATTCCTCTTAGCTAAGTTTGCCCAGATTTGCACTATATACTCAGACCGATACCTTTGGGTTGAATCTCCCTAGTAACGTTCTAAGAATCTTTCGTATAATAGTCTTCTCGTCAATTGGCTCTCCCAATCCTTCCAGAGTGTTTGTTATTTCATCAACGTATTGGAAGTATGCAGCAATGTTGCCATCTTCTTTCATTCTGAGTTACTCAAATTTTTCTCTATAGATTTGAAGCTTTACTTCTTTGACATTTGAATCACCTGCATATATATTCTCAAGCTTGTCCCATACATTTTTGGAAATTTTACAACCCAACACCTTATGATAAGCATATTCAATAAATCCACTGATAATAATATTCTTTTATTTTGCATCATTTACCAAAATCTTCTTACCTTGTTCATCTGTGGTTGGTGTAAATCCATTTTGAACAGTGTCCCATACTTCATAAACTTGCACCAAGAGATAGACCTCCATTCTTCCTTTCTAGAGTACATAATTATTTTCATTGAACAGAGGTACACCATTCTTGGTATGCTCCATGACCTCCTTCCATCTATTAAACTGCTATTGAAGGTACCAATCTCTGATACCAATTGTTGGAAATACTGAGAGGGGGGGTGAATCAGTATTCATTTCAATTAGAACATTAGTTAATCTTTAATTATTATCAATGCTTGTACAATGATAGCAGTAAAAAAAGGAACACAAATTCACATAGGTTTTAAGGTGGAAACCAACTCTGGGACAAAAACCACCTAATGCTTATCTAATAATTCTCTAATATTCAACTCGAATTGAAAATAAAGCTCCAACTTCCTAGAATCTAGAAAAGCATTCTTCTCCAGCTCCCACTGGATGGACGTTCCAACGCCCGGGATTGTTCAGTAGTCAACTGAACAGATGCCCCAACACCCAATGAGCTACAACTCTCCCTAACACCACCCTACCACTCTATAGAAGAATAAAAGAAGAATGGACTCTCGTACCAGGGAAAATGGTCCACTTTACAGTGACATAGAATGGTGTAGAAGAAGAAGACAAAATAGACCATAACCCCAACTATGACACAACCATCTAATGATGATCCTAGACTTCCCGACACTGCCTCTTCAACTCTTGGTAGATGGACAATAGTACAATTTTTACAATAATGTATTTACAATGACTTAGTACAATGATACCTTTACAGTGACTGTATGCAGTGCTACCCACTTGAAGACTTCATGTGATGGACTTCTTGTTGATGTTATACACCTTGATTTCTGCTCTTGTCATGCTACCCTCTGCTACACCTTGCTTTGCTTTGCTGCCCTAGAAATTCAGGTACTTTGCAACCCTTGACAACACATCATCTAGATTTTTCTTGCCTTCTAGGAGATTAAAACTAAATCTGGTGTATCTCCGTTATTTCAGATCCCTAATATGTGATTTTCGGCCCTGTAGTAGTCCTCTGATTCTTCTTTCCAATGCCATAGGTCTAACCCAATTTGGATTCTTCAAGGGAGGGTTATTCCCAATCTCTCACAAGGCCATAATTATGGATTGTTTCAGTAGAGAGAACTTATACGACTTGCCACATGTCAGTGTTTCTTAGTTCAGCTCTAAAATTGATACAGAAAAAAATATAGTTCGTGCAATATCTGCCACTTTTTACAAAATTCCAATCCGATACTCAGAGAGAGATTTAAGACGATTTCCCAAGGTCACTTCTTTGAGATGAATTAATTAAGATTAAAAGTATTAATACTTTTTGTAATTGTTGAGAATCTCTTAGGAAATTTGGTAAATACTTCAGTAATTCATTTCCGAGACACTTTATGAACCAAGATGAAGTAATTAAGATTAAAAGTATTAATTAAAAATTATATTAGCTTACCATATACCCAATATGGGTTAACGAGGAAAAAATGTAAAAGTATTTCAGGCAAAATGAGAAGATTAGACTCAATATTAGATTTGTGATACGTTAAAAAGATGAAAAAAGTGAGGCTCAACATATCCCCTAACCTCGCATTCTTACATGTCCTCGTGCGTTGAATTATTAAAATGTACAAAATTTGACTAGTTGCTTTGAATTATTCTCAATGCATCCACAAGAAGATTTAGATAGTTTGTTGAGGATTAGCATATCTTTGTGGGGGTTATACATCTTGATCCTAACGTGCAATATTTAATTATGGCATTTGATATTCTTGTTTTTTTGTTTTGATGGCGCCATTTTCCAGCATATTTCCTTAATAGCTTGTGCCTTTCCTGTAATTTTTGTGGCTTCTCTCTATTGGGTATGTGTTATATTCTTTCCACGACTAAGCATGCGCGGGGGGGTAAGAGGGGGGCCAAGAGCCCCCCCTTTGAGCTGGGCGCAACGGGGGGGTCACAGGGAGGGCGGTAGCCCCCCTTGTCGGGGTCCTTGCACATGGTATTGGGGTACGATGGTTTTTGGCCCCTGGTATTTTTTGTAGATCCGGTCAAGGGAACTACGGTTATGTTCTAATCTAGGGTTTATGGATTGGGGTTTATGTATGCTTCGGCATGTATATATATGTGTGTTGTAACACTAAAATGAATATAATGAAAAATCAAGCTGGTCGTCCCGATTTGGGATCCAGGGGAAAATCTCTGTGTTTATATGTTTTATGTTTTATGCTCTCGCTATTGTTTATTTTCTGTTACAATATTCGTGTGTAGATAATTTCTGTTCAGGGTTAAAACCTACATTTGGTATCGAAAGTTGTTTCGGCTTCGAGGGACGCCTTTGTTGTTGAGGTTTTTTTCCGGGCTTGGTAGACCCTGTTCAGTGGGAGATCTGCGGGATCGATTCTTGCGGTGAAAGAAGATGGCGAGCGGCAGAAAGATAGAGATCGAGAAATTTAATGGTCATAGTTTTGAGTTGTGGAAGCTCAAGATGGAGGATCTGCTGGTGGATAAATATCAGTGGATCGCAGTAGATCCAGGTACTAAACCAACGGCAATGTCAGATGAAGACTGGAAGAAACTGGATCGGAAAGCTAAGAGCACAATACGGTTGTGTGTCTCAGATTCAGTATTGTTGAATGTATCTGGGGAAGCTACGGCGAAGAATTTGTGGGAAAAACTTGGGACTTTGTACCAATCTAAGTCTCAGGTGAATAAGTTGTTCCTGCGGAAAAAGCTGTATAACCTGAGGATGAAGGATGGAGACTCAGTGACAAAGCATCTGAATGCCTTCAATACTGTGGTAAGTCAGCTGTCGTCTGTTGATATTAAAATCTCAGATGAAGATAAGTGCATCAGTTTGTTGTGCTCTCTACCAGACTCATGGGACAGTCTGGTTATTGAAATAGGTAGCAATACAACTACCTTGAATTTTGATGACATTGTCTCAGCCTTGCTGTCGGAGGAAATGAGACGGAGAAATATGGAGGGTCAGAATGGAGATGCCTTGTCTGTACGAGGAAGGTCCCAGAACAGAAACAAGAATAAGGTTTCGAGTGGGAGATCTAAATCTAGAGGGAGATCTAAATCTCCCGGAAAGTTTGTAAAGGTGTGCTGGAAATGCGGAAAGGAAGGACACTACAAAAAGGAATGCAGATCTAAAGCTCCTGAGAAAGGAAAGGGATCTGATGAAGCTCCTTCTACAGAGGCAAAACCCACCTGGGATGAAGGTGGGGATGTGTATTTGGCTTCTTCTTCAAATACACATGTAGATCATGAGTCATGGTTGATTGACTCAGGTGCATCCTTTCACTTCACTCCCCATAGGGAGTGGTTCTGCGAGTATGAGAAATATGATGGTGGTGATTTCTTCCTAGGGGATGATAGGAAGGCCAGAATCATCGGACGTGGAAAGGTCAAGCTGAAGCTGCAAGGTGGAAGGATTAGAACACTTCCTGGTGTTCTACATATTCCTGCATTGGCCAGAAATCTGATTTCTGTAAGCAAGATGGATGATGCAGGTGTAAAAACAGTGTTCGAGAAAGATGCTTGCAAGATGGTTCGGGGAGCACTGGTATTAATGCGGGGAGTTCGGACTGGAACTCTGTACAAGCTACAAGGTAGCACTGTTATTGATGGGTGTAACATTTCTGTGGTTCCTGAAAGTGGGACGGAAAGTCTAGCTGTCTCTGGAGAAAAGACCATGCTATGGCATCAAAGGCTTGGACATATTGGAGAGAAGGGCCTTCGGATACTGCATAGAGATGGTATGGTAGAAGGTATGTCTAATTGTTCTATGGATTTCGATTTCTGTGAACATTGTGTATATGGGAAGCAGAATCGGGTGAGTTTTCCTTCTGGTGCTAAGAGGGCAAACAAGATATTAGAACTTGTGCACAGTGATGTGTTTGGGCCTGTGTCAGTTCCATCACTGGGAAAGTCTGTGTACTATGTTTCATTCATAGATGACTTCTCGAGGAATACATGGATATATTTCTTGAGGAAGAAATCTGAAGTCTTTGACAAATTTAAAGAATTTAAGGCTCTGGTGGAAAACCAGACAGAGAAGAAGATAAAGGCGTTGAGGACATATAATGGTGGGGAGTTCTGCAAGAAGGAATTTGAAGAGTTCTGTAAGAAGTGTGGTATAGCACGGCAGAAGACTACTCCATACACACCTCGGCAAAATGGAGTTGCAGAAAGAATGAATAGAACACTGATGGAAAAGGCAAGAAGCATGCTCAGTGGTACCGGGTTAGGACAAGAATTCTGGGCAGAGGTAATGGAGACTGCATGTTACTTAGTTAACAGATCACCTTCATCGGTGTTGGAGGATAAGACTCCACATGAGGTATGGACTGGTAAGAAACCCTCTCTTTCACATCTAAGGGTATTTGGATGTGATGCATATGTACATGTTCCAAAGGAGAAAAGGACCAAGTTGGATAATAAATCTGAAAGGTGCATCTTTATTGGGTATAAGGATGGTTTAAAGGGTTACAAGATTTGGAACCTAGAAACAAGGAAGGTTGTGTACAACCGAGATGTGGTGTTTAGAGAAGTGAAAGATGTTGTTAAACATGAAGTCCTACCAAAGGAACCTGAGAAGATAGAGTTTGAGCTAAAGGAGGATGAATCAGACTCTACAATAGAAGAAGACTCGGAAGATGAAGAGCCACAAACTCCAGCTTTGAGAAGATCAGTTCGGGAAAGAAGGCAACCAGAAAGGTATAGTCCATCTGCTTTCTGTTCAGGTTTTGCCTTAACTATAACTGATGATGAACCCAGAACTGTCAGGGAGGCAGTAGATTTAGAGGATGGAAAACTCTGGAAGGAGGCCATGGTTGATGAAATGGCATCCTTGCACAAAAATGATGCATGGGATCTGGTGGAGTTGCCGGCTGGAAGGAAGCCCATTGGGAGAAAATGGGTGTTTAAGAATAAGATGAATGTAGAAGGCAAGGTGGAGAAATACAAAGCTCGGTTGGTAGCGAAAGGTTATTCCCAGGTGCCGGGAATTGATTTTGGTGATATTTTTTCTCCTGTTGCCAAGGTTACTTCTATTAGATTACTTTTATCTGTTGCTGCTGCATTTGATTTTGAGATAGAACAGATGGATGTGAAGACAACTTTTCTTCACGAGGATCTAGAAGAGGAGATCTACATGAAGCAACCTGAAGGCTTTATGGTGAAGGGTAAGAAAGAACTGGTATGCAGGTTGAAGAAGTCTCTGTATGGGTTAAAAGAGTCACCAAGGATGTGGTATCAGAAATTTGATACCTATATACGGGGACTTGGCTTCACCAGAAGCAAGGAGGATCACTGTGTTTATTTTAAATTAATTGGTGATCATGTTATTTATTTGGTCTTGTATGTGGATGATATGTTGTTGATTGGAAATGACAAAGAAATTATCCAAGATTTGAAGACCCAACTGTTCTCCAAATTCGACATGAAGGATCTGGGTGCCGCAAACTATATTTTGGGCATGGAAATTAAGAGAGATCGGGCAAAGAGGAAGCTCTGGTTAAACCAGAGGAAGTATGTCGAGACTATATTGCAGAGGTTCAATATGCAGGATAGTAAACCGGTGAATGTTCCTATTCTTGTAGGTGTAAAGATGTCTGCTGAACAGTGTCCCAAGACACAAGAAGAAGAGGAGTATATGTCCCATGTTCCATATGCAAGTGCAGTGGGTAGCCTGATGTATGCAATGGTCTGTACTAGACCAGACATTGCACATGCAGTGGGAGTATTGAGCAGGTTTATGTCAAACCCGGGGAAGGAGCATTGGACAGCAGTGAAGCGGGTTTTCAGATATTTACGTGGCACTAGTGATTATGGCTTGTGCTACCAGGGAAGACCAGGATTGGAAAAAATGTTGGACATTCGTGGTTTTGTTGATGCAGACTGGGCTGGAGATCTGGACCAAAGAAGATCTACAAGTGGGTATGTGTTTAGCCTATTTGGAGGCACAGTTAGTTGGATAAGTAAAAGACAGTCTAAAGTGGCTCTTTCAACTACGGAGAAGAATACATAACGACCACTCATGCAAAGGCAAGAGCGAGTTTGGTTTTTGTGTGTTCCAGTATGGGGTTGATGCAGTAGCTATGGAGATGAGCGCGGTAGCCAAGGGTGCAATATGCCTCGCTGAAACCACCTTATCACTCAAAGACAAAGCACATTGATGTTCAATATCACTTTGTTAGAGATATGGTTGAGGCTAAAAGGGTGTTGCTGGTAAAGGTGGACACTTTGAAGAATGTTGCGGATGCATTGACGAAGTCTGTGAGCACTCAGAAGTTCTCTTGGTGTAGAGAAACAATGGGTGTTGAAGAATTGGCCCAATGACTAAGCTCTCCTGTGGCCCCCTGTGGAAAGAAAATAACAAGTGGGAGAATGTTGGGTATGTGTTATATTCTTTCGGCGGGTAGTGCGTCTGTGGTTTTGTGCGAGGTTTTACATGGTATTGGGGTACGATGGTTTGTTATTGACTGTAGATCCGGTCAAGGAACTACGGTTATGTTCTAATCCGGGTTTATGGATTGGGGTTTATGTATGTATGTATATATATGTGTGTTGTAACACTAAAAGGAATATAAAGAAAAATCAAGTTGGTCGTCCCGATTTGGGATCCAGGGGAAAATCTCTGTGTTTATCTGTTTTATGTTTTATGCTCTCGCTATTGTTTATTTTCTGTTATAAGATTCATGTGTAGATCATTTCTGTTCAGGGTTAAAACCTACACTCTCTAAGTCTAGCAACTTGCCTTTTTAGCTCTTCATTTTATTTTTTTATTTCCTTCTCCAAGAATTCTAATTCCATAATTATCTTATTTAGTTGCTTAATCATTTTTTTCAAATTTTGAAACTCGGAGTCTAAAATAGAAGTGGTAGGTTTTACATTTATTTGAGCTTCTTCAATCAAACTTTTAAAATTTTGAGTATTACCTGCAATTCTTTCTTTTGGGGATCAAAATATAGCCCTTTTCTGAGGGAAGCTTATAAGGACATACTCCTCGTTCTTTCCCCTTTTGGAGGTTCTTCGAACGTTAAAACAAAATCTTCAATGATCGCCAAACTTTTATAATCCTGAATCTCTTTACACCATTTTTCCATAGCATAGAAATCCTATGTTGGATGCCTCATTGGAAGTGTATACAAGTTTTCCTTTGTTGATGATTTTAGAATTTTTTTCATAAGTATATCCTCATTATCATTTCTATCTGTATTATCCATATCCTTGTTAAATTTTTCTTGACATTGATGCCTTTGTGTTATGGTTACTTACCATGTCACAACTTTCGTAGGTGGCACTGAAGAGGTTTTTATTACAAATTCCTCTGATCCTGTGCTTACTATTTTTTTGTATTATTATCTCTATCCATGTTTCCCATGTCCCTAATAGGGTTTTCAATCTCATATATTTCTTCCTGAAAGAAAATTTAAACCAAGAAATTGTCCCAATTTCGATTTAATTTTCTTAGCTCATTTAGTACAATTAATTTGATGAATGCATGGTGATATAACAATTAGATCACATTTTTAGGGTTCCTTTGAGTTGCAAAATTCATTTATAGAGAATGTTTAGAAGGAAGAAATGCATGTTAATTCTCTTCGTTCTATATCTTAGATGTCATAACAACCATATATGATAAAGGAATATAATACTATATCTACCCTCACAAGTTAGAAGCTTTTGGATTTAAAAAAAAAAAAAAAAATCCTTCCATGGGACATTTAGCCATACGCAAGGTACTCATTTACTCCAACCAATGTCCTTATGATCCTTATTGATGAATGATTTTCATTCCTCTCACTTGATCCTTTGGTTTTTGTACCATCTCTCCCCCTTTTTTCATAGACCCATGACTACTGCAAAGGATACCTCTGTGATAATAATTACAAGATCCCCCACTTTAGCAAGTTTGGCATTGAAATTGTCCCCAAACACCTCAGTCACTTTATTGTTGTGCCATTGAAAACACTCAAACAATCAGAGAAATTTCTCTTTATGGAAGATGATTTTACATTCTATAAAATTTTCTAGGATATCAAACTTTAAAGGATGATACCGGATCACTCCTACATCTTTGATCACTATCTAAGTTACAGGGTTACACAATCAAAACATATGACTCTCTTTTTGATGAATAGTCGGGGATAAGAAAAATATTACAAACAATTGGTGAAAGAGGTTTATTAACAATTTGAAAATGTGACACATCATGAGATGTTGCTTAAATACCACTGATAGTTAATGGTGATTATATCATGATTGCTTCATATCATCCCATGTAATGATTTGTATTTTATCAATTCGTGACAATCCTTCATCCTTAAGAAGAGAACAATTCATATTATATAATGATTTTAACATCACGAGTTTGGGGTAATGGAAAATAAATGAAGATATTCATAGATTTTTGAAATTAATGGTATAAGATTAATTTGACTTGATTTTCATCTATTCCCTTTACTTTGGAAAATAAAGTGCAACAAAAACAAAATAGCCTTGCATCAAACCTAATCCTTGTGATAAATGATATAACTTCAAAGTGCAACTCATAGTGAGATGCAAGAGATGTATTTTTTTTAATTCTTTGGGATATTGCTTCAGAAAAGTGTGCTTAAATCATATTATTGTAGGAATCTTCTGAGCTTAGAGGTGAACTTTTTTATGCTTAAATAATGAGATGAGGCAAACGATTGTTGGAGCTAGGAGAGAGCTAAACTTATGAGGTTGAATTGGATAATGTTGAAGGAGGCTGAAGGAAGGAATAAGTAATTGAAGATATTGAAAATAATCTGAAGGTTTCAATAACCTCATTGTATCCCCCACAACCATACGTTTGCATGTCCTCATACAAATATGTTGAGGAACTGGAGTGGATGCTACTAAAATTGGATGACCATGTCGCTGTATCACATCCATGATTGGATCAATATATGATGATAAAGGAAAATGGATATGTTGTAAGTTTTTTATATCATGAAAACATAGAATCTTCAAGCGTGCCAAACATGTGGTACAATTTTTATCATGTGAATGAATGTGATGAGGTTGAACATGATAAAAATTCATTAGATTACTAGCCATTAATGTATGTTGTTAACCATCATGAGACTAATAACCTTTGATGTTAATGAGCTTCAAGGTACCTAAGTACATCTTGATAAGTATGAATGAATGCGTTGTTGTTGAGTCACCTGTAAGATTTGCAAATCAGGGGACATTGATCTATTCCCTTGTTGTCAGTGAGGAAGTCTGCCATTAATATATGCAAAGTCCAAGGAAATAAAAAGAATCTACAAATTGTTCCTAGATAAGGTTTTTAGGTCAATGGGACAATATTTGTTGCAGGGTGGGCCTTAAAGAATCCCACATCATCCAACTCAAGCATAGAACCCTTTTTTTTTAAGAACCAAAATACAAAATTGGAACCAACATGAACTTATAGAAATTATTGTGAACTTTTCCTTCCAAGAATCCTAATTTTCAAGCAAGATTCATATCTAGTTGAGTTAGTTACCTTAATTTCACAATTAAACTTATTTTATCATTAATATTTTATTCATTTATTTATTATGGTATCCTATCCTACTTAAAAAGAACATTCTCCTTCAAGTGTAGGAGTATTTCCAATGATTCCATGTGTGCAACATAATTACAAATGTACTCATACTTAGGTTTGAAAATTATGCTTTAATGTATACCGGAGCATACAAGACCAAATGCTTCAAATGATATGATAAGAAGAGTTTTTACTGGAACCAACATTCAATATAGTCATAATTTTATTAGATCTCTTTCTTATTTGGTCCATTCTATATGTACTTCTCTACCATGCCATGTAAATCTTCTACTGTCATATGGTTGGTATTTTGGGTGCATGATGGATTTTATGATATACATGTTAGAAATACTTGATATCAAGTTCAAATTTCCACTCTCCACTGAATTTGGTCCATGGTGATCAGAGAAGGTTTCTATATCTTTTTGTAAAGGTGGGTCATGGATATTTTCTTTTTCTATCACTTCCAGAGAGGAAAATATGTTATTGTTTACTACCAAGATTTTCTCTTCCTAATATGTAATGAGTTTTCCAACTATTGCTAGAATTTTAGATATTTCCCGGAGGAGCATTATTTAAAATCCCGATCAATAGTAAGTTCTTCTTGTTTCTGATAATTCCCATCTCTCAAACATGGATTAGTGTACGGGCGGGTTCTTAAAACACCTTAAAACAAAAACTTTTAAATCAATGAAAGTACACGCCACAAAGAAAATTGAAGCAACCTGAAAAAAAATCATATACTTGAATCCTCATGTTACTAATACCCTGTTGTCACAAAGTTGTCCTTTCACACAAGTTAGCTCTTATAAATAAAAATTTCTTGAATAAAAGGAAAACATACATTGACATGAAAAGGGCTTATGGAGACTCACTAAAGTGGTTGCACATGTTCTTACCTATTAGCTTACCTTCTGACTCCTTTGAGTCCTTAAATTTCGTAGGACAAAGAAAAATAATACACAAAAACAAAAGAATAAATGGATTAAACTACCAATGTGCTAATCCCTTTAGCATCTCCCTGACAATGGTGCAAAAAATGTCAGGAAAATTATATGTGATAATTTTTGTTACATTTTAATTTCAAGCTAGGGCTCATAAGCTTGTGAGATGCTTGCAAAGTATGTACAAGATCAAAGCTTCACTATCCTATCCTAATTGTAAAACAACTTAAAACTCTTTATGAAATCAATTAATCTCCATTAGGTTTGATATTAGAAGTATTTGATACGAACTTAAACCGGAATGCAATAGAATACATATCTAACCATAAATATAGATATGTAACAGATATAACACTTCATTTCATTAATATCAAAGAAATGAAATATGCTTGCATACAAAATGGAAATAAACTAGCTCGGGCGATGGTAGCATATATTTGAGAAGAGATGTGGCAAATACATGCCTCTGAACTGTGTTACAATGATGCTCAAGGGAATTTTTGTTATTGAACAACAAGGGAAAACCATAAACAACCAAAACCCTAACCCCAAGAGATGGAACACTAAGGGTTTGTGGGCCCTGTTGGGGTTAGTTGGGCAAACAACTTCTCAGGGTCGTAACTTGGTCATATTATCTATATTTGGTGTGTACGATAGTTCGTTGGAAATATATATTTGAGTACTTAAATATTTACAGTAGGCCCATACCTATGGCTATGGGCCTGCTGCAGACCTGAAAAAACACCGTTTAGGGGGTCAAAACTGCTCCAGAAGTTCAAGACCCGAAAAACTACTAAAAATAGTAAATGTTGCTATAACCAAGGAAACTGATGAAACCGATTGGAGGTCTAGGTGGAATAGGTGGGTGACCACCAATATCCGCCTGGATTAATCCTCCCTCCTTAGGAATCAATGGTCCCCATTGAGTGCAGAGCCTCCATGAGGTGAGGAAATTTCTGTTGAACCTGGTCCTTGGTGAACCACTTGCCCTGGTGAAGGAGTTGGCATGCTTTGACAACTTGATATATATGGATCCTTTGTTGGTGAGTGTTCTTGATCTATGTTTTCATGAACCGATCAGTTGTGGCCTATTCCATGTAGTATGGGTTTAACTTTGTTGGCGTGAGGTGTTCTGCAATTTTGGATGTGTCTAGTAATGGTGGAAAGTATGGCCGAAGGAAGTCCAAATTGAAAATTGGGTGCATACCAAGGAATGGTGGAATGATGAGATCGAAGGAATTTTCCCCTAAAAACTTGGTGATGGTGTACGTCCCATATCAGAGAGGGAGAAGCATGTGGTGGGGCCCAATGAGGTGCTCCTTCTACATATGTAGCCAAAAAAATTCACTTGCCTAGAACTTGTATGGAACCTGATGTTGATCATTTCATTGCTTGTACTTAGCATTGGCTTTTTCCAATATGTTATGGTCCTGCTGGTGGATGTGCTGAATGTGCTCAATGAATTTGTTAGCCTTGTAACTTTAGACAGGCCATGAGCCGAATCTGCCTAAGTAGCTACAAATGGTATGGCCACGTCAATGGGACATAGTGGCTGGAATCCCAACCCCACCTGAAAGGGGATATGGCCAGTTAAGCTATGGAGAGATATTTTGTAGTTATGCTAGGCATAGGGGAATATTTCATCCCATGTATGTGGATGCATCAATTTGTGCATGCACATAATGTGTACGATCATTCTATTGCAAACCTCTATTTGGTCATCAGTTTGGGGGTGGAAAGTCATGGACTTAGTGAGCTCAGTATCCAACATCGACAAGAGACTTGACCAAAATTTATTTAGGAATATGTTTACCCAGTTTGAGATAATGGACCGTGTCATCCCAAAGTGTAACCACACTCATTCAAAGAAGAGCTTAGTAGTGGCTACTATGATACTCTTCTTACAAGCCTCCATAATGGCCATCTTAGAGAATCTATCGACGACCACGAAAACACAGTATTTTCCATGCTTCGTAGAAGGAAGTCATGACATGTAATCCATGGAGATGGATTCCTAAGGTTAGCTAGGATTAGGAAGAGGAGTATACAAGCCTTGATTCTTTATGGTTGGTATGGAATCGACGCAGGAAGTGCAAGATATGACATACTTCCGAACATCCTGTCGAAGTTTAGACCAATAAAATACTTTTGTAGCACTGCCACTATTTCTCTAATCCGAAATGTCTAGCGACCCGACTATAGTGCGCCTCCCAAATCATCTTGGAACACTTGCTTAAAGGAACATAAAGGTGTCCCAGGTGACAGAACAATGCATCTTGGAGATGAAAAGATATAACTTGCTTGCCTTTCAGGAGCATCTGGTATGTGTTGCCAAATTATGGATCGATCTTGTAAAGATGCGGCCACCCCAAAGTCTCGTTCCCATAAAAGTAAAGCATAATGGTCAATACCATGACCAATGGTCGGTTGAGGCAGTCTGCAACATTTTTGGTGTTGCCCTTCTTATACTTAATGTTAAAATGGAACTGTTTCAAGTATGTGGACCATTTCTGATGGAGATCGTTCGACAACTTCTCTTGTGTCTGTATAAATTGTAGGGGTTGGTGGTCTATGTGGATGATCATTTCCTTCCCTAGAATGTAATTCTTCCATTTTCGGCATACCTGCACAATGGAATACTTCTCTTTGTAATAGGCGGGATACTTTCACGCAGTGTCTGAATGTGTCTCACTGTGATATGCCATTGGATTCCCCTGCCGAGTAAAAACTGCATCAATAGCATAGTCAGAGGCATGTGTCTCAATCTCAAATGGTTGTTGCAGGTCTGGTAGTGTGAGAACTTGTGCAAATCAGAGGCAATTCTTCAACTCAATAAATGCCTTATGTTTGGATTTGGAACAAAATAATTTTTCTTTCACTCCGCCCTTAGTGACTTGACTTAAAGCCCAATTGATATGAGAGTACCCCAACTCAAACCTACGATAGAAATTAGCAAGACCCAAAACGTTGTAGAGCTCTGTTAGATTGGTTTGGGCTAGACAATCTCAAATGACTTGTATCTTGGTTGGGTACACATGCACATCCAATTCATTAATTATGTACCCCAAATATTGAACCTGGGTCATACCAAAAGTGCATTTTTCCAAATTGGCACACAACTTGTGTTGTCGCAGGGTTTGTAGGACTTGTCAAATATGGTGGAGGTGCTCTTCCCAATTCTAGATGAAGATCAATATTTAATCCAAATACACCACCACGAATGAGTTCATGAAGGGTTGCAAGATGTTGTCCATCAACCTCATGAAGGTTGCAGGGGAATTCGTTAACTTGAAAGGCATGACCTGCCATTTGAAAAGGACCTCCTTGGATTTGAAGGAAATTTTCCACACATTAGAAGGTTCAATTGATTTATAGTGATAACCAAAATTCAAGTCAACATTGATAAAATATTTGTCCTCATTTAGCTGTTCCAAAAGGTCATAAATCCATGGGATTGGATAGCTATTTCAAACAAAGATCTTGTTCAATGCCGGATAGTCAATACAGAGTCTCCAGGTCCCATCCTTCTTCTGTACCAACACGATCAAACTCCCACAGGCTGATGAACTTGGCATGATGTGACCTTTCTATTCCTGAATATGCCTCTTGATTTCATCATTCTCTAGAACAGAGTGTCGATAGATTGGTCCAATGGGTAGAGGCGAGCCCGGGGTCAGATCAATGGAGTGCTTGACTTGATAGTGTGGAGGTACCCATATGGGTGAGGTGAAGATGTCCTTGTACTCCTCCATGACCATGTCCATTTTTTGCTTCTGTGCAGAGGAGCCTTGTTTAGAGGCCTTGGCCATAATATTCTTCTTTCCTCGAGGGCGAATCATAAGTAAAAAAAAATTATCGATCTGGGAAATGATCTTACTACATTTATTTTCAGTGATCAAAGAGATGGTGGTAGGCAGTGCTACCTCTAGTATCCTGTACAACTTATTGACCAAAGTAATAATAACAATGCGAGGCCTAGACTCATACACAACATGATTCTTCCACAAGCATGGTTGGCCTAATAATACATCACAAACTTTAAGAGGAACAACATCACACAATACATCATCTATGAAGGGATTGATGTTGTAGGGAAGGGGACATTGTTGGATGACGCGGAGATATCGCCCTTGGTGAATCCACCTGATGGTGTACGACTACGGGTGTGTTGTGGTTGGTAGGCCCAGGTGCTTCATGACCTCTGCTAAAATGAGGTTATTTTGGCTCCCGCCGTCGGCAATAAAATTTAACAGAGAAACCTTCACCCACATCTATGATTCGAAGAGGCACTCCTCCTCCTATGGATATTCGAGCTCATTCTTTGTTGGAAATACTGAGAGGGGGGTGAATTAGTATTCCTTTCAATTAGAGCATTATTTAATCTTCAATTATTATCATTGTTTGTACAATGATAGTAGTAAACAAAAGGAACACAAATGCACACAGTTTTTAAGGTGGCAACCCACTCCGAGACAAAAACCACCTAATGCTTTTCTATAAATTCTTTAATATTCAACTCCAATTGAAAATAAAGCTCCAACTTCCTAGAATATAGAAAAGCATTCTTCTCTAGCTCCCATTGGATGGATGCTCCAATTCCCGAGATTCTTCAGTAGTCAACTGAATGGATGCCCCAACACCCAATGAGCTACAACTCACCCTAGCACCACCCTACCACCCTATAGAATAATAAAAGAAGAATGGACTCTCGTACCAGGGAAAATGGTCCACTTTACAATGATATAGAATGATGTAGAAGAAGAAGAAAAACTATACCATAACCCCAACTATGACATAACCACCTAATGATGATCCTAGACCTCCCGACACTTCCTCTTCAACTCTTGGTAGATAGACACTAGTGCAATTTTTACAATAATGTATTTGAAATGACTTATTACAATGATACCTTACAGTGACTATATGCAGTGCTGCCCACTTGAAGACTTCATGTGATGAACTTCTTGCTATTGTTCTACACCTTGATTGTTGCTCTTGTCATGCTACCCTTTGGTGCACCTTGCTTTTCTTTGCTGCCCTAGAAAGTCTAGTCCTTTGTAGTCCTTGACAACACATCATCTAGCTTTTTCTTGCCTTCTAGGAGCTTGATATTGAATCTTGTGTATCTCTGTTATTTCAGATCCCCAATATGTGATTTTCGGCCCTATAGTATTCTTCTGGGTCTTCTTTCTAATGCCATAGTTCTAGCCCAATTTGGATTCTTCAAGAGAGATTTATGTCCAATCTCTCACAATGCCCTAATTATGGATTTTTTCAATAGAGAAAACTTGTACGGTGTGCCACATGTCATTTTTTCTTCATTCGGCTCTGAAATTGACACAACAAAAACTAAATTCCGTCCACTATTTTTCAACTTTTACAGAATTCCAATCTGATACTCAGAGAGAGAGTTATGACGATTTTCCCAAGCTCACTTCTTTGAGATGAATTTAAGGAGCCTGCAAAAAAACTGACTTCCACATATCATATATCCAAAAATATTGTGTACCTGGATCTGAAATTTTTACAGGAGCTTCCTTAGGATTTCGGCTTCACCTCATAAAAAATTCAGCTTCTAAACCTTCATATAAAAAAATTTAGAGCAAAAATTCCACGATGACCTGTTTCAGATAGTGAAATCCCATAAGGAGGATATGAGGATCACAATTTATATAAATGCTTAGGTTGAGAGGGGCTTCAACAAGTGAATGTGGGAGGGATTTTAGGAGCTTAAAAATGATTAATTATTGACTTTTCAATGACCTATGCCACAACCCTATGGGGTTTTAGCCCACTAACTGGGGTTACAAACTTCAAACATGAATATCTCTCAAACCGTGAAGAATTATGTGGCGTGCCATATATCAACGAAAACATCTGGACAAGTAGAAACCATAAAATTAATTCTTGACCCAGAATATAGTAATTTGGTAGGTCAAAATTCCCATGAAATATTGGGGTAGCCCCTGGTGCTACTTGGGTTGACATCAATGACAACCACTGATCAAAAATCTCCCCCTTTGGCATTGATGGCAACAAAAGTACTCCCCCTATGATCATGACACCTCTTCCTACAACATTCTCTCCCCCTTTGACATCAATGGAAAAGGGTAACTCCCCCTGATACACAACCATCCTGTAGACCTGTACACACTTCCACTCCCCCTTTATATTATGAATAAAGAAAATCTAATGAGAACTTGGGAGAATCCCAAGCTTATGGCGAAGATATTCAAATGATTCACAAGGTAAAGGTTTAGTGAAGATATCAACGATTTGTTCTTTTGTACCAACATACTCAAGTTTGATATTCTTTTCAGCGACTTGTTCTGTAACAAAATGATATTTCATTGGAATGTGTTTTGTTTTTGAATGCATGACAGGATTCTTGGAGATGCTGATGGCATTGGTGTTGTCACAGAATATGGGAATAGGCTCACTGAATTGTACTTGAAGGTCTTGCAAATTTTGTTTCATCCAAAGGACTTGAGTACAACATGATGCCGCTGCAATGTATTCTGCTTCTACTGTAGATAACGAGATTGATGTTTTATTTTTGCTTAACCATGATACGAGACAACCACCTAGATAGAATTTTTCTCCTCTAGTACTCTTATGATCATCAACACTTCCTAACCAATCTGCATCTATAAAGGCTTGAATAATGAGATTGTTACCTTGGGATACCACAAGCCATGTTCTTCTGTGCCCTTTAGATATCGAAGAATTCTTTTGATGGCAATAATATGTGATTCTTTTGGTGTTGCTTGGAATCTTGCTACTTATCCAACTCGCTATGGGTCTAATGAGACATTATACATGGAAGACTCATCAATTGTAGACTAAGATAACTCATCCATATCCCTTTAGATGACTATCTATATTACTGCAAATCTATGCA
Organism: Pinus albicaulis; assembly: GCA_034641835.2. NCBI lineage: Eukaryota > Viridiplantae > Streptophyta > Pinopsida > Pinales > Pinaceae > Pinus > Pinus albicaulis. Next base: position 119,149,231 of record CM076582.1, on the reverse strand, counting down.
TCTGAGTAAGTGATTTGTTGCAATCTCATTTAACTTTTGTATTTCCTTGATGTACATGGCTTGACATATAAATATTCCTTTCTCTTGCTGAGATATTTTAAGCCCTAAGAAGTATGTCAGCTCACCAAGTAAATACATCTCAAACTCACTTTGCATCTTTGTAGAAAAGTTATTACTTAGTCGATCATCATTGCTACCAAATATTATATCATCCACATATACCTCAACGATTGTTAAATTATCTTTATCTACTTGTACATAAATATTGCTATCAACAGTACCTTTCTTGAGCCCTTGTTGACATAGATATCCATCAAGACGAGCATACCATGCTCTGGGAGCCTGCTTGAGACCATATAGAGCCTTCTTTAACCTACAAACATAGTCTTCTTTTTATGATAGTAGAAAACCTTCAAGTTGTTCGATGTAAACTTCTTCTTCTAATTCGCCATTCAGAAATGTTGACTTCACGTCCATTTGGTAGACTTTGATTTTTCTTGAATAGGCATAGGCCAGAAAAATTCGGATGGCTTCCATTCTGGAAAATAGTGCAAATGTTTCGTCTACTTGTGCATAGCCTTTGCAAACAAATCTTGCTTTGTTTCTAGTAACATGTCCATCTTCATTCAATTTGTTCCTGAACACCCATTTTGTCCCAATGACATTTTTATCTTTTGGTCGTGGAACTGATTCCCAGGTGTTATTCTTCTCGATTTGATCCAATTCTTCATTCATAGCTGCTACCCAATGTTCATTCTGGCTGGCTTCCTCAAAACTACTAGGCTCAAAGGTTGCTAGAAATATTTTACATTAGCTAGTTTTCCTTTCCATAATTCATATGGGGTTGTGTTGCAATTATTCTGAGAATACTACGGTTGATAATGAAGACTATTGTATCAATTTCTTGAACCCAAAATTTTTCATCAAATTTTGAGTCCTTCAACATTGTTCTACCCATTTCCTGTACGGTTCTGTTCCTTCTTTAAGCAACTCCATTTTTCTGAGGTGTTCGTGTTGTTGAAAGTTGTCTTTTTATTCCATTTTCGTCACAGTATTGCTGAAATAATTTGGAAGTGAATTCTCCGCCATTATCTGATCTTAGACACTTTATTTTCAAATCAGTTTCATTTTCAACGAACTCCTTGTAGATCTTAAAGCACTCAAATGCTTCATATTTTTTCTTTAGAAAACTGACGGCTGTCATCCTGGTATAGTCATCTATCATTAGAATGAAATATAATTCTCCATCTAAGCCTTTTGTTCTCATAGGAGCACATAGATCAATATGCATCAATTACAATGGATGTGATGCAAAGTGCTTTTTTGTTTTAAATTTGAATTTTGTCTGCTTGCCATGCCAACAGGCCTCACATAGTGTGTTGGCAGGTTTTGAGATTTTCAGCATTTCTCGTACTACTTCCTTTTTTCTTATCCTGACAAGATTGTCAAAGTTTATGTGACCCATTCGTTTGTGCCATAACCAACTTTCATCTTCTTTAGCTAGTAGACATGTTTTAGTTGCTTCATCCAGAACATATATGTTGTTTGGAGCTCAACTTAATGTAGCCACAATTTTACCAAACCTGCCTTTCCTGATTTCACATTTTGTGGAGTTGAATAGCATTATGTGTCCTTGATCACACATTTTTCCAACAATGAGCAGATTGTGATTCATGTTTTCAACAATAGAACATTCTTGGCTATAACATATTTTCTTCCAAGAGTGACAGTACCTGATCCTATAACATTTGAAGATCCATCATTTCCAAAGGATACAGTTCCATCCTTATTCTCTTTCAGTGATACAAATTTCCTTCTATCTCTAGTCATATGCGTTGAGCAACCGCTATCAACATACCACAAATTTTTGTTGTTTTGAGCCTTGAGAGCGAGAGCACAATTATCAGTCTTCTTCTTCTTCCATGTTCATTCATTTTGTGGCTTTGAAGATTCTTCTAGAAGATTTTCAAGTCTGCAGTCTCTGGCTGTGTCCAAAGTTATGACATTTGTAACATTCCATATTATTTCTTAAATGTTGAAATCTATTGATGTTTCGTTGAGCCCTGGGAGGTTCATATTTGAAGGATCTCCTACAATTGTATTGGTTCCTAGGGTACGTGCGACATTCTACAACTTTATGACCAAATTTTCCACATGTATAACAATAGCCATGAAAAATATGTTGGTACCTGGATGGAAATATTTGTCGAGGAATAGTCTTCAAAGGATGTTCTTGTGAATCTTGTCTAATGAAGTCTCCATGCATGTCAGATCTCATAGGTTCATTGTATTTTGTTGTAGAAGGTCCTGCTTCTTCTTCGTTGTAACTGAGGCCATTTTTTTCGTTGTAAGATTGTTGATTTTTGATGATTTCTTCCAATGCCCTTGAGATGCTGGCATAGTTTTGCACAGTTTTTCCGTTCTTCACTTCCTTACGCAGTGAGACTACTTCAGCTTCTAATGCTTCCCTTTCTTGGTTGCTTTCTTCCAACTTATTTTGAAGTGACTCTTCAATACATTTGTGTTCTTCAGCTTCAATTTTGAGACCTTGAACTTGTTCTTTAAGAGTATTCGAATGGATCTTCTCAGCCTTGAGCTCTTTTATAAGCATGATTGCCTCCTTAGAAAATTCTTCTATGGTCAACCCTTCTTCTTTTTTGTTTGAAACTTCTTTTTTATCATGCTTGGCCATAAACAATACTTTCTCATTGGCTTCTTCTTCATTGTCACTGTCTTCATCGGATGATGAGCTATCTTCTTTAGAGATAAAGTTCATTTTGGATCCTTTATTTTTTCCTTACTTGTTGAATTTCTTAAAGCCTTTCTTTCCTTTTGAGTTGCCTTCACTTATTTTTGGGCATTTTGCTGCAAAATTCCCAACCTCACCACAGTCGAAACATATCAACGGAAGTTTACGTTCGAATTTTCCCTTACCAATTTTTGGTTTTCTCATAAAGTAAGAATATTCTTTATCTGAAATACCTTCTTCATCATCTCCTTTTTCTTCACACTTGCAGGTGTGTATCTTTTCAATTGAAGGTTGTTCGTCCTGATTGGTTTTCTTAGATGCAACGAACACAGTTTCTAGATGTGAAGTACCCTCTTCTTCATTAGGTCTCATTTCATATGCTATGATAACTCCATGTAATTCCTCTTAGCTGAGTTTGCCCAGGTTTTCAGTATATACTCAGACCGATACCTTTGGGTTGAATCTCCCTAGTAACGTTCTAAGAATCTTTCGTATAATAGTCTTCTCGTCAATTGGCTCTCCCAATCCTTCCAGAGTGTTGGTTATTTCATCAACGTATTGGAAGTATGCAACAATGTTGCCATCTTCTTTCATTCTGAGTTACTCAAATTTTGCTCTATAGATTTGAAGCTTTACTTCTTTGACATTTGAATCACCTGCATATATATTCTCAAGCTTGTCCCATACATTTTTGGCGGTTTAACAACCCAACACCTTATGACAAGTAGATTCAATAAGTCCACTGATAATAATATTCTTTTATTTTGCATCATTTACCAAAATCTTCTTACCTTGTTCATTTGTGGTTGGTGTAAATCCATTTTGAACAGTGTCCCATACTTCGTAACCTTGCACCAAGAGATAGACCTCCATTCTTCCTTTCTAGAGTACATAATTATTTTCATTGAACATAAGTACACCATTCTTGGTATGCTCCATGACCTCCTTCCAGCTGTTAAACTGCTATTGAAGGTACCAAGCTCTGATACCAATTATTGGAAATACTGAGAGGGGGGGTGAATCAGTATTCCTTTCAATTAGAGCATTAGTTAATCTTCAATTATTATCAGTGTTTGTACAATGATAGCATTAAAAAAAAGGAACACAAATGCACATAGGTTTTAAGGTGGAAACCCACTCCGGGACAAAAACCACCTAATTATTTTCTAATAATTTTTTAATATTCAACTCCAATTGAAAATAAAGCTCCAACTTCCTAGAATCTAGAAAAGCATTCTTCTCCAGCTCCCACTGGATGGACGCTCCAATGCCTGAGATTCTTCAGTAGTCAATTAAACTGATGCCCCAACACCCAATGAGCTACAACTCACCCTGACACCACCCTACCACTCTATAAAAGAATAAAAGAAGAATGGACTCTCGTACCAGGGAAAATGGTCCACTTTACAATGATATAGAATGATGTAGAAGAAGAAGACAAACTAGACCATAACCCCAACTATGACAGAACCACCTAATGATGATCCTAGACCTCCCGACACTACCTTTTCAACTCTTGGCAGATAGACACTAGTACAATTTTTACAATAATGTATTTACAATGACTTAGTACAATGATACCTTTACAGTGACTGTATGTAGTGCTGCCCACTTGAAGAATTCATGCGATGAACTTCTTGCTAATGTTCTACACCTTGATTTCTGCTCTTGTCATGCTACCCTCTGCTGCACCTTTCTTTTCTTTGTTTCCCTAGAAATTCTAGTCCTTTGCAGCCCTTGACAACACATCATCTAGCTTTTTCTTGCCTTCTAGGAGCTCAATATTAAATCTGGTGTATATTTGCTATTTCAGATCCCCAATATGTGATTTTTTGCCCTGTAGTAGTCCTCTGATTCTTCTTTCCAATGCAATAGGTCTGACCCAATTTGGATTCTTTAAGGGAGGGTTATTCCCAATCTCTCACAATGCCCTAATTATGGATTGTTTCAGTAGAGCAAAATTATACGGCGTGCCACATGTCATTGTTTCTTAATTCAGCTCTATAATTGATACAGTGAAAAAAAAAAATCGTGTACTATCTGCCACTTTTTACAGAATTCCAATCCGATACTCAGAGAGATATTTAAGACGATTTTCCCAAGGTTGCTTCTTTGAGATGAATTTTAGGAGCCCGCAAAAACACTGACTTCCACAGATAATATCTCTGAAAATATTGTGCACCTTGATCTAAAATTTTTCCAGGAGCTTCCTCAGGATTTCAGCTTCCCCTCATAAAAATTTCAGCTTTTGAACCTTCGTATAAAAAACATTAGAGCGAAAATGCCACGATGACCTATTTTAGATAGTGAAATCCCTGCATAAGGAGGATATGAGGATCACAGTTTATATAAATGCTTAGGTTGAGAGGAGCTTCAAAAAGTGAAAGTGGGAGGGATTTTAGGAGCTTAAAAATTATAAATTATTTACTTTTCAATGACCCATGCCACAACCCTATGGGGTTTTATCCCACTAACTGGGGTTACAAACTTCAAACATGAATATATCTCAAACTGTGAAGAATTACATGGCGTGCCATATATCAACGGAAACATCTCGACAAGTAGAAACCATCAAAATAATTCTTGACCCAGAATATATTAATTTGGTAGGTCAAAATTCCCATGAAATATTGGGGTATCCCTTGGTGCTGCTTAGGTTGACATCAATGACAACTGCTGATCAATATTCTTCTGGATCTTGGTGGTGGAAATATGAATAGGGCTCTGAGTCAATTATTTGCTTCCCCTTGTCATTCCCCTTGCTGGGTTCTGACTCAGAGTCAGAACATGCATTCGATTCGTAAGCCTTCATCTCAACCACCAGTGAATATTTAGCCCAAAACTCACTTGTGTTGCGAGTGGGGTTTTTATGGAGCTCACACCATTTTCCTGTGTCCTTCTTTGTCTTAGTGGTTTTTTTCTTTTCTTGCTGCTTCATTGGGTTATCTTAGGTCGCCTCGCCTTGGCTCTATCCTTTTTTTTTTGGTTTGGGGGTGCCTTTCCCTTCCTTCAGATTCACAGATCCAAAGTAGAGCTTCTTCTATTTAAATTTCTTCTCGATCTTGAAAACGTATCGATAAGCAGTGGCGATAGAGGATATGTCTAGGAACTCCATCTCATCTTGGATGTAATTATGTAGAAAATCATGGTACTTGAGTACCAAATGTTGCTTAGAATCCTTGATACCCAATTTCGTGTGAAGGGCATGAAAAATATTTGTGAACTCTGGCATCTCTCAGTCCCTTCCCTGCCGCAACATGGTCCACTTTAGATATTTATCCTCATAACTCCCAACATGGTAATAATATTCCTTGATGGTGTCCCGGAAAGAATTCCAGGTGGGTGCGACTGAAAATAGAGAGGGTGCATTCTCATCCCTCTTCTCACAGTAGTTTTCCCACCCGTCCATGACGTGGGGGGGAAATTTAAGGAGTGAAAAATTAATATTTTCCCGGTTGGAAAAATCATGAACTAAAAAATATGCTTCTAGCATATTTAACCATTTATCTACAACATCCGCATATATTTTACCTTCAAATATAGGGATGTCAAATTTAACTTCTATCTTAAAGGGAGTGGCACTTCCAAAGTGGCTACTAGAAGAAGATGCATTGCCTGTGGGTAGATGCCAAATGATCTGGGAAAATTTGTCCATCATCACATTGCTTTGTCACTCATGGGCTTCTTCGAGCAATATTTTGAAACGAGCTCCTGCTCCCTCATCTTTATTTTCTTCTGCCATGGGAGGTCGTTGGGGTTTGTGAGGCTGGTCTTTCAAAGGTTCAACCAGTTCGAGCCATAAATCCTTATATCCTGGCCTCGTAGGGGACATGCAAAGAAACACAGAGAAAGAGAAGACCGCTCTAATACCAATGATCTGAACTTAAACAAGAACACAAAAAAATGAAAATATAACCATAAATACAAAGATGGAGCAGAAATAAGACTTAATTTCATTAATATCAAATAACTGAAATATGTTTGCATACATAATGGAAATAAACTAGCTTGGGTGATGGTAGCTTATCTCTGAGAAGAGATGTGGTGACTACATGCCTCTGAATTGTGTTACAATGAGGCTCAAGGGCCTTTTTATTATTGAACAACAAGGGAAAAACCTAAACAACCAAAACCCTAACCTCAGGAGGTGGAACACCAAGATTTTGTGGGCCCCATTGGGGTTAGTTGGGCAGCCAACTTCCCGGGGTCATAACTTTTTCATATTATCTCTGTTTGGCGCGTACGATACCTCATTGGAAATATTTTTTCGAGTACTATAGGATTTGTAGTAGGCCCTTTCCTATGGCTATGAACCAGCTGCAAACCTCAAAAAAATGTCGTTTAGGGTGTTAAAACTACTTCGGAAGTTCAAGACCCAAAAAAAATTCTAAATATAGTAAATTCTTCTATAACCAAGGAAAATGATGAAATTGACTATAGTTCTAGGTGGAATATGCGGGTGTCGACCAATATCCACCCGATTCATGATTGGGGCTAAGGTGATAGTAATCCAACATGATCTATCATCATTTGTTGCATGGATACTAAATTTCCAATTATCCAAATTAACCTCCCCGAGTGTCTTTGAAAAATTTATTGATCTATGGTGAATTATTTGAAAAGAAATACACATGCTAAAAGTAATATGAAATGTAAAGCTAGAAAATTAAATCATGAAAAATAACAGGATGTAATTTGTAGGAAAGTAAATCTAACTAAATAAATGAAAACATAGTACTCTGCTGATATTTTTTGAAATTGTTGCAATGAGAATTCAATCATACAATTGTATAGTTGAACAACACACGCACACACACACACCTGCAACCAAATCAATGTAATCAATATAAACATATATCTATATTACAATGTGAAAACATCTTTAAGCACTAGTTATATACTTCACAAGTCAGGATAAGTTGAGTCTATGAAGAGGTTAATGAATGCTTAGAAAGGTCTAGCATGAAGACTTTGTGAAATACCCTATCTCCTTTCATCATCTAATTTATCTATTCTAAAGCTAGAATTTTCAGAAGTATCAAATCATAATACGCACATTATTGAAAGGGATATTGATAACATATGTTAAAAAATATATTTATAAATAAACTATTCTACGAGGAAGAAGAGTAGTGTAACTTTTGGAAGAAGGGGGGCCTTCCTTCCTCATAAGTCTTATATAAGAAAGAACTTAAATGAACACAACAATTGCACAGTTAACATGTTCAAAACTAATTTTATTAGTAAAAATAGTGTAGCAAGATGTTACTACTTTATGTCATTTCAGATCATACTCAAAATTAAAGATTGTAACTAATACAAAGATATTGCATATCTATGGTGATGAGGATCATCCCCACAAAAAATATTTGTGCCATCATTTTATAGCCACAAAACTTAATTACAAAAGACGGAATTGGTTTGAACAGAAAAAATTTGTTCTTCTCAATATCTTTTGAATCCCCAAAACTAGATATTTTATTAACAACTCTAAACTGGACCGTTCTCCATAACATAACCAATTACCTATATTTGGATATGAATACTAAAGATTTGGAGTTGAATCACAAACCAAGGAAATGTGGCTAGCTACCTGGTTTTACCATGTGTTGACTAGAAGCCATTGATTATTTGAAGAGATGAAAAATATGAACCTCACCATCATTTGACCACTATTAGAAAGTGCCAAGTGCTATTTCCCAATTTGATGAAGCATAACCATGTAAACCTTTGATCCACTACATAAACTTTGACTTCCAATAATCTTTTAGAATTATTGCAGTCTCTTAAGAAATATAGTAAAAGTAATTAATTTTTAACATAGTTTATGAACCAAAATAAGGCAATTAAAATTAAAAAAATTCATTACATAGATTACATGATCATACCACCAATATGGGTTAATGATGAAAAAATGTAGAAGTATTTAAGGCAAAATGAGAATATTTCACTCAATATTATATTTGTGATAAGTTGTAATATTCCAAATCTGGAACAACTAGCAAGGCATGACTGGAAAACGCATTTTCCAGTAATGTCTGCTACAGGAATTGAAACCAATACCTAGATCCCTTATATCAATGCATCTAATACTGAAATCCAAGAGGAGGCTCAAAATAAATCCCTCTAGGTGGGTTAAACAGGTCTCCCACACCTAGTTGTCTTAAGAAAGTGCCCGATGAAGGGGCTGCAACAATGAATGCACAAGAGCTCAAATAACAACGTTATTTTATGACCATGAACACATGAAGATATGAATAGAAAAAAATTGTTGTTATAGCAGTAAAGAGAGTACAAATTCTTGAGGAAACATCCACTCAAGCAAGGCAATGCAAGCCTCAACAATACATGTACAAGGAAATGATGAACACTGCTATACATAGAAAGCCCATGGCTATGACTGCGCAGTATATAAAGGAGGACTACTAGAAAATAGTGTTAATACATAAATATGACAATATACAACTCAAATAAAATAGGGGGAGAAAGATCTCAACCCCTGGAAACAACAATACACAATCCTTAAAAGGATTGGCTGAAATAAGTACAAAATGGAAAATCTACAGAAATGTCGGAGTAGCAGTGTAGCAGATGCAACTCAGAAAATGGAACTGGATGAAGATAGCTGAATATTCTGCAACTAATGGATGAATCTCATCCAATGGATCTCTCAGGTGAAAGGCTGATCCTATCACTGAAGATCTTACCCTCCAATCAACAATGCAAAATCCCACAGCAAATGCTTTATGAAAATAACGCAGTTACTGAAGCAAACTACGCTGTAGGGGAAAAGGAATGAGTTGGCCCAATGCCAAGATCTGTAATAAGATCCAATGGCTTCCAAACTAATCTTCCCAAAGGAAAAATAGACTCCTCCTCTGAAAAATAAGTGATGGAAGAGGTGTTGTGATCCCTCACTGCAACACCTTGCAACACAACATTACTCTGTTGTAGGAATAACACTGTACTGGAGGAGGATGCTTGGCCTCAAGCCTGGATGTGAGGAAAATCAATACAACTCTTTCAAGAGGCTTCTCAATAAAGGATAAGGATTCCTAAATAGGAAATCCTTGTGCTAAGCAGCACTGCAACTCAACTAAACAGTCGGGACTGCAAATAGTCTAAGCAGACAAGAAATCTATAATCATATGCATGTGAAACAATGGCTGTCTTGTCCTCCTTTTAAGCACATGAGAGCTTCCTCTCCATGGTTCCCACTCTTTAGGGTTTCCTCCTTCAAGTAATATTCCATCCTCTTTCTCTGCGTTGTCCCACAAGATGCTTTCCACCTCATACCTCTGTGCTGTTTAACTTGGTCAATCTTGACCTAGCCTCTTTGCAAATGTCTCCTTTCACACATGAGGGTGTGAAATCTAGTTCCAAGGCTGATCCCCTTTCATACTAGAGGGATTTTATCCATGTTTTTATTATTAATGGGCCTTCTCACCCAATTATTCAACTCCTAAGTGAAATTAGCAAAAGTTAATATTCCAATTTATTGAAGGAAAAATTTGGAATATTACAGCCCTCCCCTCCCAAATGTTGCTTGTCCTCAACCAACTGCAAGGATAGAACTCAGAAGTTGCTCCCAAGGCATGGAGACTGAAAAGTGTTGGGAAAACATCTTCCCCAAATGGATCCTCCATCCCCAAGCAATCATCCAAACAAAATGAGTCACCTTCTAATATGGAAACTCATGAAAATCTCCTTCCACCTCAAGCTGAAAATCTGAACATGTTAAGCATCATAGCCTACCTCATGTTGTCCTTCTCTCCACTTATGATAAGTGTAGAGTATATGTTGATCCTGGGTTGCAAAAGTATTTCCCTCAAGTGGCAAAATGAAGAACAATCCTCCAAGGATTTATCCTCCAACATTGAAGAACAAGCTGGCCCAAAACAAGCCATCCATGATGAATAGGACATGTTCATCATAGAGTATCCCAATGAGAAGTTTGCTGCAAGTTTTACATG